>OY998184.1:90000363-90445777 GCA_963921935.1 Galeruca laticollis
AACATACTTTGGAACACCATCCTTAAAAATTAAATCATTTTTAGAAACTTTAGACATGAATATTTCCTTTAAAACTGATTACAATTCATCCAAATTCATTAAAAATAATAAATCTAAATCTTCAAAATTAAACAAATCAGGAGGTTATAAATTAAAATGTGGTAATGACAACTGTGATAAAATTTATATCGGTAGAACTTTTAGAAATTTTAAAACTAGAATTTCGGAACACAACAAACAATTAGATTCTAACTATTCAAATCATGTATTAGAAAACCAACACATTTTCGACCCGAATTTTGAAATTCTCCATGTAGTCGGTAAATCCTTTAGTTTAAATTGATTAGAGGCCCTTGAGATTAACAAAAATAAATATTCCGGTAATCTTCTTAACGACCAAATATATACCAATCAATCTCCTTTATTAAACATTTTTACCTAGACGATAACGTAGGAATGTTTGTAGTGAATGAATTTACAGGTAATTTCTTTCAATGCCATTGTTAACATTAGTGAATAGAATTCTGTATTTATGCACTGTATATATTAAGACATTTCTATATTATACCTTCATTCGTTTTGGCAAAGCTACTGTGTTAGTGAAACGCGTCAACAAGTTTAAATTGAACATTAATTCAAATAAATGAAGATTTAAACAAATTATATTGTTTTATTTCATCGTTATTATTTCACTCAACACCCATTCAATCTTCTGAAAGTAATTTTTCTGGATAAGCGACATCCCTGTTTGTTTTTTGTTTGAACCCGAATTAATTTTATTCACCACCTCTTTCAAAACGTATAGTAGCAATAACTAAATATGTATTCAGAATATGGTAAAAGTAAAAGACGTGATTGGTACCTGAGAGTGTAATAAATCAAAGAACGTATTAAAATTAAGTATACGTATGTACATAATATATAAATATGCAGCGTGGTCTTCGAAAACGATGTTGGATGCTCTAAAGATGTAAATCGTAAATATCGGGCAGTTAATGAGCATATTAATGCACTCGTATAATGGATCATTGAATTATATATCGGATAATTAATTTTCCTCTTTATGATATTACTTACATTCTATGGTAATGTTAGAATAGTTCAAATTACAGGCTCATTAATAATGTTATATACTCGACGATTATGGATATTTGTTGTTTAACACGTTTTCATCGGTTGTAGATTTTATTTAGAAAAATTAATTAGAGTACTTCTGTACAGAGTGAACCAATACACGGTTTTAGATAGAAATTAATTTCTATTTATTTTATAAATTATTTCCAAAAATTAGATAAAAAAACAAATGTATTTTCTCTTATTACTATTACTATTATATACAGGGTGTCCCACGCGGTTTTGGCCAGTATTTATCTCCAAAACTATTTGAACTACACTATTGAAATTTGGCAGTTATAAACCGTATTACACATTTTTAGCAATCAACTACTTTGCTACAATGTCACGTTTCGAGACACGTGGTATCATTTTTGGAAAAGTGATGACACACCCTGTATATTGTTCCACTGCTGTGAAGGTCTCTCTTATACTAATTCGGCGATACCCATTTTTTTTGTGTTAGGTACTTAGAAACGACAAACAAATGTTTATAAAGTTTTTTATTTGAAAAATAAGAGAGCTGAAAAACAAAAAGAATTGGAATACAATAACACTTTTACTACAGTTGATGCTCACCTTCATTAACGAAGCATTCAAATCTTCTGAGTAAATTTCTAGAATATGCTTTTTGTTTCTCAGCTCTCTTTGTTTTTCAAATGAAATTTTTTATAATGATTTGTTTGTTGTTTCTAAGTACCTAGCACAAAAAAATAGTGTGGGCACCATTTCTTTAATTGTTACTTTTTTGTAGTTGGAATCTTGAGCTAGAATTTTTGTGTTTTTAAAATCAAACTCATGTTTTTCATTGTTTTCATGCTTGTGGAGATCTGTTGAAGCATTTTTAGTATATTTATGGCCATTTAATCTATTTTCTAAAATCTGTGTGGTCATTCCTATGTATTTTTTTGGACAGTTTCGGCAGGGTATGGAATATATAACATTTAATTTTTTTGTGGTTTTTATTTTACTTTTTAATTTGGGGAATAATGGTCATAGGGTGTTTTGAGCTCCTCAATCCATTTTTTGTTGTGAAATCATCTGAGATGCTACTTTGGTGTATAATAAAGTTGGTATTTTCACTGTATATATTTTTTAATACTCTGATCGTTTTATTTTCTATTCCTCTTTCTGATAGTATTTTCCATAGTTTGTTTCTTGGTACCCCGTCAAAGCCTTTTTCCATATCAATAAAACCTAAATACACTTATTTGTCTTGCTCTATTTTCTTTTCAATGGTCTGCTTTAATGTAAACATATGGTCCTGAATACTTCTTCCCTTTCTAAATCCGCTTTGGCATTCTTCTAATGTATTATATGTTACTAATTTAATTTTTGTGTCCAATATTTGTTCATAAATTTTGATAGCAACATTCAGCAAATTAATTCCTCTATAGTTGTTATAATCATATTTATCACGCTTCTTACATATTGGTGTTATTAAAGCTGTTTTCCATTCTTCCGGTACTCGTTCTTTATGCCAAATTGTATATTTTTGTACCTTTCTCAGTCCAGGAAATCTGTGTATGTAAGCGTCATTTTCGATGTGATACTCACGAAAGATGGAGTCTGTAAGTTCAATAGTTTATGAATTATGGCCTTATAAACAAATTAACTAAAAATTGACTTGCAGAGTTCTGTAAGCTATGCGACCTCGCGCCAATTTTTTCACTGTTAGATTTCATAATAAAACATCGATACCCATCATTGTTTTTTAAAAAATACATTTTTGCAACAACGCGAAATTTTTTCATATTTGGCTTAGTTGCATAATTAATTTGACACTATATTCGCCGATTTTTGTCGAGAATTAAGTACGCACATAGGAGGGGCATGGAAAGGGCTTTAATTGAAAAAAAAATATGTTAAGATTTATTGACAAACGACTGAGTTACGGACAATCGAAGTCGGAGGCCTGTCAGTCAACAATTTATACGAGTATCGAAAAACAAAACTTTAGCTAGGCTACACTCTCTGAGGTTCACCGTACGACTGCCAACACAAAATACGGACGATGATAGAATGAAAAGCTAGGCGTTCCCCCACTCCGCTTCCACGCAGTAGCCAGCCGAAATATCCGCCCGCTGCTGACTTTCGAATTTTTTTTTGATTGTGTTGCAATTTACGCGACGTCTCGCTATTTCGTACAATAAAAGTACATTGACTAAAAATTTTAGGGATATTTTTTGTTTTTCGATACTCGCATAAATTATTGACTGACAGGCCTCCGACTTCGATTGTCCGTAACTCAGTCGTTTGTCAATAAATCTTAACGTACTTTTTTTTCAATTAAAGCTCTTTCCATGCCCCTCCTATGTGCGTACTTAATTCTCGACAAAAATTGGCGGATATAGTGTCAAATTACGTATGCAACTAAGCCAAATATGAAAAAAAAATAGCGTTGTTACAAAAATGTATTTTTTTAAAAAACAATTATGGGTATCGATGTCTTATTATGAAATATAACAGTGAAAAAATTGGCGCGAGGTCGCATAGCTTACAGAACCCTGCAAGTCAATTTTTAGTTAATTTGTTTATAAGGCCATAATTCATAAACTATTGAACTTACAGACTCCATCTTTCGTGAGTATCATTTTTTAATGAATGAGAATAGATAAGCGTGATGTGGAAGTGTTAGTGTAAAAAATGCTCATTATATTTTTATTTATTAACAGTAACGTTATCAGTTGTTTATTTGCCAATAACTTTTGGCCCAATCAATTTTTTTTACGTGTAAGGTCTAGAATTGTAGGTCTTTAAAAGAAGAAAGAAAAAGTATTTAACTTTTTGTCTGTACTATGCACGAGAAAAAAGGTATACCTGAAAAATCTACGAAAGGCATGAAAAACGAGTGTAAATCGAATCATAAACAATGTTCCGGTCCGATTTGAGAGGTCGCATAAGTTAAGTTTTGTTGTACACCATTTTTACAAACGTTTTACCAAGTATCAGCCGTTACCTCGAAAATGACGCAAAATGATCATTTTGGGTCTGATTTTCCTGGACTATTTCGCCAATATATCTAATCATCTCATTTGTTATTTTGTCACTCGTCACTCCTATTCTTAAGCCGTTTTATAACTTCTTTTACATCGTCTGCTCTTATATACTGTTCATTTCTATTTTCTTCAACTTGGATTTGTGTTTGTTCATTTATCACTTCCTTCTCTTTATGGTCTTCGTCTACTCGTAGTAATTCTTGGAAATATTATTTCCACCTTTTCATTATTTGGTTATCTCCCGTTATAATTTCTCCATTTATGCTTTTTATCCTTTCTGCCATCTCTGTTTTCCCTTTCCTTACCGTTTTTAACGTTCTGTAGAATAATTTTTGGTTAGTTTAACTGTTTGTCTCCAAATTCAATTCACTTGTTCTTCTTTACCGTTGATATTAATTGTTTCACTCTTTTTCTCTCTATTTTATATCGCTCATAATTTTCTGTTGTTCAATTATTTAAGTAGAGTTTCCATTTTTGTTTTTTATTTAAATCTTTATTTCATCAGACCATCAGGCGGTTTGTTTTTTATAATTAGTTTTCCTACTACTGCCAATGATCTCTCTAGCTGTCTCTAGAATCGCAATTTTGCAGTATATTAAGTTAAAAATACTAATTATTAGAGTAACAATGGCCGATTCTAATATTGCCATTATATATAATGTACATAGCTGCACATGTTCTGTCGATAGTTAAATTACGGAAATATTATTAATTATACTTTCTTTTTGCTTTTCGCGAAACATTCCTAACGAAAAATAATTGTGGCAAGCCTCTGTTGGGGAATATTTATTTGATCAATACTTAGGGCCTCCCGTTGAGCTGCGCCAGACTAGCGGTCTGCCTTTTCTAATCAATATACAAAAACACTATATAATTTAGTGTGTTCTAGACCGGTCCGATTTTTTTACTTTACTGTCCCATCGAAAAATTACGTCTGCACCAAATTATCCTATTAAAATTTGATTATTTGAATAGCAAATAGAAATCGGAAATAATTTGATATTCGGATATATTTTTATGAAGTTGGATTTATGTGGAATTTCGTGTAACGAAAAGTTTGAATATTTGAATAAACCACACTGAGACCAAAAGGCCTGTGTTAATATAAAATACCTTGAGAACAGAACTTACAAAAATAATAATACAGCACAGATATCAGAATGTCGCTTGCTAAAGAAAAATACAAATCTGTGTTTATAGAAAGAGGAAAGCTATAAGAAGAAGAGCATATAGAACTAGAACCGGGAAAATTTACTGAAGTCGTGATGGACATACCTTACAAATACTTAGGAATCCACTAGACCCATAAAATAGAAGATGAAGAAATAAAAGCTGTTACAATCAAAGATTTTGAAGAACGCCTTTTAACTCAAGAAATATTACCGCCGCCATAGATACTTATGCTACATCCGGTCTTCAATCCTTCTTAGGCATATTAAAATGACTCAAACGAACTTAGAAGCATTAAACAGAAATATGAAAACAAAGTTCCCAAAAATACAGAAAGCACCAGCCAAAAGCGTCTATGGAAAGAATTACTTTACCTAGATGTATAAGGAATGTTGTGGAAGCCCACTCTCAGCAAATTACAAACTAAATCAGTTGAGTGGCTAGAACGATTTTTCTAGAAACTGAAGGTTTATTAATTGTTGTAAAAAATTAGGTGATAATAGCAAAAAATTACCAAAAACATATCCTCAAGGAAGAAATACCAACATATAGATACAGAAAGTGCAATGGAAATCAAGAAATTTTAGATTCTGTTTAGCTATGAGAATCTGGTCATAACCAACGATATAACAAAATTGCTATATTAGATTACTTAGAAGTACTGAAAAAAATTTAAAATTAATCCTCAAAATAACATGCCACACTACAAGTACAGTTATAGATAATCAGTATATTAAGATATACTAGAAACAGTAAGTTTCATTTGAAATTAAATGTCTCGACCCTTACTTCGTGGAATCTACTCATATTAGTATTTTAAATGAAACTCACTGTTTCTAGCTAATTCCACAATATAATGAAAAATGTTGAAAATTCTAAAAAATTGACAATTGTTTCGATATTATCTAAATCAATTGAAATGTAACTTCTGTCATTCTGACAGTAAGTTTCATTTAAAACACTAATCCAAAGGAGAACTCTGATTAATTGACCCAAATAATTCCAAGATAGAATAGTATACAAAAAATACTAAACTAGTATGCTGAGCTTGTGGAAATTACGAAAATTAAGATTTTTGAGTGCAAGGAATCGATTGCCATGGTCATTTTTTTGATACAAATCTTTTTTCACCCTTAAATAGAAGAATTAATTTACAAAAAACATAATTTCACATAAAAATTATACTGCCTATAATAATCAAAATTTTGATCTCAAATTCTATAGCAGTATACCCTAAAAACCAGTTTATGTGGAAAAAAATTTGGAATATCCATAGGGTTGCCGATTTCGAGATACAGGGTGTCAAAGTCGAGATACATAAAATTCGGAAATAAAATAACGGCCATTTTTGAGACTTCATATTTTGGAAATTAATAGTATTAGATATTATGAAATTTCACAGTTTGTAGACAATTTCACCCTTAATCCACAGAATATAAATATGATCAACTGGAATAAACTATTAGAAAAATACAAGAGAAATAAGTGGACCACCTTGTATTCTACATTTTTTATTGGCTCAAAATATGATTAGAACTAAAACTTGTGCCCAAATTCGTTTTTTTTCTGGGCCGATTCAGTTGGAGTGGACGTATTTTTAGGTTGCCTAGGTACAAATTGAAAATTTCGAAATTTTGCTCAATATTAAATATCAAAAATCACTAGTAACGGAAATATATCATTAAATAGATCACCAATGGACTCGGGAGGAAATTTTACATACCAATAGAAAAAAATTTGTGGACTTTTTCTACTAAAAATTATCCAAATCCTGCGTGTACGAAAAATTGGTGAAAATATTTTTTTCTCTGGAAATTTGGACATTGTCGTTTGAATTATCGAGTATTAGGAATCGATTACCATAATCAATTTTTCGATCAAAAGTTCGTTTCGCCCTTTAATAGAGGGATGAAATTACGTGGAATCTTGAAAAAGATCATTCCGAACAATTTGTCTTGTATAGGGCTAATTTCAATGAAACTAAGCAGTTCTCTCAAAAATATTGATGTTTCTGAATCAACGTATGAAATAATTCAAAAATCTGTGTAACTTTGAATACGACAAACATCATGAGACGTTTTACAATATATGTACATTCAACGAAAGTCTTGTCACTGAGACCGTCTATCGCTGAGACAACCAGTATAAGAATCAGTGAAAAAAAATGCAATGCTATGTTTCGCATCTGTAGAACACTACACTATCCAAAATAAAGTTATAAATACCTCTTTTGCATTGGTTAGATCTTTCTTTGGAACATATTAATTATGTTAATTCTACAATAAAGGGTTTTAAAGATTAAAACGAACTTTTCCGCATCTGTGAGACGCCCTGATTAATATTCTATCATAAAAGTGTCACTTGTATACACTTCGGGGGATGTATCGTGCTAACAAAACGAAATTTCTCCAAAAGTAACCAAAAATGCAGTATAACTGGATTTATAAGACCCGCTGTACTCGTTATAGTCAGCTGAAAATCAATAGGGTACATCTGTGAAACACCTTGAATGAGAGACCTTGAAAAATATCCAATTATAAAATTGGCCACTTGTATACACTCCGGAGGCTGTATTGTGCTAACAAATTGAAATTTCTCCAAAAATGACAAAAATGTCGTACTTAAAATACTATAGCACCTGTTGTACTGGCTATGGTGAGCTGAAAATTAATAGGGTTCATCTGTGAGATGTTCTGAATAACATGCACTCATGAAATTGGTGACTTATTGCACTCTGGAGGCTGTATCGTGCTAACAAACTGAAATTTCTCAAAAAATTACAAGAATGTCGTACTTCAAGTACCATAGCATCCGTTGTACTGGCTACTGTGAGCTGAAAATCAATAGGGTTCATCTGTGACATGTCCTTAACAATATTCAATCATAAAATTGGTGACTTGTTGCACTCCGGAGGCTGTATCGTCCTAACAAGACATGTAACGAAAAGTGGCCGACGACAACGACATACACACAGGATTTTTTTTCTAAAAACCATTTTTTCGTGTTGGTTTTTATGAAAAACGTAAAAGTAACTCAAAAATTTTTTTCAAAAATTCAACTTTTTCGTGGGTACTTTTCTCGCATTTAGGATAGGTTGGGCGAAAAAGTAATAATGTTTCCTTTTACTGGATTTATTTTTCTCTCTCCCATTACTGCGTAGTTGGTTTATTTTTCGCACAATTGGATGATCATTTCGTTTTATAATATCATCAACGCACATAGACTTATTTTTTATTTATTTGTAATTTATTATTTTTTTTGTTATTCCATAAAACAGTTCTCAACTATTTTTTTAAATCATATCAAATTTAAACTTTCATCAGCATCCTTAACGTTAAATTCGGTTGTAAAAAATTAACCGAAATAATTTATGCATCGACAGGTTTTACATTAGCCGCGTCGCAGTAGGCTACACCCTGTATACCTGTCCGATGAGCTCCCCACGAATCTCTGACTATGTAGGTACTTATATATTAATACAAATTATTTGTTTTATTTCTACCACTAATAAATATGTCCGTGTATATAGGGACTAATAAATATTTCATAATTGTGATCGTAAACTAACACGTCAAAATCTAAAAATTTATTTACTTACCGGTATATTCGATGTTTCAACACCGTTTTTTATGCTTCGGCTCTTGCCCATCCGTTCTCCGTTTCTTTTGATTTATTTTTTATTAGTGTGTTAACTTTATTTCGTGGGCAGGTCAAATACTTTGAGATGCCTTTTTACCTCATATCTATTATCTATAACTTTTTAGCCATTAAAAACGGCCAATAATAATTACTTATACAGGGCATATAAACCTTGAGGAGCCACTTTTGTAAAACATTGATAAATATATCAGTAAATTGGCAATACGGGATCATTTCTTACGTAAAATAGCATGAGAAATCACTAAGGGTCGTTCTGGACTTTTTTTACTAATCTAAGGTCGTTAAAAACGGATGTGACATCAAGTCCGTAGTTCTTTGGGTAGTGGGGGTAATACGCACAGACAGAAGTGGCGCCATCTGTCATCTGTGTTTTCTGTACATCTGTGCATTAACTGTCAGCTGTCATGTGTACTGTGCTGTCTGTCACAGAGTCTATTCAACCAATTAAAATATGTTTTCATTGAAACAAAAACATAGTGACAGAAATACTCTTGTTTGGTGTTTTTTAACCAGTATCAAATACGTCGCTTAGTTTACCTTAGAACAGCGGATCTCAAACTTTTTTTGTGACGGAAAGCGAAATTCTTAACGCAATCCTACAATAAAACAATTGTTTTTAAAAATGTATTCTTTATTAATAATACAATGTAACTATTAATACTTATTACTTACTTTACTTAGTAAATTACTATAGAACAAGGATAATAATAGAAAATATTAAAAAAGAAAAAAATCTAACTAATGGGAGTATTGAAACTGTTTTTTATTTTTCATCTCGAATTCTGCACCAAAAATCGATGAGAGGCGTTGTTTTGAATAGTGACTCCATACTTGTATCTGACGACGTTTCTAAAAGAGATTCATATATCTCGATGGATATACTTCCGGGCTTTCGCAAGTTGGGTAAAAAAAGGATTATGAATCCATGAATTCAGTTTCTTTTTTGTTTTCTGTTCTTTGCGAAAATGCTTCTCAAAAGATGCGCGCATCGAAGTGAGATATTGGACCAATTCTTAAAATACATCTTCCTGAAACATTTCGCTAACAAACTCACTGAGTGACATAAAGCTTTCTATTTTTCTCTTACCAACGCAAATAATCCAAAAATCTAATTTTCTCCAGTTTTTGAAAGATATCCGTGTCACATATGTTCTCCCCCGGCTTGGGACTCTTCCTCAGGTTGTGTTATTCTACTCCAGTTAATGTATTTTTATAGCAATCACTGGAATGGGGTGAACAATCGATATTAAGTTGGAGTTTTTAACCAGTTTTTTAAGCGATACTTTAATTAAACAAAAAACTAAAAAAGTTAAAAACTGGAAAACCTTATATTTACTTTAAGTTAACAAAACGAAGTACTGAAAATATTTTAACGCGATGGTCCAATTAATATAAATTGCTAAAAATCAAATATCAAATGTTCAGCAAATTATATTTATTCATAACACAATATATTGTTACGAAACAGCACATTGGTATAGTCCCTAAAACCGACCCTGTCTAAGCCAGGTATAATAGTTAAAATTATGGCGGATACGCAGTTATAAAAAACTGTTTACGATTGAGACTATCTTATCTAGAACTGGTTTTTGTGACCAGAGTTATCTAGAAAAGGCCAGAAAAGTTATTTGTGTGTGTAAGCCACAGTCCGGAATTTACTAGTAAAAATGGTTTTAATATATAAGGGGACTGATCAGGAAGAGTTTAGTTCGGTATATAATTTGACATCGTGAGTTAAACAAATAAATAAGTGAATATAAATTAAGTGATTATATAAATTAGTTTAAGTGAATGTACTGAGTATATATAAATCAAGTGTTAGTGTTTAAATAAATTAATAAGTAGCCATACAGTGTATTTGAAATTTATCCCACCCGTTTATTGTTTAAATAAATAACAAAAACATAACAATATAATTCGCATTAACTGCATATCCAAAATACAAGACGTTATACAATAAAAATCTCCAACTCTAGATTTCCATGAATTGAATATAAGACAAAGGACTTATCTTTGGAGAGGTTCTGGAATTATTCAGCTCTCATCTAGGTCTTAGTGGATGGAGATAGTCTTCTTAATCCATCCCGGCCGATTATATGTGTCTCTACGGTGGTGTTGTCATAGGGCCTACTCAGGGGCTGCAGAGCTGAGGAAAGAAAAAAAGAGTAAAAATCAAGGACAAACTCTGGGAAGGAAAGAATAGATAGAACAGATAGGAAGCTTATGTTTCAACACATAAAAAACTGAATCTAGTTTTTAAAATAAAACTAACAGAATTATGTTCTATCATATTCGCTTTGTTCCCTAATTAAACAGAAAATACGGAATTATGATTCTAAAAAAGAATGAAAAGAATATATTGAACATTTGCTTCAAAAGAATATAAAATGTTTTTTTTTTACAATAAACATACAAACTTCATCTAACGCCAGCCTATATTATAATTTGAAATAAAACAGAATAAACATGACGAAAAAATATTCCAAAAATCTAACTCACCAGCTAATATGTGTAGGTATTAACTTATAATGGTTACTATAGGAAGAGACATTTTCTATGTACGATATCGTTTGAATATACAAAATTTGGAAGTGAAACAAGTTTTTTAATTTCAAATCATTAGTACGACGAAATTAAAATACCATAGTCCGATAGAAATCGTAACAGGCGATCGGCTTGTTACATCCGCCATAAAAGACAGTCGGAACAACCAAGATTTATTATACAAACGATTTTTCAAATTGAAAGAATTATCTGAAAGAAACATTTGTAACTCGGCTCTAGGTTCAAATAACCTTGTTAAAGTTTTACCCCGAGGCAGCCATCGCACTTCTGTATGGAGCAGCAGTGTTTTATGTTTGCTGCCATAATCTTTACATAATAATGAGAACAATCGGGATTGCAGTGGTCGTAATTTGATAAAATCAAATATTTTTACCGCTTCATCCATAACTAAATTTAAATATGACGGCATTTGCCTCATCGCAAGCTCTTGTCTATGCAGGATACAATGGCTCGAACCGTGGTGGGAGTATTATATGGTGTGCTCGGTTGGGAAACTGAACTACGTTCTCTAGTGCGCAGGAATAATTGACGTCAGATGGGGAGCATATACGTTCACGGTTCACAGAATCGCATTGTGTTTTAGGCGGTTTTAAGTAGTTTTTCTTTTTATTTTGTATTTTCTGCTGATATTATATAAGGTCAATAAGGTTCTCTGTACTACTGAGACGCCTGTTAGTTGTGCTTTAAAAACAATACTAATCAAAATGCCGGATTGTGCTATGTTTGGGTGTAAAAGTTATAGCCGTAAGACAAAAGGCACTGATATTAAGTACTTCAGATTCCCAAAAAATGAAGATTTACGGAAGGAGTGGATAAGGGCTTGTCGAAGGCAGGATCATTTCAACGTAATGAACGGTAATTATTATTTGAGAATTTGACAACTGAGGATAACTTTGGTTTGTGGTAAAAAAACTACTAGTAACACGTTTATTTTTAGCAAGGATTTGTTCACTGCATTTTAACTCAGCTCAGTTTGAAGTTTCCCTAAAACAAAAATTGTTATTGTGTTCTCCATTAAACGCCAGAAATTTGAAAGTCGACACGATTCCTACTGAGAATTTGTCTGGAAATTCACAAAATTTGAAAAACATTCAGCGTAGACGTACCATCAGAGAGGATCTCGCGGAAAAAAGTACGCGACAAAGTTTCACAGATCAAATTTTATTAATGAACAGCAATATCGTTGTGTAAGTACATAAAAATATTAGATTTTCATTAATTTTTATTTTATTTTCAATTGTAGTAGTACTAACACTTCAACAGAAAACGGTGATTCCCAACCACCTATTCAAAGTGAAATAGACATCACTGAAAATGAGCCTGTTAACAAGACTGTTAATGAAGACGAGCCTCAAGTTAAAGAAATAGCATTGTTGAAAGAAAAAATAGATAAATTAGAACTGGGGAATAAATCGTTAAAGAAACTTCTTTCTGATAGCTAAATCAAAAATAGGGAAATGCAGAAAACAAGTTATGAGGAATATACGCAAAAACTGAGCAGTTACTTTACTCCGGGACAGTTGAAAAGAATTTTTAATCCTGACAAAAAACACGTTAAGTGGACTGCAGAAGATATATCTGCTGTAATGGCTTTTCGTGCAATTTCACCAAAGGGTAACAGGTATCTCCGTCAAAAGGGTTATCCTTTTCCTGCACTTAGTACATTGAGGAGATGGGCAATAAAACTGAACTTAGATCCCGGGCCACTAACAGATGTTCTAAAATTAATGGAACGAAAGGGAAAAGAATTTACTGAACAAGAACGTATTACAGTGCTATATTTCGATGAAATTTATGTTTCAAATAGAATTTGCATTGATCCAGTCACACAAACCGTTATTGGACCCCATAAAACAACACAAGTAATTTTTGCTATGGGATTGTTTTCTCCCTGAAAGCAGCCTATTTTTTATGCGTGCGATGAACCTATGACCAAAGAAATAATTTGCGTCATTATATCAAAACTTTTTAATATTTCTTACACAGTTGTTTCTATAACGTGCGATATGGGTCCAACAAATCAATCATTATGTGGGTTATGACAAAAAATGTTACTTTGAGCATCCAGTAAATAGCAATTTTAAAGTATTTGTTTTTGCTGATGCTCCCCATTTATTAAAACTTGCTAGGAATAATTGTTTGGACAACAGATTTGTTTTAAACAATACTTTTATCAATAGAACTTTAGTCGAAAATATTTTGGAAGCATCTAAGGATGAATTGAAAATTTTGTTCAAATTAAGTCAGTACCACCTCACGTTGCGTGGATCTCAAAGACAAAAAGTGAAGCCAGCTGCGCAGTTTTTTTCTAACACAACGGCCAAATCTATTGCATGGTGTGGAGCACATGGGTTTTTTGGTGACAGAAACTGGAAAGAAGCCAGTCGAATTTTTCAATTAATTAATGACTGGTTTGATGTATTTAATTCTAAGGCAAAATACGGAAGTCATCCTGGCGTGAACGCATTTGGAGTTGCGGCACAATATGAAAACCAACAAACTGTACTTAAAGATATGACTGAATTCATGTTACAGATGCGAGTTGGAAAGCATACTTCATTGCTACCGTTTCAAAAAGGCACCTTACTAAATAATATGTCTTTACAACAAATGTCCAGTTATTTAAAATCTTGGTTAGGTACAGAATATATAATTACTCATAGATTAAACCAAGATGTTGTCGAAATTTTTTTTTCTTATATACGTGGGATGGGTGCCACGAATGATCACCCTACACCTTTGGAACTAAAATACCGATTACGATGGTATATTTTGGGAAAACACTCTTCAACAGTTTTTACAGTGAATAGAAAATGGTATGGAAGAGCCTTTAGTGCTGCCATTAATAAACGAACAGTGCATTTCACAAAGTTTTTTGCGGAATATACTTCCAGATCAATCAGTAAGTGAAAGGTTTTTGATAGTGAAGATCTAGGTGACAGAACTAAGTGATTTCCAACTGAACACAAATTTAACACAGCTCTTGGATTCATATGAACAGTTCACTTTTACAGAAAACATTTCTGAAGAGGGACTTAAATACATTGCTGGGTATGTGGCTCATAGATTTAAACAAAAATATAAAGATTTAGATCTGGGAACAGAAACAAAATTTCTTACGAGCTCCAAAACCACCGTTCCTGATTGGTTGGAGTTTTTGTCTAGAGGTAATTTAATCAGCCCGTCAACAAAACTGTTTCAAATAGCGAAAATTTTAAACGAAGTTTTTTTACAATTTCATAAAGAAAATTTTTCGAACGAAAACATGATTTTAAACAAAGTTGCAGATCGTACTAATCAACAATTATCTCCTGATTTAAAAATTCCATTTGAAATACTTTTATGTTTATCACGAACTCGCACTTATATTAGGTTGCGGGAAATGAATAAGAAAATTAGTTATGAAAACTGCAAACGCCAGCTACAAAGGAAAATGTCTAAATTTACAAATCAACCTAAAAACTTGTAACATTGTAGATGTCTATTTACCTTATTTTTATAAATAAATGTTTATTGAATGACTAATGTTTTTTATATCGTAATAATTTGTATTCAAATAATTTTCTATCATTTATTTACTGTTTTTATTTGATTCTGCTCAACATTATAATGTATTCTGGGGAATACTATACTCGATAGTCGAAATTGTGTAAAGTGAGTCAGAGCTATCTAATCAACACTTTGGTTAAAGCGCAGTTGCCATATGTATTCTAGAGAGAAATGCTGTATTTTATAAATACACTTCAAATCCATTGTGTCAATATTTCAGGTACAAAAGATGCAATGTAATTAAGTCAATACCAATTTAATATATTTATTTCAAATTTCAAGCAGACTAATAATAATTAGTCTACTTGAAATGTGAAATAAAGTGTTTATGTATATTTCTTGAACGCAAAGTTTGTTGTGAAAAACTCGCCGATTTGACAATGTTGGAGAGTCGCTTCAATGTTCCGGCTTTGAGAACGAGATAGATAGATCGAGCTACGCGAATGAGACAGTGATAGTAAACAGTTATGTGAGGTGTTTATTCTCTTCATGAGCGTAACATCAGTATTTGTGTTGTGGTTTTGTGTGATAAATCGGTTATTATTGGTATTTATTGTAATATTTATATCGGTATATTTAGTGACAATAATGGCGGAGTGTAGCGGTGTTGGCGATAAAAAACGGCGTCGTAACAATTTAATTCGGGAAGAAAAAGTCCTCATATTAAATGTGTACGAAGGACTGCGTGCCATGGACAAACAGTTGGGTGTTAGTGACGCTGTGATTAAGTGCAGTTATTTAACTAAAGTTTCTGAGAGTACTATATACAATATTCTAAAGAAATCGCGGGACGGATCTTTGACAAGAGAACGAGGTGAAAACTGTAAACCGGAAAGTAGGGGAAGAAAGAAAACTGTTTTGGACGACCAAACACGGAATGCTATACGTAGGGAAATACATTCTTTTTATTTTAGGAATGAAATCCCCTCGGTAGCTAAATTGAGCAAGGTAATAGAAGCTGATGATACTTTACCAAACATCAGTGATAAAGTTTTGAGACGAACTTTAAAATTAATGAATTTTCGTTACCAAACAATAAGTAGAAACAGTGCCTTAATTGAACGAAATGACATTGTGGAATGGAGGAGAAATTATTTAAAACAGATACGACAGTTTCGTAACGATGGACGGCACATATATTATCTTGACGAAACATGGTTAAATGAAGGCCACACTGTGTCAAAAGTGTGGCAAGACATGAATATACGAAGCAATCGACAAGCCTTTATGGAGGGTTTCTCCTCCGGTTTAAAAGCTCCCTCTGGGAAAGGACGTCGACTGATTATCACTCACATTGGCAGCGAGGAAGGATTTGTAGAAGGTGGATTACTAAGTTTTCAGTCCAAAAAAACTGTCGATTACCATGAAGAGATGGATGGTAACCGGTTTGAAACATGGTTTAGATCAATTTTAACAAAGGTAACTCCTGGTTCAGTGATAGTTATGGATAATGCTTCATACCACTCTCGTCGACTGGAGCAAATACCTACTCCAGCTAGCCGCAAGAGGGTTATAATTGATTGGTTAGAGAGTAAAAGCATTCCGCATTCTCTCGTACGGAAACATAAAAGCAGTTATATTAAGTACGTTGTCGATGAAATGGCGAAAGATTTCAACGTCTCAGTTGTTAGACTTCCTCCCTACCACTGTGAGTTAAACTTCATCTAGCTGGTTTGGGCCCAAGTGAAAAATTATGTTGCGAGAAAAAACAGTACATTCAAAATGGCTGACGTTGAGAAACTGTTTGACGAGGCGCTGCATACCGTTACTGCTGAGAGTTGGCGTAAATGTATTCAACACGTATTAGAAGAAGAAATAAAGTTTTGGGATTTAGACATACGTGTAGAAGTAATGACGGAACCACTCATTATCGATATAGGAGGAGAAAGCGATGATTCTGAGGAGTCGTCAGGGAGTGATACCGCTTCCAGTTAGTCAGACATTTTACAAGTGACCTCGCAACATACCTATACTTATTGGTCATTTATTTTGGTCTTGACAAACAACTTTTTTTCAGTTTTAGTAGTAGTAAGTTGGAATTGACTTTTAAACATTTTTTTATTTTGTTTTAACTTACGTATGAACAACTTGTGATAAGTTATTATTTCAAATGTTGAAAATTGAAATTCCAGATATTTCAGTATTCGCACCCTTAAACTATGATACGCTCATGGAGTTCACTTTAAATCGGTAGATAACCGATGACGTCACTTTACAGAATTTCGACTATCGACTTTTTTATATACATCTTATTATAGCTCATCCTTAAAAATGTGTATTATTCTTGGTAACACCCTGTATATACATAATGATACCTACCATAATAATTTCGTATTTCTGTTCTCTCAAATTTAAACGCCAGAGCGTACAAGAACATTTTCTATTTATTTTTTATTTAGGACTATTAAGAACCCTTCAAAAATGATGCGCTCATGAAGTTCGCTTCTGCAACTGATTTTATGGACAGTAAGAGCGATGAGTCACTTTACAGAATTTCGACTATCGAGTATAGTGTATTATATGCTCCCCATCTGACGTCACAATTGTTGGTGGGAGACGTAGCCGTGGAAGGAGCAGCTGCGCGCGAGCACACCATACAATACTCCCACCACGGCTCGAACTACAACTAGGCGGTCCATTTTTGATCAGTGATACTGCTCCTGCTGTTTTACTTTGAATCGCCTAGGCTCTATCTGTACAAATGTTATACTCGATAGTCGAAATTCTGTAAAGTGACTCATCGCTCTTACTGTCCATAAAATCAGTTGCAGAAGCGAACTTCATGAGCGCATCATTTTTGAAGGGTTCTTAATAGTTCTAAATAAAAAATAAATAGAAAATGTTCTTGTACGCTCTGGCGTTTAAATTTGAGAGAACAGAAATACGAAATTATTATGGTAGGTATCATTATGTATATACAGGGTGTTACCAAGAATAATACACATTTTTAAGGATGAGCTATAATAAGATGTATATAAAAAAGTCGATAGTCGAAATTCTGTAAAGTCACGTCATCGGTTATCTACCGATTTAAAGTGAACTCCATGAGCGTATCATAGTTTAAGGGTGCGAATACTGAAATATCTGGAATTTCAATTTTTAACATTTGAAATAATAACTTATCACAAGTTGTTCATAAGTAAGTTAAAACAAAATAAAAAAATGTTTAAAAGTCAATTCCAACTTACTACTACTAAAACTAAAAAAAAGTTGTTTGTCAAGACCAAAATAAATTACCAATAAGTATAGGTATGTTGCGAGGTCACTTGTAAAATGTCTGACTAACTGGAAGCGGTATCACTCCCTGGCGACTCCTCAGAATCATCGCTTTCTCCTCCTATATCGATAATGAGTGGTTCCGTCATTACTTCTACACGTATGTCTAAATCCCAAAACTTTATTTCTTCTTTTAATACGTGTTGAATACATTTACGCCAACTCTCAGCAGTAACGGTATGCAGCGCCTCGTCAAACAGTTTCTCAACGTCAGCCATTTTGAATGTACTGTTTTTTCTCGCAACATAATTTTTCACTTGGGCCCAAACCAGCTCGATGGGGTTTAACTCACAGTGGTAGGGAGGAAGTCTAACAACTGAGACGTTGAAATCTTTCGCCATTTCATCGACAACGTACTTAATATAACTGCTTTTATGTTTCCGTACGAGAGATAATAATTCAACTTTTAGCATTGCCTCGTTGTGCGGAATGCTTTTACTCTCTAACCAATCAATTATAACCCTCTTGCGGCTAGCTGAAGTAGGTATTCGCTCCAGTCGACGAGAGTGGTATGAAGCATTATCCATAACTATCACTGAACCAGGAGTTACCTTTGTTAAAATTGATCTAAACCATGTTTCAAACCGGTTACCATCCATCTCTTCATGGTAATCGACAGTTTTTTTGGACTGAAAACTTAGTAATCCACCTTCTACAAATCCTTCCTCGCTGCCAATGTGAGTGATAATCGGTCGACGTCCTTTCCCAGAGGGAGCTTTTAAACCGGAAGAGAAACCCTCCATAAAGGCTTGTCGATTGCTTCGTATATTCATGTCTTGCCACACTTTTGACACAGTGTGGCCTTCATTTAACCATGTTTCGTCAAGATAATATATGTGCCGTCCTTCGTTACGAAACTGTCGTATCTGTTTTAAATAATTTCTCCTCCATTCCACAATGTCATTTCGTTCAATTAAGGCACTTCTTGTTTGGTAACGAAAATTCATTAATTTTAAAGTTCGTCTCAAAACTTTATCACTGATGTTTGGTAAAGTATCATCAGCTTCTATTACCTTGCTCAATTTAGCTACCGAGGGGATTTCATTCCTAAAATAAAAAGAATGTATTTCCCTACGTATAGCATTCCGTGTTTGGTCGTCCAAAACAATTTTCTTTCTTCCCCTACTTTCCGGTTTACAGTTTTCACCTCGTTCTCTTGTCAAAGATCCGTCCCGCGATTTTTTTAGAATATTGTATATAGTACTCTCAGAAACTTTAGTTAAATAACTGCACTTAATCACAGCGTCACTAACACCCAACTGTTTGTCCATGGCACGCAGTCCTTCGTACACATTTAATATGAGGACTTTTTCTTCCCGAATTAAATTGTTACGACGCCGTTTTTTATCGCCAACACCGCTACACTCCGCCATTATTGTCACTAAATATACCGATATAAATATTACAATAAATACCAATAATAACCGATTTATCACACAAAACCACAACACAAATACTGATGTTACGCTCATGAAGAGAATAAACACCTCACATAACTGTTTACTATCACTGTCTCATTCGCGTAGCTCGATCTATCTATCTCGTTCTCAAAGCCGGAACATTGAAGCGACTCTCCAACATTGTCAAATCGGCGAGTTTTTCACAACAAACTTTGCGTTCAAGAAATATACATAAACACTTTATTTCACATTTCAAGTAAACTAATTATTATTAGTCTGCTTGAAATTTGAAATAAATATATTAAATTGGTATTGACTTAATTACATTGCATCTTTTGTACCTGAAATATTGACACAATGGATTTGAAGTGTATTTATAAAATACAGCATTTCTCTCTAGAATACATATGGCAACTGCGCTTTAACCAAAGTGTTGATTAGATAGCTCTGACTCACTTTACACAATTTCGACTATCGAGTATAGTGAAATCGTTCCAACTGAGATTATTTTCTTCAAAAAATATATTTATTTTATTAAAATTTTCTTCTCCGGCAGTGTTTGTGGGCAACGAGGAACACAAAAGTATGTCTTTTTCAGAAGAACTTTCATACTGTAATGTTTTTTTGTTATTTATTTAAACAGCAAACGGGTGGGATAAACTTCAAACACACGGTATGACTACTTACTAATTTATTTAAACACTAAACTAATCACTAACACTTAATTTATATATACTCAACTAATCAATTAAATTTAATTTATATCAACACTTTTATATTCACTTATTTACTGTTTATTTGTCGAGATCACTTTATCAACTAAACTTATCCGCTGATCGGTCCTTTATTTATATTAAAGCCTTTTTTACTAGAAAATTCCGGACTGCGGTTTACACACACAAAAACAATTGGTTCTGGCCTTTTCTAGATAAATCTGGTCACATAAACAATGTTTAGATAAGATAATCACAATTGTAAACAATTCATCCCTGCGCGTCAGTCATAATTTTAACTTTCATACCTGGCTTAGACAGAGTCGGATTTAGGGTCTATACTAGTGTGCTGTTTCGTAACAATATAGATATCTTACGATAACCAGAAAGATAGCCAGACCAGCGACATTATTATATTCCTCGTAAAAAAAGGGTCCTCCTCTAACTTTCCTTGAATGAGAGAGCAAAAATCAAAGCGCCTATCATGATCCCTTTCTTTTAATGTATGTACGATTTTTGGTTTAAACACACGGTATGGCTACTTACTTAATTTATTTATTCATAACACTATTCACTATTTATATACACAGTATATTCACTTAAACTAATTTATATAAACACTTAACTAATTTATATTCACTTATTTACTGGTTGCTATTTCGGTGTATTCTTGTTTGTTTGACAAGATCACTTTATCAACTAAACTAACTCTTTCTGGTCGGTCCCTTATATATTAGCGCATTTTCCACTAGATAATTCTAGATTGGCTTTCAGGCATTTTCTAGATAAGACTGGTCACAAAAAACAAAGTCTAGATAAGATGTCACAATCGTAAATAATTCTAATAAATCCCTGCGCATCCGCCATACTTTTAACTTTCATATCTGGCTTAGACAGAGTCGGATTCAGGGACTATACCAGTGTGCTGTTTCGTAACAGTAGTTTTTAATTCTGATCAACATTTTTTAGTAACATTTTTCGATATTGTCAAATTTAAAGGTACTTTATTCTTGAGTAAAACTCATATTACTTTTTCGCCCAACCTATCTAATATGCGAGAAAAGTATTGGTTTACCCCAAAAAAAGATGGAATTTTGAAAAAAAATTTTTAGTTATTTTCACGTTTTCCATCAACAATAACACGAAAAAACGGTTTTTAGAAAAAAAATCCTGTGTGTATGTCGTCGTCGTCGTCGTCGTTGTCGTCGACCACTTTTCCTTACATGACTTGTTAGCACGATGCAGCCTCCGGATTGTAATAAGTCAGCAACTTTATGATTGAATATTGTAAGGGACATGTCACAGATGATCCCTATTGATTTTCAGTTCACCAGAGCCAGTACAACGGGCTCGTACTTGAAGTACGACATTTTGTAATTTTTTGAGAAATTTCATTTTGTTAGCACGATACAGCCTCCGGAGTTCAACAAGTCATCAATTTTATGATTAAATATTATTCAGGGCATCTCACTGATGAAACCTATTGATTTTCAGCTCACCGGAACCAATACATCAGGTGCTACAGTACTTTAAGTACGATATTTTTGTCATTTTTGGAGAAGTTTCAGTTTGTTAGCACGATACAGCCTCCGGAGTATATACAAGTGACCAATTTTATGATTGGATATTATTCAGAGCGTCTCAAATATGAACCCTATTGATATTCAACTCAGTAAAGCCAGTACAACGGGTGCTATGGTATTTGAAGTACCAAATTTTCGTCATTTTTGGATAATTTCAGTTTGTTAACACGATACAGCCTCCAGCGTGTATACAAGTGACCCATTTTATGATTGAATATTGTTATTCTTATATATCGGTACAACTAATAATTTTTCTTCTTTCCATATTCTATTATAAATATGTAACAATAATTATTTTCATTTCTCCCTTAGATTTGTATCATCTCTGCTTTATTTTATCGCATCTTTGATACTTTTTCATTTTTAGTCTTATTTCAGAATGAAATAGGGCTATTGTAGAGAGTAGCATGACGCGACTTCGGAAAAATTTCAATGCAGTTTTTCGTTTTGGTGTTCCTAGATGCCAAAATCACCCTCCGTTCCAAAGGTTATATCATCATCATCATCATCATATGCAGCTTATTCAACCATTTTGTTATGGTGTAGCCTCCCTTTACATATTTATATATTCCACTTCCATGTGGGCCCATTGTTGTCTATTGCTAGCTATGCGGCCCCAAGTTGATCCTGCGAGTTTCTTTATGTCGTAGTCCCATCTTAAGTTGGGGCGTCTTCTTGGTCTTTTCACGCCTCGGGGATACCATTGCGTTATCTTTGTGGTCCATCTATCGTCTGTCCTTCTAGCGAGATGCCCCGCCCATTTCCACTTTAGGGATCTGATTCTATTTATGACATCTATCACTTGGGTCTTTTGTCTGATCCAATCAAGCCTTTTTCTATCTCTCCTTGTTATTCCAAGCATGCATCGTTCCATAGACCTCTGCGTTACCTGGAGTTTTCTAATGATATCAGTTTTCAGGGTCCAGGTTTCACAGCCGTATGTTAATACTGGTAGTACGCACTGATCAAACGCTTTCTTTTTCAAACGGAGTGACATTCTAGACTTGAAGATGATAGAGTTCTGTCCAAATGTTCTCCATGCTAATTTGATTCTTCTGTTTATTTCTGGAAGCCTGGAGCGCCTGATATGTGTATTAGTTGACCCAGGTATATGTATTCCTCTACTATTTCCAGGGCAGTGTCATTAATTGTTATTTCTTGTGCGTTTATCAGTTCGTTATACATTATCTTGGTCTTACTCAGATTTATTTTAAGGCCTACTTCGTTGCTCGCTGCATTCAATTCATTTATTTGTTGTTGCATTTCGCCAGGGTTACTCGCTATCAGGATAATGTCATCAGCGAATCTTAGATGGTTCAAGTATTCTCCATCTATATTCAGACCTGTGTTGTTCCAGCCCAGTTTTCTGAAGATGCTTTCTAGTGTTGCTGTAAATAAATTTGGTGATATTGCGTCTCCTTGTCTAACTCCTCTGCTGGTGGGGAATTCTGGTGTGCCCTCATATATCCTAACTCTCGCTTTGGCTTCCCTATATATATTTGCTAGGGTCTCAATATATGGCTTGTCGACCCCTTGTTCTGTTAGGGCATTTATTACTGCTCTGGGATATATAGAGTCGAATGCTTTCTCAAAGTCGATGAAGGCTAGTGCTAGTGGTTGGTTGTATTCTTTGGTTCGACTGACAACCTCTTTGAGGGTATGGATGTGATCTATTGTACTGAAGCCTTTGCGGAATCCAGCCTGTTCTCGTGGTTGGGCCGAGTCTAGTGTATTTTGTATTCTGTTGTGAATGATCTTTGTGAATACCTTGTACGTCACTGGTAGTAGACTTATTGGTCTGTAGTTCTTAATGTCTTCTTTGCTGCCTTTCTTGTGGATCAACACTATGAGGGCGCTGTTCCACTCTTTAGGTATGCTCCTGGACATCAGACAGTTCGTGTATAGTTTGGCAAGGTACTTCCATGTTTTATCTCCTGCATATTTGAGTATTTCGGTCGTGATGCCGTCATTTCCCGCTGCTTTGCCATTTTTCATGCTTTTCAGTGCCATTTCTACTTCCTCCACCAAAACTTCTGGTATGGCATCTTCTGAGTGTTCTATTATTTCTTCCAAATTTTCAGGGGCCTTGTATAGGTCTCCATAGAATTTGGCTACTAGGTCTATTATTTCATTCCTGTCTGTGGTTCTTGTGTTTCCATCAGTTAATGCAACTATCTGTCTTTTCCCTATTATTAGTGCCCTTTTTGCATTTTTGTAGCTTTTACGGTTTTCTATTGTTGTTTGTACCAGTTTCTCGTTGTAATTCCTGATATCTTCTGCGATTTTCTTTCGTATCGTCTTGCACAGGTTATATATATGTATATGTATATATATATATATATATATATATATGTGTATATATATATGTATATATATATATATATATATATATATATATATATATATATGTATATATATATGTATATATTATTGTGAAAAAATAATGCTACACACTGTATATATCTAACACGAATCAATTACAGCTTAAGATATTATCGAGTATAAAATTATTGAAGGAAAAACTATTTGAGTCAAATTTAAACTAAATTAAACAAATAAAATGTATTTAAACTTTATAATGTACCTTGTACATATGTACATGACACCGATATAAGAATTCAAACTATTTAAGAGAAAAGTTTATAAAAATAACATCACCTGTTATGAAATGAATGAGTCCACTCTTCGGGTGAAATCGTCAAATGTTTGTGCATGTCTTAAATTCCCATTAGATACCATTAAACTATTTAGAAGCCCTAGAAATGTTTCTTGTAATATACCCAAAGTTGAAATTACATATAAAAACATTAGGGTTATAAAATCTTTGACTTCTGGAAGTATGTGTCAGCTGGGTAGAGAAAAATCCATGACAGCTAAAAAAATTTTAAGAATTAATAAAATGTAAAAGATAAATGGATGAATTGTTAGTGTAGAATTGTTAAAAAGTATGTTTTATAATTAAAAAAGAAAATATCTTAAATAAAAAAATGAAATCTTTTGACTGAACTACTATGAGTTATTTTGATTGGTTACAAATATTTTTATGATTTCAATAAACAGAGGGCTAATGAAAAATAAGGTTTCTTGTTTAGAAAAAAGTGGTTGCTTAGGGAGATGGAAAAAAGTTGTTGACGAGTAGTATGGAAAAATCAAAAAAAGAAATGCATTATTCTTTAGAAATAATATTAGAATTGTTATAACTAAAGTTAAAATAATATTAAAAACAGTGATACTAACCTTAAAACAAACATTCCTGAAGAGTGATATATCCCGTATCAAGAGAACAGTGATTTCTATGACCTTTGAAGAGAATCTATGCCTGGAAAGCATTTGAAATTAAATTGATTCGAATAGATTTTTGAATCAAATTCCCGACATTTTCGTAGCTTCCTAAAAAGAAGAGAGGCAATACAATAAATTGACCAAATTATTGATAATCAGCGGAGGATAGAAGGTATTTAAAAACTGCTTATTTTAAATAAAACTTACCGTGTGTGTTTGAACATTAGATATTGAAAATATACTGAAAACGTGTGTTTTTTGACGTTCATCCATTATGGAGTCTCCATGCATTTTGTAACGAGAATCTTCTGTGAATAATAAGTTCCAGGTTGTCTTCTTTTTTATGTATATAACGTATAGTTAATAAGTTGAATATTTGCATGTATATAGCATAAATTTCATTTGTGTAAATGTGTATTGTGTGAAAGTTCATTTTCTTTTAATTGATGTTTAAAAAGGATAGTGTATTTTTTATATATAAATTAACAAGTCTTCCCATTTGGAAGAATAAATTATATTGGCTGTAGACCATATTTCCTAGTGTTTAATTTATCAGTTGGTTGGCAGTATTGATAGAGCCTATTGTAACTTGAGAGGGGATTTGGAAACAGAATTTACAGGACCGTTTCATAAAAATTTATTGAATTCAGATATTTTAGTTCACAAGATTTTTTTATCAAAATTAAATATTAAAATTTGGCGCTTATTGTTAAAAGAATTATATAAATATTTAACTTATGAACCCAACATCCTGAGAGGCTGAGTGCTCAACTAAAAAATTTTAATAATCAAAGGAGACAGTAAGGTAAGTGCACTGTGTGGCATTATTGAACATAAATATACCGGGCAAATTAAATTCATACAAAATAAACTACAATAAAATGTCACCGCAACGTGTGGCAAATATGAAATAGAATAAGAATAATTTATTGTGAATATGAAATAGAATAAGAATAATATATTCACAATAATATATATATATATATATATATATATATATTTTTGATTTCTTGTTCTTGGGTTTATGTCATAAATAAATAAAAAGCTTTATATCGTCTACATACTTTGACGTTTCGCTCCTTGTTGGGAGCTTTCTCAAAAAGATGTTTCTGTCTTATTTGGACATAATAAAATATTTACAATTAATCGATATACATACAATTTTGGAACGTGTACAAAAAGGACAGTGAACATATAAAAACATATAAAAACAAGTTTGTTGATAAAATAATAATAAAGGTGTTTACCTCAGAAATAAATTCACGACATACGAGTGAAATGCAAAGTGTATAGCATTTTTATTTTGTTATTGGATGTATATATTTTGGTTACTAAATTCATTACACAATTAAATTATGATAAATTTGACTCAGATTTTTCATGTCTTGTTTATCGTTTAATGAATTCTTTTCTTTTTTTATATGTACCATTTCTTTGATTACTAATTTATGGTAATTAGAATCCTGGGTTAGTATTTTTGTACTATTGAAGTCAAATTCATGGTGTTCCCTGGTTTCGTGTTTATGTAGAGCGGTGGACGCATTTTTTGTGTACTTGTGACCATTTAAGCGACAAGTACACAAAAAATGCGTCCACCGCTCTACATAAACACGAAACCAGGGAACACCATGAATTTGACTTCAATAGTACAAAAATACTAACCCAGGATTCTAATTACCATAAATTAGTAATCAAAGAAATGGTACATATAAAAAAAGAAAAGAATTCATTGAACGATAAACAAGACATAAAAAATCTGAGTCAAATTTATCATAATTTAATTGTGTAATGAATTTAGTAACCAAAATATATACATCCAATAACAAAATAAAAATGCTATACACTTTGGATTTCACTCGTATGTCGTGAATTTATTTCTGAGGTAAACACCTTTATTATTATTTTATCAACAAACTTGTTTTTATATGTTTTTATATGTTCACTGTCCTTTTTGTACACGTTCCAAAATTGTATGTATATCGATTAATTGTAAATATTTTATTATGTCCAAATAAGACAGAAACATCTTTTTGAGAAAGCTCCCAACAAGGAGCGAAACGTCAAAGTATGTAGACGATATAAAGCTTTTTATTTATTTATGACCTAAACCCAAGAACAAGAAATCAAAAATATTTTGAATGGTCAAAGAAAATTAAGAATTATTATATATATATATATATATATATATATATATATATATATATATATATATATATATATATGTATGTGTTATAACGGAATTTGCAAGCACGATAGAGGGCGTATTTTTCGACGGATCAAAACCAAACTCGCTACAAAAATCGGTTAGGACAATATCTTGGACGAGTTCGTTAATGAGCCAAATCGGCCCAGTAAAAACAAAATGGCGGCCTGTTAAAGTTGAAAAAAAATCGTATTTCCTTTGTTTTTCATTTGACGCAAAAAAGTTATGAAGCTTTTTCATAGACCTTAACACGTTCTACAACTTTTGTATTTAACATTTTTCTCTAAATCGTACATTAAAACATTTATTTAAGAAAATTCACAAATTATAACGGAATTTGTAAGCACGATAGAGGGCGTATTTTTTGACGGATCGAAACCAAACTCGCTACAAAAATCGGTTAGGACAAAATCTTGGACGAGTTCGTTATTGAGCCAAATCGGCCCAGTAAAAACAAAATGGCGGCCTGTCAAAGTTGAAAAAAAATCGTATTTCCTTTGTTTTTTATTTGACGCAAAAAAGTTATTAAGCTTTTTCATAGACCTTAACACGTTCTACAACTTTTGTATTTAACATTTTTCTCTAAATCGTACATTAAAACATTTATTTAAGAAAATTCACAAATTATAACGGAATTTGTAAGCACGATAGAGGGCGTATTTTTTGACGGATCGAAACCAAACTCGCTACAAAATCGGTTAGGCAAAAATCTTCGACGAGTTCGTTAATGAGCCAAATCGGCACAGAAAAAACAAAATGGCGGCCTGTCAAAGTTGAAGAAAAAATCGTATTTCCTTTGTTTTTCATTTGACGCATAAAAGTTACTGAGCTTTTTTATAGACCTTAACACGTTCTACAACTTTTGTATTTAACATTTTTCTCTAAATCGTACATTAAAACATTTATTGTTTTTTATTTTTTTGTTTTTGATTTGATGCCAGAATGTTACTTTGGTTTTTTGTACATCTCTATTACTTTTGTATCTAATTTTTTATTTTCGGTTTTATGCAAACATGTTACTGAAATAAGACTGTCCAATTGGTCCTGTGCCATTGGGATTTTTTACCATTTATGTAGCTTCTTTCTAATTATTTTTTCTTCTCACTTATCTGTTATTTGTTCTTCTATACCTACATTGTTCATAATTTAAATCTTGCAATCCATAAATAACTTTAAAATGGATAATTACGTAAAGAAAACATATATTTAACGCCAAATCGCCTTAGAATATCCTCAATTAAATTAATAAAAAAACTGAACAAAGTTATGTAAATAGGGCTTTTGGTTTATATCTAATCGTAAATCGCGAAATGCCAGAATGATCGCTACTGTCAGACTCCGCCCCATTTATGTAACAGTTCGAGATAAAAATCAGAGCTAGCGAATGTAAAACCGTTTCGTGGGGTAACCAGAGAGGGGTGGATGGATCTTGAAAGGTTCGCATTGTATGTGAATCATGGCATTGGTCGCTATCTTAACAAAGGGTCTTCAAATAAGCCTTGAATTACAATCTAATTGAAAACTTCTATTTCAGGTAGCAGGTAAAACATATAGAATAGTAACAACAATTTGTATTTGTCGTTTGAATACTTATAAGGACATCCTTATGTTCTCATTATCACATGTAATACCACTTGTTATTTCGTATTAAATACAGTAATTTAATTTTTATATAATAGCCCATTACACACCGGTCTTAATGCATAAAATTAAAAATTGATACATGTCATGTGCAGCTTAATGTCGGGTTATTAATATCGGATGAAGATTGTATCAAAAGATAAGTGCGAATGACATTATCAGGTGCGTTGAATGTATCCGCAGAGACACTCTTAGTTATTCTTGAATAAATTGCAACCAATTATTTAGTGCGTCGTTATATCGCGAAAGCATCTGTCAAAAAAAAATGTGCAGCAACACACGCGCCAGATAATTGGAAGTCAATCTTTGGTTGACTGACAATGGGGTTTCATTTAGTATTATAATATTATTTTGTAACGAATTTATTTCAAACGAATGTCTGGGTTCACTTTAATTCTTCGAAGTCGGATTTTTTTATCAAATTGGGATAAAGTTCACATATTATTTGTAGTAGTAGTAGCCAGGGGACAGTCATTGGCCACTTCATTGAAATTAAAAAATCATAAGGTCCATATTCCTTTTCATAACCTCTTCATAGTTTCCTCCGATGTTAGGTACTTTTGTTCATCTACTGGTGAAATTTTTATTGCTGAGTAAATTGGCGTTAAATCATCAACGGTGTGTGAAGTGTGTCTCATTGTGAAGTGAAAACTATGGAAACTGCTGTTCATCAGTTTTGTATTAAGTTACCAATAACTAAATACTGTAGAAATTTCTTATTTATTAATTCAAGGCTTAGACTATTTACCTAAAAAACTAATAATCTGGTCAGATAAATCAACCCCACCTATCTATTTATTATGTTCTTTATAATTATATCATCAAAACAATTACGTTTGTCTCTTGCCACCTGATGATTATAGTACCATCATTATTTACCCTAAATTCTGAATAGCCACAACTCAGTTTAGTTACAAATTTAGGGAACTTGTTCCTGTTTCATCAATGTAGCTACTACTGGATATTGGATTTCTAAGTACAATATTTGAAACAAGAGAGACATAATCAGGAGAATGATGAAGAGACAGAGGGAAGCGTAAGAGCTGAAGCAATTGAAGAACTTGAAGAAACAATGAGAAGTAAAGAAGAGGTGGTAGGACAGAATCAATGAGAAGAAGCTAGAAGTAGAAGTGAACAAAATATATTGATGGAAATGTTACAAACTATGATCAGAAAATTTGATATTCAGAGAGAAGAAATAAAAACAAATAGTCAAAGAATGAGAGAAGAAATAAAAGAGGAAATAAAAACAAGTAGTCAAAGAATGGAAGAGAATATAGAAAATGTATGAAAACAATTGGAGGAATCTAAAAGATACACAAGAGAAGGAAACCATGAAACAAAACAAGAAATCAGAAGTGAAATGTTAGGAAGATTCATGGAATTGAAAGAAATACAAGGGACAGAAAAAGAAACTTTAAAAAAATTAAAAATTGAAATAGGAGAGAATACAAATAAAATAGAAGGAAATAGCGAAAGGATAATGGAATTAGACAGAAAAATAATGAAAAATAAAAACATACAAAGCATAGAAGAGGGTATGAATAAAGAAATGAAAATGAATTTTGAGATGGCGGAAGAAGAGAATGAAACAAAAAGAAAATTGATAATGGAAATGAAAAATAACCAAGGAAAAGTTTGTTTGGAAAAACTAAAGAGAGTCGCTTTGAAAAAGAGAATTGCATGTAGTTGTCTCCACAAAATTTCAATAAAAATTATATAAATTTTGAAAATTTGGTCAAATTATGAATTCAATTTATAAGTAAAGACACAACAACAGGTTTAAACCAGTTTCCCAATCAATAAATAAGGATACAGGAAGAAAATACAGACAATAGCAGTGCGTAAGGGACAACAAGGTGCAGACATATGGCGTTTTAAAAATTTCAACAAAATAAGGTCAGTGAAATTCCTTCTTTGGGTACCAAAGCAAAACTTTATGACAAAATGATTATTTCTTAATTAAAAACAAATAAATATAAAGGACATAGTAAATAATTAAAAGACTAAAATTCAAAATCAAACTAGCGCTTATTTATAATTAAAATTTATTATTGAGAATTTACTTACCTGTTTTAAAGATTGCCAGTATATAAGTAAATTACAAACAATTTTCCAGTATTTATTTGCCGAATTCATATGTCCCAGGAGTGAGAGGCAAAACTTGAGAATGAGTAGCTGGTGTTAAAGTAATGTCAGTACTTCATATAATGTTTTTTTCTACGGACCTCCTTTGTTGAGTTATAGAGCTTTAAAGTTAGAAATTAGAAATACATACATACCAGTAAGTATACTAATGTTGTAGGAAGTCAGGATCGGGCTTGGCTCACCGGATAAAAGGTTAGTGACAAGTCAACAAACTTTTAAAATACTGTGAGTTTATTCTTCAACTATTTTCCTGAAAAAAAGGTACCCTTTGTCCAAATCGATAACATCAGCGGTTTCCAAGAAATATGGAATTTCGTAAGACACCGCAGAGCACATTCAGATTCAATCATTATTTAGGAAATGGGTTATAACCAAGAAGGCTGAGATTATTTTAACACCACCTACTCATTCCCAGGGTCTCTCACACCTGGGACACCCTGTATATTTATATAATTATATATTTAAATGTTTATATATTTATATATTTATATATTTATATATTTATATATTTATATATTTATATATTTATATATTTATATATTTATATATTTATATATTTATATATTTATATATTTATATATTTATATTTTTATATATTTATATCTTTATATATTTATAACCGTTATTTAAAGTCTGGTCTGCCCTCTGATTAATTTGAATGGCCGCGGTATTTTGATAGTGCTAAGGTAGCATAATCATTAGTTTTTTAATTGAAACATGGAACGGAGGGTTTAATGAAAAATAACTGTCTCTGTTTAATTATTATAAAAATTTATTTTTAAGTTAAAAAACTTAAATTTTATTAAAAGACAAGAAGGCTCTATAGAGCTCTATAATTTTTAATATAAAAGATTTAGAATTTATTTTTTTATGTTTAAAAACTATTGGATTGGGGTGATTAGAGAATTTAATAAACTTTTTTATAGAATTTATATACATTAATAAATATTTGCTCCAAAAATTTTGATCAAAAGATTAAGTTACCTTAGGGATAACAGTTAATGAACGATGAAATAAAACAATATAATTTGTTTAAATCTTCATTTATTTGAACTAATGTTCAATTTAAACTTGTTGACGCGTTTCACTATCACAGTAGCTTTGTCAAAACGAATTAAGGTATAATATAAAAATGTCTTAATATATACAGTGCATAAATACAGAATTCTATTTACTAATGTTAACAATGATATTGAAAGAAATTACCTGGAAATTCATTCACTACAAACATTTCTAAGCTTGGGAAGGTATAATATAAAAATGTATGTATAAAAATGTCTTAATATATACAGTGCATGAATACATAATTCTATTTACTAATGTTAACAAAGGTATTGAAAGAAATTATCTGGAAATTCATTCACTACAAACATTCCTGAGCTTATTTCTTTCAATACCTTTGTTAACATTAGTAAATAGAATTATGTATTTATGCACTGTATATATTAAGACATTTTTATATTTTACCTTCATTCGTTTTGACAAAGTTACTGTGTTAGTGAAACGCGTCAACAAGTTTAAATTGAACATTAGTTCAAATAAATGAAGATTTAAACAAATTATATTGTTTTATTTCATCGTTCAGTATGGATCTTCATCAAGTAGAAGTCTCATCTATTCAATAACAGTTAATATTAAAGATTGCGACCTCGATGTTGGAATAAAATTTGGACCTTGGTTTGATAAACAGTCTAAAAAATTATTAAACGTAGCAAAGAGAAACTTAGTAGCATCAAATTTTAGTAAAAACATTGTAATAACGTACAAGAAAACTAAAAAAGAATATATCCAAATTATTAAAAGTAAGAAACATGCATATGAAAAAAATATGAGATATAAATTAACAAGTATAAGCAACCCCAATGAAATCTGGAAATATATTAATTCACACAAAACTAAAACAAAAATTGGCGGTGTTAACATGAATCAAATGATTACTTATTATAAAGATTTTTACAAATCCACACCAAATTCAACTTTTTGTGGCCTAGATGCTTTACACCCGTATCTTGATATAGCTTTCTCTACTTGTGAAATTTACAATGCTCTAAGCTTAGCTAAAAATAATAAAGCGCCAGGGGAAGACAATATAAGTAACGAGTTTTACAAAAACATGCCTTTAAACTGGATAATGCACTTAAAATTGCTTTTGAATACTTACCTACAAGATGAAGAAATCCCATCCATCTGGCCAAATATTAAAATGATTCATATTCATAAAAAAGGCCCAGTAGATGATTCTGACAATTACCGTAGTATTGCATTAATCAATCACATAACCAAACTGTTTACGCAGCTCATTAGCACTAGACTCAGAGATTATGCTGCAAAATATCAACTACTACCTGAGTGTCAAACAGGGTTTCGGAAAACGCGATCCTGTGATAATAACATTTTTGTCCTTTACACAATTATAAATAATTATTTACGCCTCCCGTCTAGGAAACTATTTGCGCTATTTGTAGATTTTAGGAAAGCATTCGGCTCTGTGGACCATGGGTTACTGTGGGGAAAGCTATTCGATATTGGAGTGAGCACTAAAATTATTAGGATACTAAGAATTATCTACAGTTCAGCCTCACTATTCATTGAACAAGGTGGTCAAATCTCCGATAAAATTAAAATAACTAAAGGTGTCCTACAAGGAGATACCTTAACCCCCTTGTTATTCTCTCTCTTTATCTCGGACTTGGAAATTTATTTCCAAAATCATGGTGCTAAAGGAGTAACTCTTGATAACAATGAAAATATCAATATGCTGCTGTACGCAGATGATATGGTCCTACTTGCAGAATCCCAAATAGAGCTGCAAACAAACCTTAAGATTTTAGAAGCCCATTGTGAAACATTTAAACTGGAAGTAAACACAAGTAAAACTAAAATAGTGGTTTTTCGCAGAAGTGCTAATATGGGACAACAGCCACAATTTAATTATAAAGATGTTACTATTGAGCTCTCGAATACCTATGAATATTTAGGAACAATTTTCACATTTAACGGAATATTTCTAAACAACCTAAAGCAACGAGAACAAAAAGCGATACTCTCCCAAGGAGCAACACTGAAAAAAATTAATTCAGCTGGTATATCAACTCTTAATTCAATAAAGACCCTGTATAACAATTTTGTACTACCTACCTTTACATATGCAAGCAGTATTTGGGCGTTAAGATACTTGGAACAAACAGAAAAAATTCAGAGTAGTTTTTGGAAAAATCTTTTATTTCTGCAAACGCGAACAGCAGCCTATATCATCAGAAGTGAGGTAGGTATCTGTAAAATAACCTACTTTATAATAAAGCAGGCGTTGGAGCTACTGCTCAGGTTAAAGGATCACAACCCTAGAAGATACACTCATAGAGCACTTCTCCGTTTGATCCACTTAAAAGATCACTCTAACCTATGTCAAAAATATAACTGGATCGACCAATTATACCGCGGTATAGCGACGTACTGTGATTATGATCTAGATATAAATGGTTTTAACACAAGCCATATCAATAAACTTTTATCACAATACCTACAGAAAAAATTTTATGAGGATTCACATAAAATACTTCTCAGTACACATCATACATCGTATAAATTACCTTTTACAAGATCGAAATGAACCAAGTAATTATCTACAGGGAGATTCTTCATTACATATTAAAAGGCTCGTCGCACAACTCCGAACCGCTAACTCCGAAGTACTGTCTATATTAGTGTTTTTAAATGAAACTCAAGGTCTCTAGTTAATTCCACAATATAATACAATAATAACTTGTATTATATTGTGGAATTAACTAGAGACCTTGAGTTTCATTTAAAAACACTAATATGAGCATATTCCACGAAGTAAGGGTCGAGACAGTCAATTACTGTCTATATATTTAAATAATATGTCTCACAAAATAAATACAACCCTAGTCTGTTCAATCTGTAATAAACTATTACCAGAAACTCTTGAGCATATAATTTTAGTGTGTCCAATGTATCAGAGCATAAGAGCTCACTTTATTAAACCTCGGGGCCATTCAGATGACTTAGACTCACTACTTACCTCAACAGACAGAAAGCAACTGAAGGAATTATATCGATTTAGGAACGAGGCAATAAAAATCAGATCATTCATAATCAATGAATAATGAACCAAAAATGATTTGTATACGTATGTGTTGTACATATAAATGAGTACGTGGGTATGTTTATACAAAATTACAGAGCAATCGTTCAGTACCTATATGCTCAAACTCAGAATTGCTTATTGTAGAATATGAAATTAACTGTCTCGACCCTTACTTCGTGGATTCAATAACTTTTATTATATTGTGGAAATAACTAGAAACCGTGAGTTTCATTTAAAACACTACTATTGTAGAATATCTTATGTAGTACCAGCTGGCTCTCTTGTTCATGTATTATATGTATACAAAGGAACAATGAAATATATTATTATTATGTTGGAATAAAATTTATAATTGGTGCAGAAGCTATTTAATTAAGTCTGTTTCATGATCTGAGTTTAAGCCGGTGTAAGCGACTCGACGTGGGTGACGTCTTATCCCTTGTAATATGGAAGATTCTAAAGGTTGTGAAAATACCTGGAGACTATTTTTTCATTTTGGTCCTAGCTTCTACTCCAAGTGTAGTCCCTTAAAAATTTTGTGAGCTTGTGTTTCTTCGCTTATCGATCATAGGCATCTCGGAGAGGATTATAAATAACCAAGTAGTGAATAAATTCTGCAAATGTAACATTTTTTTTGGAAATTCATTTTTTAGATATTGGCTTAAGAAGTAAATCAAAACATTTTGAATTGAAGATATAACACAGGGTATTTCATCAATTATGTGAGTTTTGAGTATAGAAAGCCTCAATTATTTCTCAAACGACTTGTACGATTATTACAAATTTTGGTTTGGGCTCGTAAAGGTTTTTTTTAAGGAAATTTTTCGAAAAATGATCACTCAATGGTTTGATCGTGAAGCCACATAATACCACACATTTCTACAGAGTTCTAATTGACAATTTATTTCATTTACTGTTCTAATTTCTTCAACTTAGAGCAAATAAATAGTATTATTATATCTATTTCCATAACTGATTGTGTTAAACTACTATTAGTTGTGTGGTTAAAACGGTAATAAATAAAAATTCATCAAAATAGCTTCGCCTCTTTATCTGCTGATGATATTTTGCTCAGATTTTTGGAATTTAAGAATAAATAATTAAGAAAATAAAAAAAATATTCTTCACACATTTGGAATTTTAACGATTTTCATCACAAGACCTACAAATACTGATCTAAGCGAAGCGGATATAAAAGAATGTATGTACTTTTTCCACTAAAGCAAACAGAAACTGGAATAACACATGATATCCCTCAGATATTATTCTAATTACTCATTAATGTTTTAATTAGCTCGAAGAAATGGCAGCAATTTTCACGAGCAATGTTCGTGCAAGGAAAAACGTAATTTGAGAAAAAATTCAATTATCGCTTGTATAATTCTGTATAAATTAGATAGTATATATTACATATTTAATGGACTGAAAATAGAAAACTCTTCCTTTATATAGTAACTGGAACTAGACATATTCTAAAGGCTCCACTAAATATACAGTGTAACTCATTTCTGAGTTCCTACCAGTCATGCATTGAAGTATAAAGACTAGACATTTTTATGTGCATTAAAGGACCCCGCACTTCTTTTGTGGAACCGTAAAATTGTCTGAATTTTTGATACGTACTGGTATTTGATGTCCTGATCAAAAGTCTTCAGGGGCCCAACCTTATCCTATGGCTAAATTTTGAGATACAGGGCGTTGAAGCTCAAAATCCCCACTTTTTTAAAACGGTCCACAAAAAGTCCCTCTTAAATATTTTTTGATGTTGCTGCCAAATATATCAGGACAAAGTACATATCTATTAGCGTTAATAAAATATCTGTTGTTTACAGGGTGATACGTGCTTTCACAGACCTGTTCTTGTTAAATTTCGTATTTTTACAATGGAAAAAACATCAAATATCATTTAAAAAAAAATGACCGTCATAATTTCTGAATATTGGGTATAGTGTATATATCGATGTCTTCGTTAAAATTCTCATTGGTAGAATTAGATCCTATGGCTATTTTTCGAAATATTAAACGCTTAGTCTGTAAAATATCATTTTTTAATAATACAACATAAATACAAAATAAAAGAAATATTGTAAACTAAATATTTTCACACATTGTGTTAGATTATGTTGCAACGTTGTTTTATTGGATGGTAGGCTATAAAAATTCATACTTACTGGGTGATCTGACTTGAGCTTGTAAGATGACATAATCAACAAATTCAAAACAGCCGCCAAACAATAGAAACAATTTTGCTATTACTTTTTTTTGCGTTTTGAATCTAAATTAAGTGTGATTTAATTTAGTTTTCAAGCTCGTTCCCACAGCCTTAGGCGCATTTGGTTTGTATAGACCTATTCTACTTATATTTTTGTATAATTATTAGATATTTATTGCAATCACTATTGTTTTGAGGAAAAACATCGTTTTCCAAAATAAAAAAGAGCAAATCACCTATCTCATAGAAATATCAATTCCTAACGACCCCAACATCCAAGTAAAATACAGAGATAAAATAGCAAAGTATACTGAATTAGCCATAGAAGTTCAGACACTTTGGAAACAGAAAAGAGTAGAAACCATACCGTTCATCATTTCAACCACAGCCATCATCCCACACGTCTTTAACTCACACCTTGAACAACTAGGTCTTCACCCAAATACCCATACAAACATACAAAAGTCTGTCATCCTGAAAACATGTAATATTGTGCTATCTTTCCTCAATTCAAGCAATAGACTCTGAGACGACCTGGTACAACCTGTCATCCCAGAAAAGAAACACCATTTGATCAAGTGAGAAGAAAGAAGATAATAATAATAAAAATAATAATAATAATAATAACTAAACACCAGGAAGAGCTAAGCATATCTCGACATAACTGTGGTTTGATGCAAAAAGCAGTAATTCTGGGAACAACTGCAATTGTCCGAAGAACACTAACCCCCTAATTAAGTAGGTTTATACCTTGATGCAACTGCGTCCGGTAGAAACTGCTACCACCAACCACGTACAAGTGTGAAAAAAATAATAATAATAATAATCCAAGAATCCCACGTTGTGGAGCAACCCCGCAAGGGAGGAACGGAAAATAATAATAGATAGATAGATGGATAGATAGATGGTTTATTGACCCCATTCACATACATAGTACATTAGAAGTCAGTGAAAGTAGTACATATGAATACATTTTACCAACTAAAAATATTAAAGATTGTATAGTGTTGTATATGACAAATTTAAAATATAATAAAAATAATAGAAAGTAAAAATTTTACATAAATACAGACATACATTTCATAAAGTAAAAATATTGATGGAAATATGACAATTTTAAAATATAAAATAAGTTAAAAAATAATAGAAAGTAAAAATTAAATTAAACAAAACAAACAAACATATAAGCATTAAGCCCAAGTATTCAATTCCTCCAAAAACTCATCAACTGTATAAAAACAATAATTTAAAAGAAAAGACTTAGCAAAATGTTTAAATTGAACTCTCGTCATATCACTTATATTTATATGTTCAAAATATTTTACAAATGAATTGTACAATGTAACATCCAACTTATTGTTTTTTGTTGTTTTCAGTCTCGATTTGAGAATGACAATGCATATAATAATAATAATAATAATAATAATAATAGTAATAATAGTAATAATAACAATAATAATAATAATAATAATAATAATAATAATAATAATAATAATAATAACACCCCAACATGTGTTAGAAAGCGACAAGTTTTTGCTATACTGGGACAGAGATATACAAACAGACAGGACTGTACAACACAACAGACCCGACATACTGGTTTTCAATAAAACTGAAAAAGAAATACTCTTGGTGGATGTTTCGGTTCCAGCGGCTGCTAACATACAAAAAAAGGGCATGGAAAAAATAGAAAAATACTTACCATTGTGCGAGGACCTGAAAGAGACATGGCAGGCGAAAACGGTCAAAACCATCCCAATTATTATTGGAGCCACTGGAGAAATACCGAAAGACCTGAAAAAGAACCTGGATAGCCTAGGACTCCAGAAAAATCTTTTCTACGAGCTTCAAAAAGCGGTCTAGTATACTTAATGCCGAGTTGTATGCAATATGGCAAGCGTTGTTGTACTTCAGTCAGAGCAGCTTTGAAAAATGTTTAGTTTGTACGGATTCCTTAACTGCCACTCTCTCGACAAAAAATCGTTTTTCTGCAAATGAATGGGTTGTACGCATTCAAGAATTATCAACCCATCTATACAGTATGCAAAGGACTATTTCAATAATGTGGATACCTGGGCATACCTATATTACCGGTAATACTGAAGCTGATCTAGTAGCAAAAAAAGCCACAAGCGGAACAGTTGACAAAGGCATACCTAACACCTTTCTGGATATGAAAACGGATATAAAGAATAAAATTTACGAAGCATGGCAGAACAGATGGAATACATATGACGGACAATTAAGACACATTAAACCGAGCGTACAAAAATGGTTCTACCCCAAAACTCTTACAAGGCGTGAACAAGTCGTCCTCAGCCGATTAAGGATAGGCCACACAAACCTAACCCATTTACACCTCCTCCTTGGAAAGAACAAACCCAGATGTGAGAAGTGCGGCATCCCACTGACAACCCAACATATATTAACTTGTGCAGCCTTCAATTTTCACAGACAATTCCTCAAAATACCCCAGATCGAAAACATTCTTAGAAACCAAAATGACGAGCTTAACCAGGTGATAGCTTATCTAAAGTCCACAAATTTATTTTATAAAATATAAATTACCCCAATGATATATCGACGAGCACAATGACCTAGATGTCGATGCTCAAACACAAAAAAAAAATAATAATAATAATAATAATAATAATAATAATAATAATAATAACACCCCAACATGTGTTAGAAAGCGACAAGTTTTTGCTATACTGGGACAGAGATATACAAACAGACAGGACTGTACAACACAACAGACCCGACATACTGGTTTTCAATAAAACTGAAAAAGAAATACTCTTGGTGGATGTTTCGGTTCCAGCGGCTGCTAACATACAAAAAAAGGGCATGGAAAAAATAGAAAAATACTTACCATTGTGCGAGGACCTGAAAGAGACATGGCAGGCGAAAACGGTCAAAACCATCCCAATTATTATTGGAGCCACTGGAGAAATACCGAAAGACCTGAAAAAGAACCTGGATAGCCTAGGACTCCAGAAAAATCTTTTCTACGAGCTTCAAAAAGCGGTCTAGTATACTTAATGCCGAGTTGTATGCAATATGGCAAGCGTTGTTGTACTTCAGTCAGAGCAGCTTTGAAAAATGTTTAGTTTGTACGGATTCCTTAACTGCCACTCTCTCGACAAAAAATCGTTTTTCTGCAAATGAATGGGTTGTACGCATTCAAGAATTATCAACCCATCTATACAGTATGCAAAGGACTATTTCAATAATGTGGATACCTGGGCATACCGATATTACCGGTAATACGGAAGCTGATCTAGTAGCAAAAAAAGCCACAAGCGGAACAGTTGACAAAGGCATACCTAACACCTTTCTGGATATGAAAACGGATATAAAGAATAAAATTTACGAAGCATGGCAGAACAGATGGAATACATATGACGGACAATTAAGACACATTAAACCGAGCGTACAAAAATGGTTCTACCCCAAAACTCTTACAAGGCGTGAACAAGTCGTCCTCAGCCGATTAAGGATAGGCCACACAAACCTAACCCATTTACACCTCCTCCTTGGAAAGAACAAACCCAGATGTGAGAAGTGCGGCATCCCACTGACAACCCAACATATATTAACTTGTGCAGCCTTCAATTTTCACAGACAATTCCTCAAAATACCCCAGATCGAAAACATTCTTAGAAACCAAAATGACGAGCTTAACCAGGTGATAACTTATCTAAAGTCCACAAATTTATTTTATAAAATATAAATTACCCCAATGATATATCGACGAGCACAATGACCTAGATGTCGATGCTCAAACACAAAAAAAAAAAAAAAAATAATAATAATAATAATAATAATAATAATAATAACACCCCAACATGTGTTAGAAAGCGACAAGTTTTTGCTATACTGGGACAGAGATATACAAACAGACAGGACTGTACAACACAACAGACCCGACATACTGGTTTTCAATAAAACTGAAAAAGAAATACTCTTGGTGGATGTTTCGGTTCCAGCGGCTGCTAACATACAAAAAAAGGGCATGGAAAAAATAGAAAAATACTTACCATTGTGCGAGGACCTGAAAGAGACATGGCAGGCGAAAACGGTCAAAACCATCCCAATTATTATTGGAGCCACTGGAGAAATACCGAAAGACCTGAAAAAGAACCTGGATAGCCTAGGACTCCAGAAAAATCTTTTCTACGAGCTTCAAAAAGCGGTCATTTTGAGCTCGTGCAATATAGTCAGAAAAGTGTTGAACAAAAATACATAGGAAATGCTGGAAACCTTGCAACTAACCTTGCCGGTTCTCACGCTAAACATCCGGTTAACGTGAAAAAAAAAAAAAAAATAATAATAATAATAATAATAATAATAATAATAATAATAATAATAATAATAAGTACAACTGACCAAGTTCAGCATTCACCATTCAAGAGCATGCATTGAGAGGCTGTACATGCCACGAAGCATGGGTGGTCGAGGTCTACTAGATCTCAAAACTTTATATCACAGACTATTAAATGAACTAAAAAAGTACTTTGAGGCCAAAACAGAGATGCATAAGATGATCTGTGTGCTGGATCACTACTCACCGCTTAATCTTTCCGCCGGAGAAGGGGTCCCAGTACCAACTTTGGCTGAACGAAAAACTGCTTAGCTGTCAAAACCATTACACGGCAGATTTTCCAATAAACTAGATGAAGCTGATCTTAATTCTTCAACGGAGTGGCTTCGGAGGGGACAATTATTCGGGGAAACAGAAGGATTCATGGTAGCAATACAAGACAACGTAATTGCGACCTAAAATCATGTTAAATTTGTACATGGAGTACAGCTGGATAACGATCTGTGTAGACTGTGAAATAGACATGCGGAAACAATAGAGCACATTATCTCAGGATGCACTTACCTTGCTCCAACGGAATATCTCCAACGCCATAATTTGACGGCGAATATAATCCATCAAGAACTGGCAATACTCTGCAACCTGAAAGAAGAAAAAGAACGTTATTACAAATATGTCCCTTTTCCCGTTCTTGAAAACAATACTTTCCATCTATACTGGGACACAAAAATATAAACTGACAAAACTGTGGCGAACAATCGACCAGATATCGTACTCATTAACAAACAGGACAAGATTGGATACTTCGTAGATGTTGCCCATTCGAACGATCACAACCAGAATAAAACAGAAAGAGAAAAGGTTAATAAATATTTTGAACTGGCCGAAGAATGCAAAGTTACTAATAATTTAAAAAAAGTCGAAGTTCTACCGAGTCATCTCTGCAACCGGATTAGTAACAAAGAACATCGAAACGTTGAAAATAAATTATAGAGAAGTGTTCCCCGAAATAGAGAAATCTGTCGTACTGGAAACGTGTAGAATTGTCAGGAATACTCTAAACTTACCTGACTGCGAAATCCTGCTAGAAGAATCGTAAGTTTCAAGCAACGTGGATGATCATGAATCCCACGTTGTGGAGCAACCCCGCAAGGGAGGAAACGGAAATAATAATATTAATAATAATAACTAGTCAAAAGTCACAACATTCAATTAAAAACTGAACCTCAATAAGAAACCTGGAGATGGACGAATCTTATAAATATCTCGGCGTCGAAGAAAGGGACGGTATAGACAACACTAAAATGGAAACTATGGTATCAACAGAATATTATCGCCGTATCCGCCAAATCCTAAGTACCGAATTAAATTCGAATAACAAAATCATAGCCATTAATACCCTCGCAGTTCCAGTGGTCACATATAGCTTTGGTATTGTCGACTGGCTAACATCAGAAATAGAGAAGATTGACAGGAAAACGAGGAAACTTTTCACAATGGGGAATATGCATCACCCTAAAGCAGATGTTGCTAGACTATACATTAAAAGGCGAAATGGCGGACGAGGCTTAATCGAGTTGTACGCAGCTTATGAACAGGCTATTATAGATCTAGGCGATTATATTGATACCGAACACGATAAATAATATACGATTCGGACAAGGCAAAGTATTCCATCCAAAAAGAGTCAGCACAAATAAGACAAAAGTATCTTATAACAGATTATGCTCTGAGGAATACAAATTCGATCAAAGATGTAATTGAAAGGCACAAGATCCAGACATTACAACAAAAGCCACTACATGGGCAATTTTTCAGGAATCTAAGCAAACCAACAGTTGATAAGATAGGAAGTATAGCCTGGTTAGGTAGTTCTGAACTGAAAGTCTCATTATAGCAGCTCAAGATCAGGTACTAGCTATTAGATACTATCAAAAGAACATATTAAAACAATCATCATCATCATCACGTACCGCTACAACCCTGGGTGGGTCTTGGCTGACTGTACAACTTTTTTCCAATTTGTTCGGTCTTCCATCAACCTAGGGTCAAATGGAATGTTCATTTTCCGGAGATCTGCTTGGATGTTATCTCTCCATCGCATTCTGGGACGTCCGAGTGGTCTTTTGCCTGTGGGAATCTCCTCCCATACCAGTTTTACCAGTCTTTCGTTATTCAGTCTGTGCACGTGGCCTGCCCATCTTAGTCGCTGTGATTTAATTTCTTGGACAATATCGGCGTCGTTGTAGAGTGCTTTTAATTCGATATTGGTTCTGATCTTATACTGGTTTGTGGTGATGTCATGGTGAGGTTCGAAAATTATTTTTCGTTCAAAGCGTCTGAGCTTTTCTTCGTTTGCTTTGGTCATGGTCCACGTTTCGCATCCGTATGTTATTACAGGTCTGACGATGGATTTATAGATTTTGATCTTTGAACTTCTTGTGAGATTTTTTGATTTTATGAGCTTATTCAGTGCAAATAGACAGCGGTTTGCAGATTGGATTCTGTCTTTTATTTCTTCGGTAACATCGTTGTCCGCTGTGATTACGGCCCCCAGATACTTAAAACGTTTTACTCTTTCGAAATTAAAGGTGTTGATCGTCACATTTTGTCCTATTCTGTTTCTTTGTGTCGTTCTATTTATACACATATATTTCGTCTTCTCTTCATTAATCTTCAGCCCTACTTCACTTGTTGCTCTTTCCACCTTGTTGAAAATGTCTTTCGTGGATAGGATGGAGTCTCCAACGAGATCTATGTCATCTGCATATGCGAGTAACAGCTTGGGACCTTGAACCGATAGCAATTCTGTTTTTATTTCGGCCGACCTCATAACTTTCTCTAATACAAGGTTAAAAAGTAGTGGAGATAACGCATCACCCTGTTTAAGTCCACTGTTGATTTCAAAGCTGCCAGACAGTTTATTATTTACACGTACTTTAGATATTCCACCCTCCATACAGACTTTGGTCATCCGAATGAGTTTCTTTGGTATTGAGAACTCCGCCATGGCATTCCATACTTGGCTTCTTTCTACGCTATCATATGCCTGTCGAAAGTCTATGAAAAGATTGTGTATGGGTCTGTTATACTCCCATCCCTTTTCTAGAAGTTGTCTCAGCGTGAATAGTTGATCTATTGTTGATCTGTTTGCCCTAAACCCGGCTTGATATTCGCCTAGGACATTTTCAGCATAAGGGATTAGTCTACTAAGAATGATGTTTGAGAGGGTTTTATATGCCGTGTTTAGGAGTGAGATTCCTCTATAATTCGCGCATCTTGTTTTGTCCCCTTTTTTGTGGATGGGCACTATTATGTTTTCCTTCCATCGTGCTGGTATACTTTCTTCTAACCATATGTGCGTTATTAGCTGGTGGATTTGGCGATGTAGTGCGTCTCCCCCATATTTCAGAAGTTCTGCTGGTATCTCGTCCGTACCCGGCGCTTTGTGATTTTTCAGCTTATTTGAGGCCTTTTGGGTTTCTTCAAAGGAGGGATTTTTGACGGGCATATCCGCTGTGATATAGATCTCTTCTTTGTGCTGTTCTTCCTGTATGATGTTTAGAAGGTCTCTAAAATACTTTTCCCATTCTTCAGTTATTTCTTTACCGTCGATTATCATGCGGCCTTGGTTGTCTCTCACTGTATTAAAACAATCGGTAGATAGTAAATGTAGGCTCTGTGGCAAATCAGATGAACACATTAGCCACTTAATAGCCGTATGTACGAGTCTTGCCCCAACAGAATTCACTAACAGACATAATAAGGTTGCTTCATTTATCCATTGGTCTATATGCAACGCAATAGGATTGCGTGTATCAGAAAAGTATTATAATCATGTCCCAGAAAAGGTCGTAAGCAACAACAACATCGATGTTATGTGGGATATGGCTGTAATTACTGATAGAACAATCCTGGCAAATAGACTGGACATAGTACTATATGATAAGAACATAAATACATGTCTTTTGATCGAAATATCTGTCCCAGATGATAGCAATATAGTGAACAAAGAAAACAAAAAAATAAGCAAGTATAAAGATCTAGACATCGAGATAAGCCTAATCTGGAATACCAAAACTAAAGTGGTACCCGTTATTGTAGGAGCATTGGGAATGATGCGGGATAGTTTGAAAACATACCTGATGATCCCAGGTAAACCATCCATGTATGAAGTGCATTCATGAGAACTGCTCACATAATAAGAAAGGTGCTAGGGTGAATGACTTTGATCTCTAGTTGAGAACTGTATTCATCCATTTTACCGCCAAATCTATAGTAAGGCGAGAGGAAAAAAATATAGAAATAATAATAATAATTACACTGAGAAAAAACTATATAATAATAATAAATAGACTCCGCCCGGTACTGAAATCAAAACTTTACTCCTTGCCAAAGATAACAGCAATAAACGCTTGGGTAATACCTGCTATTACTTATAGTTTTCGAATAATTAAATGGGGAGTACTACAGATTTAGAAAGTCTAGATCGATCTATAACAGTGGTCCATATAAAGAACCGATTGTACCACCCAAATGATTCCATGCACAGGCTGTATTTACCACGGAACAGAGGGGGAAGAGAACTGAGGAACCTCAGTGACGCACATAACAAAGAATACCAAAACCTTTTTACTTACTTTAAATCTAGAACCCATCCAACGTATGCGGCAATTTCAACGTTAGTCAACAACTTGACACCTTTGGCTGGAAAAATAAAGAATTAAATGGACGCTCTGCGGCAATACTAAACAGTCCAGAAGCAGACAAGACCATAAGGCAAGGCACGACAACGTGTCAAAGGTATTTCATCTAGCGCTATATAAAAAAATCGAGCTAATAAAAGATATAACACAGTACTACTAATATACACCAAGGGATCATATGGAAGACGAGAAAACAAAAATCTATTGGGACAAGCCTATCATTAGTGATAGGGAAATGGCACGCAATAGACCCGACATATTGTTGATAGAAAAAGATAAAAAGGTAGTAAGAATAATCGATATTACAGTACCTAATGATCACAATTTCCGAGAAGCAAGAAACCAAAAGGTCACAAAATATATAGATATTTCTCACGAAATAAAAACTATCTATCAGCTCGATCAGGTCACAATACATCCATTAGTTATATCTGCAATTGGCCTTGTTGAAATAAATTTGAAACAGGAACTAAAAAGATGGGAATTAGAAGACCCCACGAAACTGATACTCGCCGACCAAAAAGCAGCAATTATGGGCACTTGTCGAGCAGTCCAGCGGGCGCTCGCACATGATTAATCCGTTGATGTGGCTGTGAAAAGAAGCAAAATAATAATAATAGAAACAGAAGGATTCATGTGTGCTATACAGGATCAGGTAATAGCTACAAAGAATTATCAAAAGTATATAACCAACATGAACATAGAGGATGACAAATTTAGAATATGTAAAGCTACGTCAGAAACAATTCAACACATAATCAGGATGTTAATGACCAAGGAATTTTAAAATAAAAATTAGCGTGTTTTAGGATTTTCACACACTGTATGTACATTCTACAACAATAATAATTTTTGAATCATGTGGGTGTAGACAACAATCGAGAGGCATAGGTCAATAAATCCATCGAACTCTGCCATACCAATACACCACCCTGTATATTTAATATATTTTGCCACTAATTTTTTATAAATCCTAATTAAGATTTATTTATTCTTGTTAAAGCAGTTTATAAGATCATATTTTATTGGTTTTGAAAAAATGAAGACTTAATTTAAAAAAAAAGGAATGACCCTGTATATATTTGCAATTTAGGAAGTTAAAACGTTTAATGGAAATTATATTTTTTGTTATATTCTTAGTATTAGTTACTACCCAAGATAAGGAAGGCATTTTGGTATATATCTAGCATGGTATGATAAAATATTTTCACAATAAAAATGAACATTGTAGATCGTAAATTACAAGGGGGTCGATTGGGCTATAGCTGGCCTTTCCACACTGCGACCTGAAAAGATCTTTTGTGTATATTATCGATCTATTTTTAATCCCGAAGATCAAAGCTTCTAAGGAAGCCTATTATCCGATTGGTAGCTATTTTTGTTACCTGATCAGGTCTCAAGAACAATCTATAGTGTTGGCGAACAAGTACTCTGCAGTAGCAGATTATATGTTCAGCCGTTTCATCTGCACTATCGCAGAATCTACATCTAAGAAGTCCTGTGATTGCTCTGAGATCAGACTTCTGAAGCTCTAAGAGCGATTTAGCATAGCGAGCAGAAGGTTGTAGCAACCTTTTTGGTAGTCCTCGGCCTGAAACCTTTTTCCAGTAGGCTGCACCTAAGTTCCTTTTCGCATTTCTTCCACAATGTGGCTTTTAGAGATGCCACAAAATGGTTCGGGTCCGATGAAAGGAGTAAGTACTAGCTCCTTCTTTTGCAAGACTATCAGCAGTCTGATTACCAACAATTCTCTTGTTCGCGGGCACCCATAACAGAGATAGTTTGTTATGTCTAGCCAGTAGTTTAAGAGATTGTTTGGACTCATAAGTTGTAGACTTTAGAGCTTTCAAAGCAGCCTGGTTGTCAGACGCAATAAATATTCTGGCTGCGTTGAGGCGCTTTTTAAGGCACTCTTCAGCACAGAAGTCTATCGCTAGTATTTCCGCTTGGAATATTGTGGGAGTGTTACCTAGGGCTTTTGATAACCTAAGAAAATATTGTTCTAGGTCCCATATTTGAAGAAAATTAAAAAGTCTTTTGTTAGTTCACCACAACTTTATTTGGACTTCACCATAATTTTTTAAATGTATGCTTGTTCTAGTCGCCTGTGGTGACCTTATAAAATATTTACTGTTCTATAAAAATATAAGTGGGAGACCACTTGAAAAAAACGCGCCTATAGGGCTCTACCTCACGGTTGGTGTGGAAACGAGCTTAAAATGGAGCTTAATGGAGTATTGATGACACTGTATGCAGGTTTATTCAAAAGGCACTTAATAACTCAGATTCAAAACGCAAAAAAAGTAATAGCAAAATTGTTTCTATTGTTTGGCGGCTGTTTTGAATTTGTTGATTATGTCATCTTACAAGCTCAAGTCAGATCGCCCTGTAAGTATGAATTTTTATAGCCTACCACCCAATAATACAACGTTGCAAGATAATCTAACACAGTGTGTAGAAATATTTAGTTTACAATATTTCTTTTATTTTGTATTACTAAAAATTGATATTTTACAGACAAAGCTTTTAATATTTCGAAAAGTAGCCATAGGATGTAATTTCCAATAATAATGATTTTTTTTAATATTTGATGCTTCTTTCCATTGTAAAAATACGTAACAGGTCTGTGAAAGTACGAATCACCCTGTAAACAACAGATATTGTATTTTCGCTAAGAAGTATCTATTTTGTCTTGATATATTTAGCAGTAACATCAAAAAATATTTAAGAAGGACTTTTTGGCGACCGTTTTAAAAAGGTCGGGATTTTGAACTTCAACACCTTGTATATCAAACTCTAGCCATAGGATAAGGTTGGACCCATGGAGACTTTTGATTATGACATCAAATACCAGTACATATCAACAATTCGTTTCCATAACATAACTGTGGGGTCCTTTCGTACTTTGAAAATTGCGAATAAAGCTACTTAAGTAGAGGTTTTATAATCTATGACATGATTTCAGAGAATTTTATTAATGTCCTTCAAATATGGTTAAATAGGATTGCAAATAATTGAATGCGTCTTGACCTATACAGTACTTCTCAAAAGTTGCAAGCCCAGTCTCTTAGTCTAATATTCTCCAGATATTTGTTTTGACAAAAGACTCTTCTCCCCATTTATCTCAGTTTGATAATTTCTTTTTTTTCAGTGGTCATGCACAAAGATAAAGACGACAGTCTTCATCGAAGGGAGCTTACAGCTTTCGATCACACCCCTCTAGACGGAGAAATGTTTCTTCAGGTAGTATTTGTCATTACAACATCCAAAACAAAATAATATTAATAGAATAATTTGTTTAAGGCTCTAAATGGTTTCCTAATAATCCTCACATGCGATGGAGAAGTTTTTTTCGCTACACACAGCATAGAAGGTTATTTAGGCTTTCATCAGGTTTGTACATGTCATAAATTGTTTGAAATATAAATTACTTTCATATTTATTTATTTTTCAGTCGGATATCGTCCATCAGTCAGTATACGAATTGGTCCATTCTGAAGATAGAGAAGAACTGCAACGGCAGTTGATGTGGAATTCGTTTCTTCCGCCAGAGTCAGCCAATATGGGTCTTCAAGATGTTTTGTTACCAGAAAATTGTCATTTGTTAGAAAGGAGTTTTACCGTGCGCTTCCGATGTCTTTTAGACAATACTTCCGGTTTTTTGGTAAGAATTCACTGTTTCGACTATTACTTTTTTAAATGAAACTAACTGTTTCTAAATAATTCCATAATATATTGAAAATATGTTAAAAAATATAAGAAATTGACAATTGTCGATATCGCTATAACATTTGAAAAAGTAATCAAATATTTCGACAAAAATATATCACTTTTCCTGTAAAATAGTATTTTCAAATAAAAAAATAATTAGATTCATATTTTCCCCTTGTTTTTACGAAAATCAAACATTTATAGCATTAGAGTTAATCAGTAGGGGAAACTGTTGTATAGTGGGACAGGTTCCATAGTGGGACAATTCAAATTGCCCGCCAACGAAAAAAGTTGTGTCAACTGCATCATAATAACTAGTGAACTAGTGAAGTTATAACATTGAAATTTTGCATGTGAGTCTAATATATACAGTTCCTTCAACTCATACAATTAATAAAAGTACATCTTAGTTGATAATCTTCATATTGCATTACACTTCTAAAAAACTACTAATTAACCTCCGATAGAAACGACTTTTTCTCTATTTTTTTTTTGAATCAGTCTAATTTACCAATTTATACATGGTTAGAGATGGGCGATGTCCAGGATTTAAGTAATAGTCAGTTGTACAATATGCTTTTAAATGTCATCAAAACTGAAGTTGGAACATTGTCCACACAAATCAAGGAAGATAATAAAATAATTCTCGAGAATCTGAATAATAACTCTTTAAAAATCGGTGAACTCGAAAATAAAACAGAAACTATTACGTCAAGGTGTATACATTTAGAAAGAGCTTTAAGGCGTAACAACATTTTTATTTACGGTCTGGATATACCAGATGAAGTCGACACTCTTGCATTTATTTTTTTAAAACTGAGTGAATTATTGGCAGTAACCGTTACAACTGCAGATATTAACAACTATTCAGTTTTCAAAAGTAACAACACACCTACCATTAAGTTGGAGTTTTGTGCATTTATTAAAAAGAAAGAAATTCTAAAAAATGCTAGCAAATTGAAGGGTAAGCACATATTTATTGCATCAGATCTTTGCAAGGAAGATAGGGAAGATCAAAAAACCCTAATTAAGCACCTTAAAGTTGCAAGAACGCAGAAACATACAGCTAAAATTCATGGTAAATATTTAATAGTAAATGGTGTTGAGTATAGTGTTAATCAACTACAGTCTATAGATAACTCAACAGCACCAAACGTTGCTCAACAAACGGAGACGCCATTACCAATTCCAGATCCACCTTCAAGCGAGAGGATTAAGAAAAGAGGGATCCCGTCATCTCTAGATAGAGTTACAAGAAGCGGCAATAAGAAATAACGGTTATAGTGGTACTTACGATATTTTTCAACTCTACTCTTTATTTATAGAGGTCATAATTGTGGTATATTGTCTTGTTTTTGTATAGTAATAATATATTTTGAACTTTTATTTGTAACGGTCTTAAATTTTGGTATTATTTTGTTTGAAGCTTGTAATATCTCTTAGTACATGTAATAAAATGAATGAGCCATTATCTGTTTGCCATATAAATGCAAGATCTATCTTAGCGAATTTTCTTGCATTCAAAGATGCAGTATTAGACAAATTTGATTTAATTACAGTTTCGGAGTCGTGGCTGAAACCACATATTGTTAATAGATTAGTAAATTTACCGGGATATAAAATGTTTAGACGTGATAGATCTCCGAGAAAAGGCGGGGGTACTGTTATATATATCAAAAATAGATTCAAGTCTAAACTTATTACTAATTTGAATAACATTAATTCCGAACAGTTATGGATTTCGTTTTGTTTTAATAATAAAAATTATGTCTTGGGTTCACTTTACAGACCTAATGATTTTCCTTATCAGGATTTTGCTAATGAATTTGATTTATGTTTAAGCACATTATCGCCATTTTTTGATTATGTTATTTGCGCGGGAGACCTTAATATAAACTTTTTAGACCCAAGCAGCCTACAGTGTAGAACTCTGCAGTCACTTTTTGACACTTACAATCTTATTCAAATTGTTAATCAACCAACAAGAGGACCAAAATTACTCGACGTTATTTTGTGTTCAGAAAATTTAAAAATCAGTAATGTAAATGTTACTAAATGTCCCTTAGTATCAGACCATTCCCTTCCATCTTGTTGCATTGGATCGATATCTATCAAAAAACCTAAACCGTTTGAATTTACGTTCCGCGACTTTAGGAATTTTGGACCGCATCATTTTCATCAGGATTTAATAGCTTCTGATCTTCAACAAATTTATCATCTTGATGACATTGAAAGTAAAATCAAGATTTTGAATTCAACTATTTCAAATTTATTCCAAACACATGCACCACTGCGTCAAGTTAAAATAACAAGAAAAAAGTCTCCATGGTTAACTGATACATTGAGGGACATGATGAAATTGAGAGATAAAGCATTATTAAAATTCAAAAAATGAGAATCATTGGAATTACTATAAATCAATTCGTAATGAAGTCAATCATGCAATTAAACACGAGAAAAAGGCATATTTTGAATTTCAACTGAAACGAAAGAAAAATATCTGGAAAGAAATGAAAAAGCATAACATCATTCATAACAAAAAAAGTTCAACAGTTATTCCTGATCACTTACAAGATCCCGACTCAATAAATAATCATTTCATCAATGGCATTGGTGGTGACAATAACCCAGATGCTGCTATTCTAAGCCACTATCTCTCAACTAAACTACCGAATGTTGATAATTTTAAATTTAGGGAAATTGATGAGTTAAAAGTTTATGAAAAAATACTTTCAATAAATTCAAATGCAGCTGGACCGGATAATATTAATATCACTATGATTCTCTATTGTTGCCCACATATTTTATCATTTATTACTCACATATATAATTATTGTCTAAAAAATTCCGTTTTTCCTTTAATTTGGAAAGAATCTAAAGTTCTACCCATACCTAAGACGGATAATCCTGCTGATTTCAACGAACTTCGTCCCATAAGTATTCAGTGTATCTTTTCTAAAATCCTAGAAAAAGTGATGGATGAACAGATTCGTCAACACATCACTAAATTCGACCTTCTACCTGAACACCAGTCGGGGTTTCGTCCAGGATACAGCTGCACTACTGCACTCCTCAAAGTTTTGGATGACATTTATTCTTATATTGATTCCAACCATCTATGCATTTTAATCTTACTAGATTACTCAAAGGCATTCGATAAAATTAATCACCCGCTGCTTTTGTCACTATTTAACTATATGTGTTTTGATAAACAAGCGCAAAAAATGATGCAATCCTATTTAGATCATAGATCTCAAAGAGTATTTATAAATAAAAAATTATCTAGGAAAATTTACCTATGGCGAGGAGTTCCGCAAGGTTCCATCTTAGGACCCTTGCTATTTACCCTATACACCTCCCAATTTTCAAATTACTTTAATTATATGAAGGCTCACTATTATGCCGACGATACACAGTTGTACGTGGATTTTAAAGAATCAGAAGTTGTAAATGCTTGTATGAAAATTAATGAAGAATTAGAGACTATTGTAGATATTTCTAATAAATTCTGCCTAAGCATAAATCCTTCAAAATCAAAAGCTATGCTATTTGGACGTAGAATTGAGAAAAATAAAGTCAAAAGTAAAATACATTTGAAAATTAATAATGATAATTTAATTTTATCTAATTGTGAAAAAAACCTAGGTCTCGTTTTAGATGATTCCTTAACATTCTCTAATCATATCTCATCAATAATACAGAAAGCGTTTTGCAACTTAAAACTTCTATTCTCACATAGACAATTATTTAATAAAGCAACCAAAATTATGCTCTGTGATAGTCTCGTGCTTTCACAGTTTAACTATTGTGATGTAGTATATGGACCCGCCTTAACACAACTAGATCAAAATCGACTTCAGCGAATTCAAAATATGTGTGTTCGATTTATTTGTGGTATCAGACGTCGCAATCCAACCTCTAAGCATCTTGCAGACCTTGGCTGGCTGAACATAAAAAATAGACGTATTCTTCATGGATCAGTACTATTTCATAAAATTATGTTTACCAAAATTCCTTTTTACCTATCGAAAAAAATTAAAAAGAGATCAGAAGTTCACAATATTAATGTAAGATTTAAGAATAAAATTAGTATGCCGAAACATAAAACCTCGTTATTCCGATCTAGCTTCTCATATAATATTGCAAATCTGTACAACATAATTCCCGAAGATTACAAAACGTTACCCATTTCTCGATTTAAACTTAACATTAAAGAGTCTCTATTTAATAATAGTATAACGTTGAAATTCTAATTTTAAGCAGGTAAAATTGGCCTTATTCATTTTAATATTTACAGAACTATGTTACATAACTTTTGTTATCTTAGCATGTAAGATATTGTACAAGAGGATATTTGATATTTAGTTTGCGTTTTTTGTTTTCTTAGCATGTATGATATTGTACGAAAGGATATTTAGTTTTGTGTTTTGCGGTTACGTGGAAGAGCGCTACTTAGCTGGTGCTTCTAGTACGAAAACACCATCTAAGAGCGAACGTCGCCTTTGCTTGTACTTGTATTCTCATAACAAAGCAATAAAGTCATTATTATTATTTATTATTATTATATGCGCAGTGGATATACCCTTGCCACTAGCCGCTAGAGTCTTCAGTATGGCGTCAATCTTGTTAATGTGAGCATCAGAGTGTCAAAGTTTTTTTATCCGACCACGTGTTGGGCACAGTTTAGGCAAGAAATATTCATTTGTTTGTTCCGTATTTGAGAATTGTGCCCGAAGGTGTCTTGAAGGTGAGTTGAGGTTATTTTTCAATGTTATTGGTTTGTTTTTGTTTTTAATTCCAAAAATGTTAAAAAGTGTATACGGGTGTATAGTGGGACAGAATTACACATTGCTGTTGCAAAGTAGCATATTGGGACAAAATTTTTTTTGCTCTCTAATAGAATATTTTTGTTTCTTTCAAGTTTAACTCTCTTATTACCTTTTTTTCCAGAAATGGACAAGAAAAGGGGCCGCAAAACTAAAAAAACGGTTCTTGAGAGTAGGAGAATACACCTTGAGAATGCTGAAAAAATGCGAAAGGCAGTAGAGGCTGTTCTTAGAAATGAGATCAATATTAGGAATGCTGCACTTCAATTTGGAGTTAGCAAATCAGCGTTGCATAGACACTTGTAAAAACATAACATCAATGAAGCAAACACGCAGAAAGTAAATTTTCAGAGGCCACATGGCTTTAAGCAAATTTTCAGTGACGATGAAGAACAACTGCTTAGCGAATATTTAGTTACTTCATCCCAAATGTGCTACGGATTAACAAGAAAAGAAGTTAGAGAGTTGGCTTATAGATATGCCGACGCAAATAAGAAAAAAATTCCAAGAAAATGGTCAGAAAATAAAATCGCTGGGGAAGAATGGTTCAAACTTTTCCGAATGCGACATAAGATAAGCCTGAGAACGCCCGAGGCCACAAGTCTGAGTCGCGCAACTAGCTTCAACCGCCACAATGTAGAACTTTTTTTCAAAAATTTGCGTACAGTTCTGGACAAATACAGTTTCCTTGTATTTGCCTAATTTTATTCCAAAGTTGGGAGGGTTTTGTGTTCACATTTATGGAAGATACATAATTTCTCCAGGAATATTTTTTACATTGTTTTACGATATAACGTGTTTTGGCTCTGGTTCTTTCGAGATTAGTAAGATTTTCTTGTGTCTTATGCCTACGATACAGATTTAGTGCCATTTTTTGTTGATTTATTGCACTTGCACAGCAGGAGTTCCACCATGGCACTGTTTTTTGTTTATGTGAAATAATATTTTTACCAATATGCACACTGGCAGCTGAAAGTATAGCATCTGTAATTTTTAGGATGTTATCGTTCATATTATCTGAGAAAGATAATGCAGATAAGTTGGTTTCAGATTGAGACGTATAACTAGTCCAGTCGGCAGTGTTTAAGCGCCAATACCATCTGGATAAAGTATCATTATGGCTGGGGATATTGGAGGATATAATAATGGGATAGTGGTTGCTATCATAAAGATCATTAGCCGTATGCCAATTTAGTGAAGGAGCAAGTTTAGGGTCACTAAGACTAAGATCAATAGAGGAGAAGGTACCAGAGGAGAAATTCAGGTGTGTATTAGAACCGGTGTTAAGCAGGCAAGAACCTGTACAATTGATCACATTTTCGACGGTTTTCCCTTTGCCGATGGTGTAATTGGATCCCCACATTGTATTGTGGGCGTTAAAGTCACCTACTAGAATGTAAGGTTGGGGGAGTTGGTAAATTAGGTTTAGAAGTTCTATTTCTTTTAAAGGGTAATTAGGAGGGAAATATAAGCTGCAGATAGTGAGATTATTTGGACACCAGGTGGAAACTGCAATAGCTTCAAGATCAGTAGTGATATGGAGGGGAGTGGAAAATAGTTCTCCAGATATGAAAATTGAGGTGCCCCCACTAGCCCTTGCGCAGTTGGTGCGAACATAATGGTAACCTTCGTAGTTTTTTAGTTTAGGGAGTCTATCTATTTTTGAGTTGGTTTCTTGTAAACACAGGATATCAGGTTGTTCGTCTGTTATTATTTGTTGAATTCTTTCCAAGCGAGGGAAGAATCCATCACAATTCCATTGGATAACTTTGAATGGCTTAAGAAGTTAGTTGTTAAGAGAGTTGTGAGAGAGGATAATTGAGCTCGTCATCAGTTTGGCTATCAGAAGAAACGCTTTTATTATCAGAGAGCTCCTCGGGATTAAGTTGTCTTTTAAGTTTTTTCTGTAGTCGTGTGAGGCGGTTTTTAAGAGATCTTTCTTTTGTTTCGGAGTAAAGAAGTGATAAATCACTTAACAGTCCCTGGATATTAGAAGTAAATTCAAAGGCTTCGTTAAGAGGATCCGAACTACCGTATGAGTTTTCTAAAAACGCTGTGAACTGCAATTCAGAGAGTGTGAATTTGGATGGGTTGATCTTATAGAGGTCCTGTATAGAAGTTTGAGAGTTGGGTGTAAGTTTGTGATGTTCAGGAACTAGATTTTTAGGTTTTTTCTTAACGTGCTTAACTGTGTTTTGGGATGTTGTATAAGAGGGGGGAGGCATTTGGTTGTCTGTTGGTGATGGGGATTCCGTGGGTGATAGTTGATTGGGGGTATTAACATTGCTATCAGAGGAAATACCTCTTTTTTGTCCATGGGCCAAGGGAGGCAATATAGGGTTAGGCAGTGGTTCTACATGGGTAGGGTCGGCTGTTGATATAATATCCGATCGGGGTTCGGAAGGTGAAAAGAGGGATGAAGGAATGCCACTGACTGAAGTAGTAGCAGGTAATTGTGATAGCGAGGGGGGATGGGCGGATATTTCGTTTTGTAGTTGTGACGATGGAGTGTTGGTGCAAGTGTCGGCGGTGTGTCCGCTCTGTTTACATAGAAAACACACCAATTTGTCAGTGGAAACGAATATACGATACGGAGTGTCCTCGTGAGTAATAAGAATTGAGGTTTGTATGTTAAAGTTATCATTATCAGGGATAACGTAAGTAATTCTGCGGAAGCTCATGATGTGAGCGTATTCATCTCCTTGCGCGCCACATTTAACAAATGAAACAGGAGAGGCTATTTGCAGTCCGATGTCCTTGAGAGCTTTTTCAATAACGGAATGGGGGATAGTAGGAGAAACATTCGATATTAAAATACGTTTAGCAGGCGAAATAAGTCTCCTTACGCCAAATACAGCACTCGATGGGTCATCCTCAACCATGTTGTTTTGCTGGCCTCTCAAGGCATGATTTGGCTGTGGTGAGAAGAGTTAGAATAGGTCATTCAGAACTTACCCATGGATACCTAATGTCTAATACCTCCAGACCCGTTTGCTCCAGCTGCAACTCCAACCTAACCATAAAACATATCTTGACGGAGTGTCCGGAATATACCACCCAAAGACTACAGTTTCAGCTTAGCCAGAACTACAAAGACGTCCTAAATAACTCGGTACAAATTACCTACCTTCTCCAGTTTCTCAAAGATGTGCAACTTTTCCATAAACTATAGAACAATAGTGTAATTGTGTATATATATATCGAATGAATGAACCTTACACAAATTGTATTGTTAATCTTGTAATCGCACCTGTGCAAGTGGCCACAGTAGCCGAGCACGTTAATTATGAATAAAAAAAAAATACAGTTTCAACCCCAACCAAATTTTTAACTGTGACGAAGCTGGTATAACTACTGTACATAAGCCTTCAAAAATAGCTGCACCATGTGGTCAAAAACAGGTTGGTAAAATTACTAGTAACAATGTGTGCCACTATATGCGCCAATGGGACATTTGTACCACCCTTCTTCGTATTTCCACGCATACATTTCAAGCCACACATGCTGCTTGGTGCTCCCCCTGGATCAAAAGGAACAGCGAATGCTAGTGGATGGATATGTGGTAGTAATTTTATAGAATACTTACAGCGTGTTTCAGACACCATACATTGTAACAATGACAATAAAATTTTACTTATTCTTGATAACCACGAGAGTCATACAGATGTTAGGGTACTTGAATATTGCAAAAAACATGGCATAGTTCTTCTTACATTACCACCTCACTGTAGCCATCGCTTGCAACCTTTGGACGTCAGCTGTTTTGGCCCTTTCAAAATCTACTACAACAGATCAATGGATGACTGGATGCTACAAAACCCCGGCATTCCTGTGACATTCTATAACGTCGACGATATAGTAGCTTTCACACCTAAAAACGCTATCAAAGGATTTGAAAAAACTGGCATTTGTGCTTTAAATGTTGAAATATTTCAAGATTGCGACTTTTTAGGCTCCTACGTGTCAGACCGAATTGAAACCGAGAAACCAGTTCAATTGGCCAATACAACTGCAGATAACTCTGTTGAAAATCCAATTCCAAGTTGCTCTGGAATGTCCAGGACTGGAATAAAATCACTCAAAGAGAATATTGTTACCCCGGAAGCTGTAAGACCATTTGCAAAGGCTGCACCTCGAAAAACAAATACTAGTGCCAGGAAAAAAACTACTTCTACTGTATTGACTGATACTCCCATAATTGAAGAGAAGAATTAAATATTGAGGTTGAAGTTGGAAAAAACATCTCAAAAGCGACAGAGAATTGAGAAGGCCAAGGAAGTTAAGACAAATTTATTCGCGTCGAAAAATGACAGCTCAAGCAAGAGTGACTGAAATATGTTATGATGATTCAGATGCGGATATCTCCGATGAATTTATGAAGGATCAAAATGAGATACTTAATATATCTGATTTCATACTTGTTCAGTATCCCATGAAAAAAAGTACCAAACACTTCGTTGGTCAAATAGAAAAAATAGAGAAAGATGAATACACAGTTAATTTCATGAAAAAAATTCCAAATAATAGGTTCAGCTTTCCTGAAAACCGAAATGAAAATGTTGTGTCGGAATAAAATATCATTCAAAAACTTCCAATGCCTTTTGCTTCTGGTGGAACTGAAAGAGCAGCTAAGCAGTGGCTTTCTGATTTCGATTTCGAGGACTTTCATATGCAATAATGCGTCTCGCCACTGTTAATTTCTTTCTTGTTTTGAATTTATAGCCTTGTTAATACTTTCCCATTTGTACTACCTCTCCGAATATATTTATTTTTGATAGGTAAGATGAAAACTATAAGCTCAAGTTATGTTTTCTAGTTAAAGTTATGTTGAGAGATATGTTTTTATTTTTGTATTTATTTATTTGGCTTCAAAAACCATTGTCCCACTATACACATGCATCTTTCCCAGTATGCAATATGGAACCTTCAATTTTTTCTTACTTAAAATGTAAAAATTGTTAAAATTTTTGCAGGTGTTGATAAACAAACTAATTTTGAATATATTAGGAATGTTCACAATAGTTAAAAATTAATCAACAAATTTTCTATTTCAATTACAAGAATATTGTCCCAGTATACAACAGTCTCCCCTAAATTTGATCGGGATTTTTTTCAAACTGGCACCTTCGCCATTTTTTAAAATATAAATCCGATTTTTTTAAATAATCGTTGGCGTCACTACACCATCTGAGACCCGTGGCAAATTCATCAGACAATAGAAATCACAACCCAACATTATTACTAATATCGTCAGCAAATTAGTTAGTTCATGTGGCTTCTCACGCAGAAAAAGAGAATCTGTGAATAATAAATCCTTTATAGATAAAGACAATAACAACCTTACTTCTACCGAGAAAACAGAACTTATTGAATTATCAGCGAGACTAAATCTTTAGTCGCAGTTGAACTCAGTAAATATATATCAGTTTTGGATAAAGTATGCAACAGAATATCCCCATCTTCATGCAAAAGTAATGAAGATTTGTTACCCTTTTCCTCAATTTATTTGTGTGAAACTCAATTTTCGATTATGATTGTTATTAAGACGAAACATCGAATTCGACTTGTTGTTGAGTCTGCTTTACGTGTCACAGTTTAACACCTAGAATTGACACTTTGGTCAGCAACCGAGATCAACAGCAATCGCATTGAGTTTAGTGGTTATATCCTAAGCATGTATTATATTGTTACGAAATCGCAGGATGGTGTAGTACTTGAATCCGACTCTGTCTATGTATGAGGTGAGGATCAGAAGAATGATCCTCACCAGTGGCGTAACTAAGGGGGGGTGAGGGGGATAGAACCCCCCAGAACCCTAAAAATGAAAAAAATCTAATACATAACAACAGCAAACCTATACTTTATTGAAATGTACTAAAAGCTATGAGCTGTAGGCTATAATTTTATAAGAAAAACATAGCTAAAATGCAGTTTTAGGGGCTTAAAATTTGAAAAAATTTCCGATATCCAGATCTCCCTGTGGTTCATACCCCCTCCCCCCCCCCCCCAGAGCTTCATCCTCGTTACGCCACTGATTCTCACCTAAAGAAGATTCGGCAATGGAAGGAAGAAAATCGGCTACCTACATAGCAAGAAGTGTCAAGATTTTCACCGACACTCAAGGCATATTGAGTTCAGTGGGACTCCCTTGTCCTGGACGAAGTGCTGTTGAAAAGAGTCTTTGAAAATGATGATGATACCGTGATGAGGAGACAGCTAGTTATCCCGAGAACAAGAGTAGCAGAGGTATGACAGTGCATCGGGAGGTCATCTGGAAGTGAAGAAACCCCTTCAGCGAGTTCGTGAAATATTTTATTAAATGAACAGCTCCGACGATGTGAAGGACTGGTGTAAGAAATGTACGACTTGTGCTACGAGTAATGGCCACTTCGCAAGAGAAAGGCACCTATGAAACATTATAATGTTGGAATTTCTTTCGAAAAGATTGCTTTAGACATCGCTGGACCATTTCCGACGACAGAAAATTGTAGTAAATACATCCTGGTAGTAATGGATTATTTCACAAAGTAGGTGGAAATTTATGCAATCCCGAATCAAGACTCCACAACTGTCGAGGATGAACTGGTGAAAAAATTAATCAGCCAATATGGTGTGATTTAGAGTCAATACATTGTTTACAAAAGTCTATTAATAAAAAAAATTAAACATATTGTAATGTTTCTGTTATTTATTTTAACAATAAACGTGTGGGATAAATTAAACACACGATATGGCTACTTACTAATTTATTTAAACACTAACTCACTAACACTTAATTTATATATACTTAACTAATCACTTAACTTTAATTTATATGCACACAAACTTAATTATTAATTTATATCAACACTTTTTTATTTACTGTTTATTTGTCACGATCACTTTATCAACTCCCTGGTCCGCTGATCGGTCCTTTTTATATACTAGTGCCTTTTTTACTAGAGAATTCTGGACTGCGGCTTACATAAAACAAATGCCTTTCGCGATATTTCTCGAATGCCGGCTCAATCCTTAATAGACCTTCCGAGAACATGTCTATAAAAACTATCACAATAAATCCCAATAGACCTTTTCAGAATTCGGCGCGTCCGCCATTTTTTTAACTCCGTTAACATAAGGTTACAGGACTTAGTATCTGATTCGGTGTGCGAGTTCGTAACAATATTTACCAGGAAATACCCTATGAAAATGTTTTTTCTATTTCTATTTTATTTTTAAAAATCACTTTCTAATTGACGTATATTTTACAAATTTTAGCGTTTAGACATACGAGGGAGAGTTAAAGTGTTACATGGTCAAAATCGTAAGTCAGAAGAACCTCCGCTAGGATTATTTGCACTTTGCACACCTTTCGGACCACCATCTTTATTGGAAATCCCTCAAAAAGAAGTTATGTTCAAGAGTAAACACAAATTAGATTTAGCTTTAGTTTCTATGGATCAAAGGTAAATTTGCTTTTAAATCTTATATACTACTAGCTCTTACGTTGACCAATCTCTACATTTGCTTCTCTCATAACCAATTAATCTACCATGTCATAAATTCTTGATATATCCAGAGTATTCAGAGAAATTACAATGCATAAACGCAGATAAATTGTAGTATCTGGACTTCTTCTGGTAAACAGAGAAGAAGACGTACAGAAAGAATCTCATGGCTGAGTAATTTGAGTAAACGGTGCATTGTAACGTAACATCCATTGAACTATTCAGAGCTATAGTCAATGAAACACGTTTAGCTATGATGATAGCCAACGTCTTGAATGTATAGGGTAAACGAATAAGAAGAATATTACCACATCAATCATGCACTTTACTATTCATATTTAACACTTTAATTTATTGATTCGTTACTTTTGCTACCATCGCTTACTGTTGTTATACAGATATTTTGGCGCAATTAATTATTGACTTCATATTTTAGGGGGAAAATGTTGTTAGGATACTCAGATACTGAATTAGGCAGCATGGGCGGGTACGATTTAGTTCACTTTGATGATTTGGCATACGTAGCTAGCGCTCATCAAGAATGTAAGTATGATATAGTAAATATTACTCATAGTATTTGTTTGTATACTTCTTCCAAACTCAGTGTCACCCATATACGTAAATCATCTTTTACTTTTCCGCCCAACCGATCTAATATGCGAGAAAAGTATTGTTTTACCCCAAAAAAAGTTGGGAATTTGAATTTTTTTTGAGTTATTTTTCCGTTTTCCATCAACAACAACCTAAAAAAACGGTTTTTAGAAAAAAAATCCAGTGTGTATGTCGTTGTCGTCGTCGGCCACTTTTCGTTACATGTATTGTTAGCACGATACAGCCTCCGGAGTGCAACAAGTCACCAATTCTATGATTGAATATTGTTAACGACATGTCACAGATGAACCCTATTAATTTTCAGCTCACCAGAGCCGGCACAACGGGAGCTATGGTGCTAGAAGTACGATATTTTAGTCATTTTTTCAGAAATTTCAGTTTGTTAGCACGATACAGCCTCCAGAGTTCATCAAGTCACCAACTTTATGATTGAATATTATTCAGGACACTTCACACATGAACCCTATTGATTTTCAGCTCACCAGAGCCAGTACAACAGGTGCTATAGTACTTTAAGTACGATATTTTTGTCATTTTTGGAGAAATTTAAGTTTGTTAGCACGATACAGCCTCCAGAGTATATACAAGTGACCAATTTTATGATTGGATATTATTTAGCGCGTCTCAAAGATGAATCCTATAGATATTCAGCCCACTAAAGCGGGTACTATGGTACTTGAAGTACCAAATTTTTGTCATTTTTGGAGAATTTTCAGTTTGTTAGCACGATACAGCCTCCAGAGAGTATACGACTGATCAATTTTATGATTGAATATTGTTCAAGGTGTCTCACAGATGTACCCTATTGATTTTCAGTAGACTGGAGCGAGTACAGCGGGTCTTATAAATCCAGATATACTGAATTTTTGGTTATTTTTGGAGAAATTTCGGTTTGTTAGCACGATACATCCCCCGAAGTGTATACAAGTAACAATTTTATGATAGAATATTGTTCAGGGCCACAGATGCGGAAAAGTTAGTTTTAATCCTTAAAACCGTTTATTTTTTAATTGGGAGGATAGACTAGATGTACAATATATTTGTTAATAATTTTTTTTTATTTAGTATTAAAAACTGGTGCTTCTGGAATGATCGCGTACCGATTTCAAACCAAAGATGGACAATGGCAATGGTTACAAACGAGTTCAAGATTAGTTTATAAAAATTCCAAACCAGACTTTGTTATTAGTACGCATCGGCCATTAATGTAAGTATTGTTTGTCTTTATAAAAATGCAGATAACAGCATGGTGTATTTATTTCCCTTATATTTTTCGAATCGGTCATCTCAGATCCTTATATTCATATTATTTAAATTAAGGATGAAATTGTCTATAAACGATACATTTTTCAAATTTCTAATACTATCATTTTCCAAAATATGGAGTCTCGAAGATATCCAATTTGCCGCCACATATCTAAGAACCAGTCACTTTTGGATATTCCTGATTTTTTTCATTGTAAAGTGATCCTTTGAGTATATTTCTTTAGAGTTTGAAATTAAAATTTCTATTATCATAGCCGGTATGATTTTTTGAATGAAGTTATGTTTTTTGTAATTTCATCCCTCTTTTTAAGGTTGAAAAAATTTTTTTAACAAAAAACCGATCAAAGTAATCGATTGTACTCGAAAACCTCGATTTACATATCTTCGATAGTTTCCTAGAGAAAAATATATTTTCAACTCCAGCGTGTGTATGGAAAAATACTGATTTTGGTATATGGAGGATTTGGACCATTTTTGGACCATTTTTTCAGAAAGTTTTCCATATATTTCATCTATATGTGTCTACAATTTTCTCACAAATCCGTTGGTAGCAGATATTTTATACTAAGTAAAATCTCGAAATTTTTATTTCTGTCTAGGCACCCTAAAAATGGACATCAGTACTGGTCCTCCTATCTTTAACGCTTCAGTAACGACACCGTCTTCTTCTGGATTCTTCATCTTTTTCAAAGCCATATTAATTTCATCCAGAGAAATCTCCGGAATATCCTCGGAGCCCTGATTTTGAACCCCTCTCCGCAGATATTCCTCTGGATTTAGAGTGGTTTGTTTAGCGTTTAAAATGCCATAAAATGATTCCACAATTTGTAGCAAATGTTCTCTATTCGACGTGATATTTCCATCCTTGTTCTTGAGTTTGACAATTTCTCTCTTCCCACTTGTTAGTTTGCGTCTCATTACCTTCATGCTTTTATTCTCCTCGATAGTTTCAACGATTTTCTCTTCTTTGTACTTTCTTTAGTCTTTCCTGATTGCCTTTGCTACTTCCTTGTACTGATGTCCATGATTCAAAAGCTCTTTAATCTATGCCTGTGGAATCAGAATATCCCAATAAAATGGAACAATTCAATAACCATACTTCTGCACAAGAAGGGAGATATAACGGACCTGGAAACATACAGACCAATTAGTCTCCTTAACCCTCTTTATAAACTCTACACCAGAATTATAACAAGTAGATTGGAAGCAAAGCTGGATTTCTATCAGCCACGGGAGCAAGCTGGTTCCCGCTCGAAGTACGGTACAAACGACCACCTACAGTGCTTGAAAACCTTGATAGAAAAAACCATTGAATATAACCGCCCTCTAGCATTGATATTTGTTGATTTTAAAAAGGCTTTTGATACAGTAGAATTAGCAGCCATATTAAGAGCACTGCAAGATTGTAGAGTCGACCACCGATATTGCGACATAATTAAAAATATATATGAAAATGCCACAACAACTGTAAATCTACACTCTACAACCAACAAGATAAATATGGGAAGGGGAGTTAGGCAAGGCGACACTATATCGCCAAAGCTGTTTATTACTGTGCTCGAATATTCATTTAAAAGATTGGCATGGCAACAAAAAGGAATACTCATCGATGGAGAGAGACTCAATCACCTACGCTTCGCGGATGACATCGTTATTTTGTCGGACTGTCTGGGAGAGGCCAAAGACATGTTCCAACAACTCAACGATACCATACAAGAGCTTGAGCTGACAATAAATTTTGAAAAGACCAAAATAATGACTAACATGGTTCCCAGTGACCAAATACAAATTAAAAACAACAAAGTAGAATTGGTTGACAAATATATATATTTGGGTCATGAGATTAAAATAACCAGAGACAACCAAACCTGCGAACTAAACAGGCGAATTACCCTGGGATGGGTGGCGTACGGGAAAATGAAGGACATCCTTAAAGGAAATATCCCAATTCGTTTGAAACGAAAAGCATTTAACCAGTGCATATCACCGGTTCTGACCTATGGCGCAGAGACACTAACTTTAACGAAGAAAACCACAGAAAAACTAAGAGTAACACAAAGGCGAATGGAGAGATCGATGCTTGGCCTGACCCTGAGGGATCGAGTGAGAAATGAAGAGATACGCCGACGTAATGGAGTGGACGACATTATACAACGAATCACTACACGGAAATGGAAATGGGCTGGGCACATTGCTAGAATGGACGACGGGCGATGGACCAAAATACTGTTGGAATGGAGACCAAGAGCTGATAAGCGTAGCCGAGGCAGACCTCCCACTCGATGGACGGATGACCTAAAGAGGATAGCGACAAATTGGATTGCAACAGCCAGGGACAGAGAGAACTGGAGACGTTTGGAGGAGGCCTATGTCCAACAATGGACGTGAAATGGGCTGTATGATGATGATGATGATGATGACCCTAAAAATACGGCTACTCCCACTAAATCTGTTTCGAAAAAATCAAATTTGGACACAAAACAGATTTAAAGATTTTAGTTCTGGTTCTAGGCATTCTAGTCATAAATAAATGCAGAAAACAACATGATGCTATTTCTCTTATATTTTTCGAAACGGTCTTCCCACATCATCTTTTTATTCATATTTTATAGATTAAGGATGAAATTGTCTACAAACGGTAAAATTTTGAAATTTCAGTTACTATTTTTTTTCAAAATATGGAGCCTCAAACATGACTGAATTTTGCACATTTCAACTTTGACATCCTGTATCTCGAAATCAACAACCATTTGGTTATTCCAGATTTTTTCTAACATAGATTAATCCTTTTTGAGTATACTCCTCGAGAATTTGAGATCAAAATTCCCATTTTTATAGTCAGTATGATTTTGTGAATGAATTTATGTTTTTTTTTATAATTTCATCCCTCTATTTTCATAAAAGAATTGATAATGATAATCGATTTCTTGTACTCAAAAGCCCCGGAAAATAGCGATTTTTGGTACATGCAGAATTTGGTATGATGTTGAAAACACACTCTTCAAAGGAAATTTGCTTACGATGGGGACCAAGGGTTGAAACGTCACACCCAAAACTAAATAAATTATATCTTCCAAAGAAAAGGAGAAGCCAAGTTTATATTTGGAGGGTAGTAGTTTTATAATGTTGAAAACACGCTGTTCAAAAGAAATTTGCTTACGATGAGAAACAAGAGTTAAAATGCCACTCCCAAAACTAAAATAAATTGTAATTTCCAAAGGAAACGAGAAGCCAAGTTTATATTTGGAGAATAAAAGTTTTATAATATTGAAAACACACTGTTCAAAGGAAATTTGCTTACGATGGGGACCAAGAGTTTAAACGTCACCCCCAAAACTAAAATAAATTGTAACTTCCAAAAGAAAAGAGAAGTCAACATCAATATCCGTACTATTTTATTCGAAGCGTTGATAAATTTAATTCTGCAACACTAGGCATAACAATTACCAACAGAAAAAATATATTTCTATTGGGTACTCCTTTAATAAACAAATCCTTTCTATCAGCTTTCAATGAAAAACTGACCTTTTTAAAAAAAATGTCATCTCGTTTATTCTGGTTACCGATACATATTGCTTATTACCTTCTCAAGAATTGCCTATTAATTCCAAAATTAACATATATCTTAAAATGTAGTCCGACCTATCCAAAACCAAATATAAAACTGGTTTACCCACAATAGAGTTGAAGACATCAAATAAAAAGGTAAACTACCAAAATATCTGATGTGACCAATGGAGTGAAACCACTAAGTACAGAAGCAATATCGACGAGAGTTTAAAAATCTAGTAATAATGTTTCGGGGACCAAAAAAATGACATTGCCTCCAACAAGTATCAAAATAACCCCAATGTTTTGCAGTCAAATTCAAAATTGGAAGAGAATGAAGACATAGAGAAAATAATAAGTCGATAGGGTCGTAGTAACTGAGGAATCAATAAATATCAATGCCCTTTCTAAAAATAATCCTAAAGTTAACAACTTCTCTTCATACATTTTATTTTCGATTAAAGATTTTCAGAAAGAGGATGAAACTCAACAAGAACAAAAGGATACGTCTAAAAATGATGTAGATAACAAGGAATATATTAACAAAGTGAGCCAGACAAATGATTTATCGACATCAACCAAACTTTCCAATACCGCAATATCTCCATCCAATTCAATAGCAAACAACATCAATTCAAATTCCTTATCACGCCGATCAGGTGAGAAAGACAATAATAGAATCCGAGATTATTCGGACAATGATAGTAGTTGCGAAAGATCTCTAAACAATATCACCACAATCAGATCCATAAAGGGTATTCCCCAAAAATCTTTGGGTCTCAAAGGCCTCAAAAATATTGGTAACACATGTTTCATGAATAGTGTTATACAATGCATATCAAACACCTAATGAAAGACGCATACATAAGAGATATTAACATAAACACGAAAGGAGCACTAATTAAAGCATTAGCTGAAGTTATTCAAGAGCTTTGATCTGAAGACGGTTCAGACAGAGTGGTTTATACAGTATCACTGAAAAGTCAGATTCAGCGATTTATTTCAAGGTTCATGGGATACACTCAACATGATGCACAGGAGTTTCTTCGCTACCTATTAGCAGGACGATGTCAATAAGGTATATGAAAAACCATAGCCCATATTAACAGAAATTGATGACAAACTTAGTGACATTGAGAAAGCACAAGAATCTTGGTTGAGATATCCGAGAATGGACAACTCCAAGATTGTGGATAACTTTGTCGCTCAATTAAAATCAATACTCAAGTGCACACACTGTGGCCACTGTTCAGTTACCTACGATTCCTTTTGGGATTTATCCCTTCCGATACCACAAAGAACAGGTCAATTACGACTTTCACAATGTTTAGATTCGTTTACAAGAAAAGAAACACTTGACGGTGATGAGAAACCAACATGTTCGAAATGTAAGGAATGAAGACGATGCACTAAATCATTCTCAATTCATAAATTTCCGAAAATACTGGTTATTCACCTGAAGCGCTTTTCGCAAACAGAATGTTTTAGTGCAAAACTTAATGATTCAATAGATTTTCCAATAGAAGGGCTTGATATGAACCAATACGCGGTTGATAATGTGGCACCTTGTATGTACAACCTTTACGCTATATCAAATCACAGTGGAACCACTTACAATGGTCACTACACAGCATATCGCCGACATCCCTACACGGGACAGTGGCACGAATATAACGATTCAAGAGTGCTATTAATATCGTGGAAATATTTAATCAGCGGAGAAGCATATCTTCTCTTCTATGAACAAGATGACACAAAATCCCACCTTCAAGTTCAATAGTTTTTTTTTTAGTTTTTAAATTATATATTTTAATTGTGAACCAATGTCTTATTTGTTTTTTTTCCGCAAAATTTATTTATATATTCATATATACATTGTATTCTCATCAAATTAATTAAATTTAAATAATTCTTATTTAATTTAGTTCTAAGTGTGACGTTTCAACCCTTGTTCCCCATCGTAAGCAAATGTCCTTTAAACAGTGTATCCTTTACACCAATACACCCCTCTACTCATTGAATATAAAGGTGGCTCTCCGAAATATTATTTCGATTCAATATATATTCTGTACACCACTGAAACGGCGAATTGAGCAGCTCCCAACATTTTTGCAGCTAAAATTGGCTGCTATCTTCACACCTCTACTTTTCAAGGGAAAAGTAAAAACAGAAATTTATTCAAAACGGCTGATATTATATAATTTTCACAGTATGCGTTATTTTTGATGCTTAGTATATGTTAGAAATAATTCATCAGCTTATAACGTATGGTCCTAAAGTTTTTGGAAAATTTTTAAATGCTAATAAATTTTTTTAATTTTAAAAGCACATGTAGCAACAATTAACAATACTAATAACGAAAAATAATTACAAATTACATTATGGATAGTGGCCCGTTATCCTCAATGAGTCGTAATTTTCTTCGGGCTTGTCCCATCTTCCTTTGGACAAGAGCAGGTTCTATTTCTCTAATCTTTTGGAAGATGCGACGCCGCAATTGATCTTCATCCTTTATCGTACACTTTCCTCGATAGTATTGACCAAAATTCCTCTATTGGCCTAGCCTGAGGTACATTAGGAGGATTGTCCAACAAAGTCAATGTTATTTTCACTTAACCACTGTCTGGTAATTCTAGCATAACGGCATGAAGCTAGATCAGGCCAAAACATTATATTATCGTTGAGATGATGTGTATTTAAAAAATTAAGTGATTTAGTAAGACATTTTTTAATATAAAGTTCTGCATTTAAGCCTTCTCCCCGAACACGACCAACATACGGCTGTGAGATAAATCCTGCTTCAGAAATGACACACCACACTAAAAGTTTATCCTCAAATTTCGATTTACTTTTAAATTTAACATTGTCTGGTGTATTTTCTATGTTATCGGTATAAAACCCATCGTTTCCTTTAATCTCTGAATGGGATATGGTAAAATATTTTTCATCATCCATTACAATCAATTTATTGGCAAAGTGGAATTCTTTCTAGCTGTTCTGCGCTGTATTTTGGTGCCTTTCTTCTTTTCCTAAACACTAAGTTTATTCTTAATACAGTGGTTTTCGAAATACCAAATCTCCGGGCTAATTTTCTCTGAGAAACTCCAACTTTGTCTTTAGCAGCTTCCATCACCCAGACAGCACACAATATCCACTAGATATCCAATGGATAGCCCAATATCCACTGAATATCCAGTCCATGTAAGATATCTAATGGGTATCCACTGAATGTATTTCATGGATATGAAAAAAAATTATTTTCTATTTTACGGATAATATATTGAATAATCACATAAAAAATGATTGAGAAGGATAATACCTTCAATGCATAAATGTCTTAATCTCCTGATATTATATCCATTGTATATCCATAAATATCTATTATTATTTTCTGTCGCATTTTTTGTATGTGCTCAACGTATTTTTGGATTTATCAAGGCGTGAAATTGAAAAAAAAAATGTACCTAAACTCAGTTATGAGTTTAATGAACAATACGAATATGGCATAAAACGAGCTCTTAACACACAACAAATATCTCATGACTTAATGTTTATTGCTAGAATATGTATGTATGCTGTGTATTTCCAAATTACATACCCGCAAAACTATGCAACCATCCATGCACGATGGTATCTCTGTTCCCTCATTGTAGGGTAGGTTATCATAGTTTTAAACACGTGCAAAAGTGGTTGGTTATTTCGTATCGATAGTTTGGATTTGGAAAAAATAAGTTATGTATATGTTTCTTACCTTAATTCTGAATATTCTTAGCTCTCCTATATTTTATTGATATTTATGATTGATTACCTACATTAAAAGCGTTTTGTATATTTATACAATGTAAAATAGCATGGTGAGAAAACGTGAAATAGGTTTTACCTCGGCTTTTACTTTGTTTCATGATAAACTGTGCTGGGGGCTCGGCTGATTTGCTTAAAAAATCTTTTGAGCTCAATAATAATAATGGTGTTCTTATTACAGGTATGTGCTCGAATACAAGACGTGGGCTAATGTTCAAAACGTTACTTCACAAAAAAGGTGCATCTTATATTCGTGCGTACTTATACGGTATATAGCTGACCTTGAAAATCTATAATCCTCCTTTTCTCGTTCTTACAGAAAGAAGCGTGCAGAGTAGATGAGCTGGGTGATGAAGACGAAGTATTATTGATGTATATGCAAATATATATTATATAAAATAAAGTATTTTCTATCATTCTATTCCATATAGTATATAATTTCATCATATGTCAAATAATACTACTATTATGAAAAATGTATTCCATTTGTACCTTCTTACTCACAGATATTATCTGACTAGTACCTGCTGTTGGAAATACAAGATGGCTAACAAAAACAATGCTTACCTAAAGTTGTGTATATCCACAAATCTGGAATAAAATTAACTGTGTATCTACAATATTTTGTACTGGTTGACTGGATAAACTACTTCTGTTAATTTTATCCGCAGACATAAAAAATTTTTGGTTTGTATTGTTTTCTTTGGATTTTCATGTTTGAAGATGGATATACCAAATGTGAATATAAAATATCCTATTAATATCCATGGGACTTTAACGAGATATCCAGTAGATATCTCCAAAGACATCCATAAGATATTACATATATCCTAGATGTAGGCGGACATATGGATATCCATTGTATGTCTATAGGCTATCCATCTATATCCAGTGGATATACTGGATATCCATAAAGGATATTTTGTGAATGTCTAATGGATATTGTGTGCTGTCTGGGAGTCTTCTTTCTCTTCTTACACTCAAAATTCTTGATCTACCGCTTTTGGGTAAATTAATGCATGGTATACCCCAGCCATGTCAAACTCAAAGTCACTGGTTGGCCAAAAGCATGAAGACCATAGACTAGGTGGGCCGCAAATCCTAATCTTAAAGAAGACAAACTACTGAAAATCTTAACGAAAAAAAGTACTATTATGTTAGAAGTATATTTATTAAATTTCCAATAAAAAGGACATTACAAAAACTTACAAACATTAACTTCTTTTGCCAGATATTTGACATCTTTTGTCTTTAATTAAATTGTCTATTTGTGGCGTGAATTTATCGGCGAAAATAACTTTTAAAACTGTGTCCAAGTGTGCATCCGTCAATCGCGATCTTGCGGGAGATTTGTTTCCTTTCATCAAAGAAAACAATTGTTTACACTTATAGGTACTTCCAAACATTGACAGGATTTTACAGGCAAGTTTTCTCATTTCTTGGTATTGAAAAGGCAAGTACTTATAAAATTCGAATGTACCAACACTATCAAATTTTTCTTTTAAATGGGTTTGACACTGAATCTCAATCACTTCCATCTGCAAGTGAGGGGGAACTTTATCAATATCGATAGTGAAAAGACCAGTAAATAAAGAAAAATTGTTTTCTTGGGACTTAAAATCCTGAAAACGCTTTTCAAATTCTGACAGAAGGCTTTCCATTTTCTCTGTATACATTTTGTATGATATTGGGCCACTTGTACTTTCCTGATACGCCTTGCAAGTCGGAAAATGTGACAGATTATCCACCGCTAACTGGTTTTTCCACAGCATCATCTTACTCTTGAAAGCTTTAACATGATCATGCATATCTGTTATAACTTGACGTGGTCCTTGCAATTTCGTATTTAAGTCCGACAAGTGTTTTGTGATGTCTACCATAAATGAAAGATCTTGTAAAAAAGGTACGTCGGATAATAAGCTGACATCTTGTTCTTTCACTTCCATGAAAAGGCGTATTTCTTCTTTGAGTTTCCAAAACCGATCGAGAACCATAGAACACGAAAGCCATCGCACTTCTGCATAATAAGGTAAACCAGTGTACTCACTTTCTAAATCACGTGAAAACGCAGAAAACTGTCGCTGATTCAAGCCACGTGACCTTATGAAGTTTATCATTTTTTTCACTGACTTTAAAACGCTTTCCAATTTGATCACTTTTGAGTATAAAACTTCTTGATGGATTATGCAATGAACATGATGAAAATCTGGTTTGTCACTGCCCGTTTCTCTGATATTTATTTGTAATATTTTAATGAAGCCATTATTTACTCCAGTCATTGAAGGAGCTCCGTCTGTTGCAACGGGATACAGTTTTGACAAATCTAAATTGTACTTTTGCAAAAGTCCATAAACAGCATTGAAAATATCCTCTTCAGTTGTTGTATCATGCAATGGTACTAATTCCAGTAATTCTTCATAAACGTTGATATCTCTATCAACAGCACGAAGAAAAACAGCGAGTTGCGCCACACCACACACATCTGTACTTTCGTCACAGGCAATAGAAAATGCAATGAAAGAGTCTGATTTTGTTTTTATCTGTTCGCTTATATTGGTAGCCAACTCGGTAACTCTTTCAGCGACAGTATTCCGGGACAAGGATATATTTTGAAAAGCCTTCACGCTCCCGGGACTTACAATTTCCGCGGCCTTTACAAGGCACTCTTTTATAAATTCACCTTCAACAAATGGTTTTGAGTGTTTTGCGATCAACTCCGACAGTACGTAGCTCGCTTGAACGGCAGATTCATTTTCTTGCTTTGGACGTGTAAACATAAGCTGTTGATCTTTTAACCGTGATTTTAACTCTTTTAACTTTTCGTTTCTAATCATGCCTGTATACTTGTCAAACTTAGTTTTATGACTATCATAGTGACGTTTTATATTATATAATTTTGGGACACCGACTGTACTGTTACAAATCAAGCAAATAATTTTATCTTTCACTTCACAGCAAAAAAACTCTAATTCCCATTTTTCTTGAAAGATACGATGCTCATCTCCAAGCTTCCTCTTACTTCCACTTGGTTTTGAAACAGACATGTTAAAAACTTTATCCGAAATAAATAACAATAAGTACTGTTACGTGTTGTAACAATAAGTACGCAACTAAACTCGCAACTCTATCGCAACTGACTACTCATAACTGACTGAACAACTGAATTCAATCGAGCGGTATTGGCTTATATGCGGATTGTGATTTATCGACAGCAGTGTTGGGTTTGCTATTACAATTGTACTAAATCTATTACTATTACACCTTGATTAGTACGCTATTACGACAACAGATAAAACCTCAATAATCTAGTACGTTCTTGATTTGCGATTCGAAGATTTGCCCCTGAGAAAATCCCTGCCACAGAACACCTCAACTAGGTGTTCTGTGGCCTGGATCACCGATTTGTATGATGACAGATGACATTTGTCATTGATGTCTATGACAGTTGACAGTTGTGTGTGTTATGTTGCAAGTTGTAAGCTTGCAAGTGAGAAATAATAAATAGCGGAAAATAATGGATAAGTATGTTTTGGTTAAGTTTTTGAGAATTGTATTTCAATAATAAATATTTTCTTAGATTTTTAATGAAAACTTCTAAGCCAAAAGAGACAGTCGAAGATAAAAATGAACCTATGGAAATAACACAACCCTCAACATCTAAAGAAGGGAGACTAGAAAAAAACCTGTCCCTGTGATTTCAAGTGACAGAGATGATAGTGTTCCATCCCAGAGAGAATCGACTAGAAAGAAAAAGAAATGTTACAAACAAAAGTTTACAGAATCCTGGCTTAAGGATCAAAAATTCAATACATGGTTGATAAAAAATCCAAGACAACAATATGAGCCTTTTTGTGTGTTATGTTCCAAGGCAATTATGGGTGGAATCAGTCATATTAATAGACATGCAGCTACTACATTGCATAAGAAGAAAGAAAAATCTGCTAAAGCAACTCCACGGGTGACAGAGTTTTATAATAAGAAAAAAGATGAGAAAATCGCTATTCAGGTGAAAGCTGCAGAGTTGAAAATGGTAGCATTTATCGCTGAACATAATTTGGCTTTCTCTGTATTGGATCATCTGCCAAAATTAATAGCATCAATTTGTCCTGACTCTGAAATTGCAAGAAGAGTGAAATTAGATAGGAAAAAAGGAACAAAAATTTGCAAAGAAGTAATGAAGCGGGAACATTTGTTTGTCTTATCTAAAATACTACAAAAAAAGAAATTTTCATTAATTATAGATGAAACCACAGATGTTTCAACTTCAAAAAGTTTGGCATTGGTTGCACGTTTCTATGATGAGTCTTCTGAAAAAGTTTGTGATAAATTTTTGGCATTAATAAAGATTGAAAATGCAACAGCAAATGGAATTTTTGCAGCTATTTCCAAATGTTTTGAGGAAAATAAAATTCCAGGAAACAATTTAATTGGGTTTGGAGCAGACAACGCCTCTACCATGATGGGGAACAAAAGTGGGGTACAACAAAAATTGTTGGAATTCAACCCTGATTTGTATGTATTAGGTTGCACATGTCATTCTTTAAATTTATGTAGTAGTGCTGCCTGTACCAAACTTCCAAATGCAGTTGAAGAATTGACAAGAGACATTTATTCTTATTTTTCACACAGCAGCAAACGAATTGAGTCATTCACAGAATACCAATTATTTACGGAAACTGAAACACATAAAATATTAAGACCTTCACAGACAAGATGGTTAAGCTTACAGTCAGTTGTTAGCAGGATTCTTGAGCAATGGTCAGCTTTGCAATTATTTTTTACCAATGAAGCTTTAGCAGAAAATATTAAAAAAGCCGAACATATTTTAGCTGCTTTAACAACATTTTTAAAATATACTTTTTGTTCTTATCGTATATTCTAGATATAGTCAATAAATTGAACGTAGAATTTCAGACTGAGGGATATACCATGCATATTCTACTCAGTAAAATTACAGGTATGTACAAAACTGTATTAAAGAATTTTATGCATCGAGATTATGTTGATAGACATATGTTACATTTAGATCAGATATCCTTCCATCCTGCTAACTACTTACAATTAAGTGAGATTTATGTTGGTGCTAAATGTGAACTTATACTATTGAAGCAGTCTGTTTCAGACGATGAATTGAAAAAGTTTAAGATATGTTGCTTAGATTTTTATATCCAATTATGCAAGGAAATAAAAAATAGATTCAAATTTCATGACCCTGTGTTAAATTTTGCAAAAAATCTGGATCCTAAAGTAGTAACAGTATCGCCAGCACCTATTATGCCAATGTATCTTAAATTTAATTCTACATTTCAAAATCTGGACGTGGAAAAATTAAGTTCCGAGTGGAGGAGTATCGCTAATAATGATGTTTTATTGTCACATGTTAATAAACCGATCGAAGAGTTTTGGACTATTGTATTCGAAATGCGAGATTTAGTATGAAATTTAATGTATCCCAACTTGACTCCTTTCGTTCAAGGTTTTTTTGCTCTACCGCATTCTTCTGCAGCAGCAGAAAGAATTTTCTCAAGCCTCAATATAATCAAAACAAAAAATAGAAATAAATTGCATATAAGTACATGTGAAGCACTGCTGCATACCAAATCATTAATACCTGCATCATGTTATAATTTTGAGCCATCTCAGCATCTGATAAATTTAAACATTAACTCACAATTAATAGATGAAGATGATGCTAATGACATCATCACATTTTAATTTATATAATATAAGAAATAAGAATTCACCTTTTATTTTTGTCAGAGTATTCATTTTGTTTCATTTCACATTTTTATCATTGAGAAGTTATTTGTTTTGTTTATTTTTTTATATCAAGAGTTTAGTTAAGTTATTCATCATCCTATGTTTTATTTTGAAGTATTTATTATATTTAAACTATAAACTAACCAAATAAAGTTTTTTCTTATCGTTTTATTGAAATTTTATTCCCAATTCCCAATCTGGTAAAGTTGAGTTCACAATGCCGCTTTTTTGCTTTTCGCGTCATGCATTCTGATTGGCGAATTGCAGACAAGATTGACATTCGTCAATTAGAAGGCGTGACGCGGAAAGCAAAAAAAGCGGCATTGGGAACTCTGCTGCTACGGAAGGAAACAAAAAAACGCAGCTTAATATTTTTTTAATCACCTGTCAAATCTAGTACGATCTGTTACAATTCCGTACTAAATTTTAGTACGAAGTACCGTTACTTAAAACCCAACGCTGATCGACAGTTCTTTCCAGAATGTTCAGGTAGCGTCATCTGTGCTCTCGCGCGATAGAACTTTCCGGAACAAGCCATGCTTTTAGGTTGAGCGCGCATCTTAGTTCATCATCACAGTACTTTATTTTCGGTTTTTAACAGGCTCGCGGGCCGCATTACATGGCTGTTTTCAAAATTGATTCGGGGCCGCAGGAAAATGCTCAGTGGGTCGCATGCGGCCCGCGGGCCGCATGTTTGACATGGCTGGTATACCCTCTTCACAATTCTTTATAGTGTTGTAAATGGTTGACTTACTTATATTTTGTTCTTGGTAGATTGCAACAATATCATGCTTAGGTATTCGTCCAACTAGATTGTAAATGCCCTGACGAATATCTAATTTGTAAGACATTTTGCTACAATCGATTTGCAAAACTAAACTGTCATAATCAAACTTGATTACGTGTGACGTTTTAGTTTCAATGGCAACTTGATTAAACGACATTGGGTACAAAAATAAATAATTTAAAAATTTTCCAAAAACTTTAGGACCATACGTTATCTCAAAGAATAACGAGATTATTTACTCTGTTTAATTAGATTTTTGATTTTATGTTATATTGATTTTTTTCTTTTATCTATTCAGGGAAGAAGAAGGTCGAGATCTTCTGGGTAAACGTACGATGGATTTTAAAGTGAGCTACTTAGACGCCGGTCTTCCAAACAACTACTTCTCCGAATCCGATCATCTATTATCCAATACACCTAACGTAGTTTCACATCCAATACCAACAACTCCGTCCAGGGTAAATCGAAGATATAAAACTCAACTACGAGATTTTCTATCGACCTGTCGTACGAAACGCAAATTATCGCACAGCTCAAGTGGACAAGTGACGCCGCCTGCTAATTCCACGTTGACGGCATCGGTCGTCAGTCCAATGCCCGCAGTAGATTACATAACTTCCGACGGGTGTTCCACGGCGTACAACATGTACGCCAGTCCTTATTCGTCAGCTACAACAGATCACGGTCTTTCCTACATGAGTCATTCGAATTTTCAACACGGTTTGTATCCTGCACCTACAACTCTCGATAACCGGTACCTAACTACAACCGAAAATTTATTCCACCAATACAGACCGTTGGGTAGTTATTATCCAGAATATCACCATTCGCCTACAGCTAGTCCTTACGTAGGAAACGGTTTCCTCGAGATGCCTTCGAGGACTTACGATCCTTCAACAGCAACTCCTAGTCATCACGCCACCTACAGAGCTACAGTAATGCCTGTAGACGAAAAAATATATTCTTGTCAACAAGTTGGTCAACCTACTTACGTTGATACATCGAGAGGCTACGTAGTACCTAATTCTACCAAATGTTTAGACGTGTCCTGGCCTTATTCAGTAAGTCCTTCCTCTGGGATCATACAACCCATACAAGTAACACAATTAGAAATAAGTCACAAAGATTGCGGAAAAATCAAACATCCCTCCAATCACTCTTCCTCTCCGGTCACAACTGGACTAATAACTCCTAAAATGGAAGATATCAAAACCGATACTAGCATTATCCATCAATCTGATAGTCCGAGTCATCATTTTTCTCCTGTAACATCCGTATCGGAGATCCCACGGCAGACGGTTCTTATGTGGGGATCGAACCACATACAAAATTCCCCGAATAGGTCTCCAGTGGAAAACACCGAGTATACCATCTCGTCGGTAGTACCGCCTTCGGAAGGATGTGACGCTTTGAAAAACTTGGCGGACATAAACAATCCTGATATGTGTAAATGGAACGGAGGAGACAGTAAAACGGAAACTGTGCAAAATAGTGATTCCGATAGTCCGCATCAACATCATCCCAACCATCACAATCACCACAATTCGAGGGTAGTGATGGTTCTGTGATGAACGCTATCTTACTGGAAGGTACCAGTATGTACATAATTATATATAAAAAAAATTTAAATAAAATTGCACATAATTTAAATTATCGACCGTATTGAGAAAGTCATGATAATACTGCGAATTATATCATCAGACACCCTGTATACGTATCTGGTATTGGTTCACTCTGTTTTACTAGAAAATAAATCAGTCGATGATAAAATAAATTGTTGTAAGACGGAATTATAATTTTGATATCCATCATGTATTTATAAAATAAGCGAAATTATTAACAAATTCCAGTGAAAATAAGTGTTCAATTTTAACTTAAATCACTTTTTTTATCACATTGTATAAATAAAGTACAATCACATATGTCTGTTGATTAATTGCTTGAATAAATTCATTTTCTATAGCACCTTGTGCAGTTGTTATAAAATAAATCGTAGCTCTTCAATTGAGTTTGAAAATACTATAAATATTAAAACTTCCATAATTGTGTAAGTATTACGTGAACAAAATTATACGCTGTACTCGGAAAAGGCAGATCTAGGTATTTAAATCTGGATAAATTTAGGCATAAATCTACAATGGGCTCGTTTCATGAAATTCAATGATAATGTCGCAAGATATATTAGGTCTGAACTAAGCATTAGCGACTAATAACGCCACTCTACGATTTCAAATAAAAATGGAAAAAAATATTGAAATTTGAATTCTTGTGGTAGACTGTGGTAGGCTACAGCCAATGGCAAACAAAGATATTTTGCGCTATTGTCACGAGGGAAAACTTTATAAGTAGACTAGTTATCTTTTTTCTTTAACACCCGTTAAACAGAAACGCAAAGTACTGTCGAAACGTATTCTTCCAAATAATGTTCTCCTAATTGGGTGCCTCTTATTAAAAAAGGTAGCTCTCTCATAGTCAAAGAAATTTGGAAATATATATTTTAAACTGCAGTGATGATGCTTACAAGACATAAAATATAACGTAAAATGTATGTATAATGAAAATTAAATATTCTCCATGTAGGTTGAGTTGTTTGGAAAACGTGTCATGTAACACACATACACAAATTGCGTTACCTCAAAGTTCCAAACTCGATTTAGTACCGGATCGCTTACTCTTCTTCTGTTTAGGGGAGGGAGTTCGAGTGACTGAGACACCATGTCCACATCCACTTGAGGAAGATTTGTCGAATTAGCTTCGGTGAAACCTGGATCCATTTTAACGATATCTTTTAAAAGGCAAACAAACAGAAGCACATTTTCTACTATAAAATAATATAACAAACAACTAAAAAGTCGGCGAGGATGAAGTCTGTTTGAGATTAGTTGTAGATATTGATGTCAATTGTCAAATTCTTCTAGTCGACTTTCACTATGTATTAATCAACTTGGATAGTCAAGTAGGATTTGTCAACAGAACGTACTTTCAATCTGACAACAAGGGCTTCTGTCATTGGTCAACTTACAGCGGTTTATTTAAATCTAATAAAATTTTTAAATCTAATTTTCGAAGATATTTATAACTTTTGGAGATAAATATCGTTATCATAGAAAAATATATGATATTTTTAATCCGTCTGATATGATTTCACTTGTTAATTCATACCCATGAAACTAGCCCATTATTTCAAATGCAAAAATAAATTAAAATTCTTCCAGTGATCTGTCATAGGAATCAAGTTTTCGCCATAAATACATATAAATGACTTGAGCGATGTTCTCACAAAACAAACGACTCGCTTTGTCTCTTTTCTATTTTACGGTCTGTTACGGTCCGTATTCACTGCACAACTGAATACGAAACGCTCTGTCCTTTATTATGTCTATGGTTTTCACTTTTCAAACATAACGTGTAATGTTGGTTGCATATATTTCCGTGGAACCAATTCAGTTTAATAATTAGTAGTAATAGTTCCATCTTCCGTAATTTCTGAGAAAGTTTATTGAATTTATAGAATATGCAAGTAAAAAAATAAATACAGTCCAGTCTCTAAACTTATATAGAGTTAAATTTCGGTATTCTAAAAATATCGTATAATATAACGCTGTCTCGGAATTATTCAAGGTCAACGGTCCCTAAAATCTGTTCTTCGCGATTATCTAAATTCTTATGTCTCCGATGATGTTAACATCTTTTATGAAGCCAATTATCACACAAAAATAAATTAAAATAAATTTCTTCCAGTGATTTGTCATGAGACTGTCGTTTTCGCTTTTAAGCTCACGTACCGTGTAATTTTGGTTGCCTAAATTTCAATTAAACTGAATCTGGCAGTTTAATATAGTACTCCATGTACCGTAATTTTTTGGAAACGTTCTTGATTATATTCAATATTTTAGATCTTCATTTTTTCACATTTATGTGTCCAGTAGATATGTAAGAAAGAAAAATAAACATATAATCCAGTTCAAATTCATATACATCTACATTTCGGCGTTCTAAAAATATCATATATATTGTAGAGGTCGTACATATACGCAACGCCCTGTATACTCCAATCTAGTTAGCAACCAGCATTACGTGGAGGATACTTCGGAGTGCCGCGCGTAGATGGCGTACGAAGACTACACTTACTACAGTGACTATATACGAGACAGTGGCGACAATGCAACTAAAACCCCGCCTCTTCCGCCATATTGAGGCTAATTAGAATATCAAATGCATACAATTTAAATGGAAATCTATGATAAAATTATCAATTTGAAACACAAATACATTGAAATATACATTATATCTCTTTGATTCTGATAGAAAATGGGTATATTCAAATAAAACACGCAATTTTTATTTTTTTACCTAATAATATTTAGTATATAATAAGGATAAATAACGATACAAAAAAATAATAAATATTAATTGCTTGTAAAGTATAATGGGGGACAAATCATGAAAAAAATGATATTGCTATAAGTGCAACTGTTATTGTCTTCAAATATAACCATAGATTCAGATTATCAAGTAAAATCTATAAATAACAAATTCGACAACAAAAATATAGCATATATTACTTGATCGGTTTCCTAAATTACATTTGCATCGTCAGGATTATAAACTATAAAAATTGATATAAATAAAATTTCTGATGTGTAATTTGTTTTTTATTGATTTTAGTTGATAATTATGGACAGCTTTTTTTATTTCATAACAAGTTACCTGCTAATGGCTTAGTACTGAATATTTTTTTGAGGCGGATTTAAATTTTTTTTAACTAATTTTCAACCTGAAAACAGTGAATCTATTAATTATTTTGCTTTTAAGTTGGTGACAATTTGGTAAATTGAAATGTATTTTCGACATTTCCTTTATAAAAAAGTCTTGTATGTCTATATACTGAAGTGAAACAATATCTAAATATTTTATGAAAACACATTCCATTTCTAAAAAATAATAAAAAACCTCTTCAGTAACAAAAAAAGCGATTGTTGTTTAAACCTTTTGATTAAAGAGAGTTTTGAAAACTTCTTATATATTGGTTTTTTTGAACCTGCTGCACCTACACATGTAAGACAAGTTTTTGAAGTTTTCACAATACTTTTTAAAATATATCCTGAAATATTATATAACGAATTAAGTTCGCTGGAATTTAAATTGTGTGAGGGTCTTTAATTCACTTGGAAGCTTTACTTCATCATACACTGTATTTAAGTCCTTAAGAGAATCCAAGAATCCCCCAAGAAACTCCCGTTCATCTTCTTCGTAACTACTGGTACTTCCACTTTTTAAATACTGTGATACAGATATTAATTTCAAGTTATTTTAACTTGTACCGCATTCGGTACTATTTGTTTGCTTCACAACACGCTAAATAAATTTTCAAGGCAGTCTTGAAAAAATCGGCTAGTTGAATTCATAATTTTTTTGTTCCAATAATTCTGACTGTAGTTCTAACATTGATTGTGTTGAGATTAGAACACCCGTTTGTGAAGTTTTCCAAATTTTTTTATAGCCAACCAATATATCTGAAAATAAACTTATAAATCCTTCCAAAAATGATATTGTTTCTTTATTAATGTCAATATTAAATTTGCTTAGAGCACAAGAAGGATGTCTCGAAGTCATTAAATAAAACCATTTTTCTACTTGGTCAATTAACCATGCCGTTGTTAAATATTCTGGTTTATCAAGTTCTTCAGCCAAAAATTTGAGAGCGTCACTAACTGAGTGACTAACAACATTAGTTGAAGTTGACACTTTCATTTGAGAAAAATGTGTCGGAAGGAGATCTTCTTGAGAGTTTCGGTGCAAGTTTAAAAAAAGTATCTTTCTGATGATTTAATATATCAGAGATATGACTGGACATGACCATGTTAGAGGGTAGTCCATACTTTAGAATAATATTATTTGGTAACTAGATGATTTTATTTGTCACAAACATAGATTTAATATTTTTAAATAGGTGAGGAACATCAGCAAAGACATATACATTTTTATCATTATTTAATGGGTGCAAAATCTTGCATTGTATAGGACTGTACTTTCCAGCTTTAATATTCCAAGCTTTCCACAAAGCTTGATTACAAGGACCCATATCTGATGTAATACTTAAAATATTCAAATTAAGCTGTTCGGCTTTTTTAAATATATCTATTATTATATTCTTCATGACAGCTCCGTTGACAGAGTCACTGGTGAAGTAATAGGCCACAACCTGTTTCCAACGTCCTGTAATACCTCCCAGCATAAACACTAAGATGTGTGTCGCCAAGCCTGAATGTTCAGGGAGAGTAACATCTCCAAAATATTTATTCAAGGAGGTATCATATATTTTTCCTGGAGTGATAGCCATTTCATCCAAAACCAAGACACAATCTTTTTCATGAGTTGAAAATTGCTCCACTTTCAATTCTAAAAATTAAAACACCTCATTTAGAATACCTGAATCGAACTTCAAGTTCTGGAGTTTTCTCTGTAAAGTTCTGATTGATAGGAGAGAATATCCTTGTTTTATTAGTTCAGTATTTCCACTACTACCACAACTAAATTTTACTTTTAAAGAACTTGTAACGGTGTTGTTGGTCCACTTCATTAGTTTTGTTGTTTTTCCATCTTTTCTCTTTTTTAAAGCTTCTATTTATGATCTTCGTTGAATATTTGCTTTAGTAGTTCACAGTCCGAAGTATTGGGAGTTTTTTCTCTTTTTTTTATTAGCTTCTTTCGTGTGGCTTTTCCAGTTTTTTTGTATCGATAAGCTCTACGTTTTTCTCTTCCGTACAACTTCTTGTACCTGTTTAATTTAAGCTGTAACTGAGCTATTTCACTCATTGGATCAATTTCTGATATTAACGGTGAGGGAGCTGTGCATAAACTGTCTTCACTCAAGCTGCTTTTAGATATCGACAATTGTTAACCTGATTGTACACCCAAAGCTAAATTTGAAGTAGATGGTTCCGGTGATTCCTCTGGCACAGTCTATCTAGAGCTATATGTTCACCTAGAACTAATGATTAAACTATAATTGCAACAAAACACATTTAATAGGACAAAAACTAAGAGTTTTTCATTAGTATGTGGGGATCTGTTGTAATTACTAACAGATATCTACTTACCCGACAAATGTTTAGGTTTTTTTGGAGAAATAAATTTCCTTGGAACTGGGGGTTCCCTTTTAGGTTTTGGTTCCACAAAGGAAAATATTGTAGGAACAGCATTTGACTTTAGAATTTTCTTGCCATCTACACGAGGTCGCTCCCACATTTCGGGAGCAAAATGAATCTTAAGCAAAATCTTACATTCAATTTTATCTCAATAACGACAAACAATAATTTTAAATTAGATATGACAATTATAAGTCGAAAAACAAAGGCTTCTACTTACCTCACATAAACACGAATAGTCTGTCGGAGTCCAATGATCTCTTCTAGTTTTAATAAGCTATTCTTTTCCTCTAGATGGATCTCTAGGAAAACGTTTCATGAGAAACCCTTTTTTAGCAGAATTACTGCAATTTATTGCAGCACAGCCCGGCATTTCAAATGTTATTATCTAGAAAAATCAAAACTTGATAAATAGTATACAATTTCTAGGGTTACGCAAGCTAGCTTACCAAATATCACGAATTTTCCGATTCGAAATAAGATTATTTATAAGTCCAGATACAAGTCTTTCAATTGTCTAAAGGCAAAACACCTCTTTTTCACTAAATATTCACCAAAAAAGCACAAAACCAATAATTCTAATCACAAATATAACCAGCATTATAAGAAACTTCGTATACACCAAACGTAAACAAAGAGATTTTAGCCTCAATATGGCTGCCAAACTGCCAGCCAATCAAAAACGGGTTACCCTGTTGTCGCCACTGTCTCGTATATAGTCACTGTAACACTTACCAGAGATCTGACTGGATCGTATACCTTCCGGCGATAGTAAATAACGTAATGCCAAGCAAAAAACAAAGCGGATACAAATGATGTGGATTTAAAGCCATGGTAAAGTGAATAAATGTTGTTATTATTTTCTTTATCACTAGCATATTATTATCTCTTTTATCTTTTAAATGGTTGATAATTACGTAATAAATTTGTCAACCCGTCAACAATATTTATAATCTATAGTCTGTCTCTATCTCGAAGTTTTTTTAAGGTAATTTATCCCAAAAATTGTTTTTTCGGGATTATCGAGATATATTTTCAATCACGTAATCACGTTACCCGTCATAGTTGAAGCTGATAATCCCATTTCATTGTGTTTTTAAATGGAACTCACGGTCTCTAGTTAATTCCACAATATAATACAAGTTATTGAAAATTCTAAAAAATTGACAATTGTTTCGATAAATCAATGACGATGATGATATTGATTTATCGAAACAATTGTCAATTTTTTAGAATTTTCAATAACTTGTATTATAATGTGGAATTAACTAGAGACCGTGAGTTTCATTTAAAAACACTAATATGAGCATATTCCACGAAGTAAGGGTCGAGACAGTCAATTCCATTTCATTGTGTTTCACTGTGACACCATTTCTGTTTGGATTTACCAACTCCATCGTTGGTCGTTGGTAAAAGATGTTTAAAATTGAACTAGGAGATTTTTTTAAAAAAATACGATAATTAAAATGTAAAATAATAATACGGAAAGATTCAAATTATAAATAAATGGAGTGGATATCGAAGTACGAGATACTCTTTGACAATAAACAAATCCCTAAGCAACCAATTTTATGATTGAATATGTCGCAGATGAACCCTATTGATTTTCAGGTCACCAGAGCCCAGTACAACGGGTGCTATGGTACTTGAAGTACGACATTTTGTCATTTTTAGAGAAGTTTCAGTTTGTTTGCACGATACAGCCTCTGGAGTATAATACAAGTGACCCATTTTATGATTGGATATTATTCAGAGCATCTCAAAGATGAACCCTATTGATGTTCAGCTCACTAAAGCCAGTACTTTTGTCATTTTTGGAGTTTGTTAGCACGATACAGCCTCCAGAGAGTATACGATTGATCAATTTTATGATTGAATATTGTTCAAGGTGTCTCACAGATGTACCCTATTGATTTTCAGTTGACTAGAGCGAGTACAGCGGGTCCTATAAAACTAGATATACTAAATTTTTGGTTATTTTTGGAGAAATTTCGGTTTGTTAGCACGATACATCCCCCGAAGTGTATACAAGTAACAATTTTATGATAGAATATTGTTCAGGGCCACAGATGCGGAAAAATTAGTTTTAATCTTTAAAACCGTTTATTTTCTTTCGGTTTCTTTCAAGATGAAAGTCAGTGAAGTTATAATATTTTCCCTCAAACACTGTTATTAAACTGTGTAGTGGGTAAACGCAAAGTGAAAAGGAATAGGACATCCGTACGACGTAGTTGCCTTCCACCACCTTCACCGAAATACTCTAACCAAAGAATACACCAGAACTGTATTCTTTGCTCTAACTGGGTTTAACGGGGAATGTGAATAAAGGATGGCTTAGGTTGTCTTCGATAACGTTAATATCGATTATAAAAAAAATTGTAGAGCTTAAAATTTGCGACAATTTGGTTCAAACTTGTAATTTCTGGGAATACGTCGTACAAAGTTAGATCATAATGATTAATTTTATATCATTTATTTAATAATTAAATTATAAATATGTGTAATAAAATTCGTGTAATTAAAAATATTAATTTATGGAAAATAGAAATGAAACTTCTGGATATATCTCATTAAAATACTTATTTATCAGCTGTGTTTTTGTTACAATGTAAATTTAAATCAAGTAAAAATTTAAAATAGATAATTAGTTCAAACAACAAAGTATTAAATACCTATTCTACTTTTCCTTCGTCTTCTTAATCCTCGTTATCTATGTTTTTCATTTTAAAGAAATGAAACTACGACTATATATTTCATGAAAAAAACTCTGTTTGATACAATGAAGGTGGAAAATAACTACGGAAAAAGTGCGATATTTTTTTTAATAATATGATTATTAAAATCTAATTATGACCTATCCTGTATGTAGGTTTATGTTTAAATGTTTTTTTAAGAAAATATACATGATTAAAAATTTCAGTGTATATAAAACCAAATCTACAATTTCAACCTAACCTATGTGTCACACACTTTTTTATATACCTACCAGTGTATATAATAATATTTAAACAAATGATGTAATGAAGCAGTTTTATTTGTGACTTTCTTCAATAGAACGAAACATATCTTCCTGCATTGTGTTTTTTGTTGTCATTGTCTTCGAATTTAGAAATATTACATAGTATATTATGTAAAATTATATATAAATTATTATATATTATTTTTTGACAATTTTTCGTTTACCAAAAGAACGGTCCTTGAAAATATGTATCAAATAATAAATTTTCAGTTTCAGTGGAAAATAGAAAACTCCTTTAACTTTTCGTCCACCTTGACGATCTTGGTTGTTTAAACCTTCCGTCTTTCAGTCTGTGTTCTTTATTTAACCTAACTGTTCTTATTTAACGTATATGTCCTTTATTTAACATATTTGTTGTATGAGCGAAAAAGAAATGGTTTTGTTTTCAATTTGTAGATCGCCTCCTTCATGGTATTGGTTAAAATTTTGTAGGAAATGGCTATTAATGGTTATTAATTTAGTTATAAGTATTTACGATTTTGGCGTTAAAATTGAAAATTTGGCACTGCTCCTTATAGCATAGTTGCTAGTATCGGTGGTTAGATATTTGCATGTATTGAAGCATTTTAAAAATTCTGGAGTATGTTTGATCTTGGCCTCCTTTTTTAGACACGTTGTTATAGGTTTCCTCATTTTTGCGATGTCCTTTATAAACTTCCTGTAGTATCCTAAAGTCCCAGGAATCCTCTGATATCTTTAGCTGTCTTGGATAATTGGCAATGGCTTTCATTTTGGTAGAGTTCGGTTTTATACCCTCTGAAGTGACGATATTTCCCAGGAAACGAACTTTTTTTCTTAGGAACTCTCGTTTGTCTATAGTTGTATTTTCAGTCTGGTATCTCGGAGACGTTGGAATATTTTGGTGAGATTAACTATGTGTTCCTTCAGAAATGTGGAAAACACGATAATATCATTCTTATAAACCAAACAGATTTCGCCTTGGAGTCATTTCAAGACATTATCCATTCCCCGTTGGAATGTTGCGGGTGCGTTTTTAAGCCCGAACGGGTTTACATACTCGTAGTGTTCGTTCTCGACACTAAAAGCAGTTTTAGGAATATCTTCCTCGGACATTTCTATCTGGTGGAAACCGCTCGCAAAATCTAGGGTGATGAAATATTAGAATCGGCCAAGTTTATCCAATATGTCTGTTATGTTGGGTATTGGATACCGGGATGTCGATGGTTCTTCCATTTACTTTGCGATAGTCAACAATGATGCGCCATTTAATTTTTCCTGAGAAATCGGGTTTTTTGCGACTAAACACATAGGACAGGACCATAGAGATCGGCTAGGTCTAATTATACCTTGATCTAGCTTCGAGGCTATTTTACTTCTAATTTCTTCTTTGTGGATGTATGGATAGCGGTTTGATTTAGTATATACCGGTATTTCATCCTTCGTTCTTATGTGGAGTTTAACTTGATTCGTAAAACTAAGAAGTGTATCTGGTTTCTGCAGAGGCGAAGGAGTTATTCTTTTTCTTCCATATTGATAGACCGTTGTTATCATCGAAAATATGTGATATTCATCAAACAGCCTGTCTCGTCCACTGCTGAACATAGGCCTCCGTTAACGATCTCCATTTATTTCGATCCTGGGCATCCTGGATCCAATTTGGTGTTACTCTTTTTATGTCATCCGTCCACCGGGTCGGCGGACGACCTCTGTTCCTGAACGCATCTTGCCTAGGTCTCCACTCCATGATCTTTTTGGTCCATCTTTCGTTGGTCATTCTTGCGACATGTCCAGCCCAGTTCCACTTTAGATATGTTATTCGCTGGATTGCATCGGTAACCCCTGTTCTCTGACGTATCCGATCATTCGGAATCCTGTCTCTCAGCGTGACTCCCAATATGGAACGTTCCATGGCTCGCTGGGCTACTCTTACTTTATTTACCGATTTTCGTGTTAGAGTTAAGGTCTCCGAACCATAAGTCAGAACCGGCAGAACACACTGATCAAACACCTTCCGCTTAAGGCATATGGGGGTTTCGGACTTAAAAATGTGCTTCAGCTTCCCATAGGCGGCCCACGTTAGTCCTATCCTTCTTTTGATTTCGCAGGTTTGATTGTCCCTGCCAATCGTAATATCATGGCCCAGATATCTGTAGGATGTAACTTGGAAAATTTCTTTTCCTTCTACTAAGTAGTTTCGGCTTGGGACTAGATTTGTCATGAAATTTGTTTTCGATGGATTGATTTTAAGCCCAACTTTATGTGAAGCAGATGTTAGTCTCATAAGCAGTTTCTCTGCCTTATCCAAGCTATCTGAAATCAGTACAATATCGTCAGCGAACCGAAGGTGACTGAAATTTTCACCGTTAATATTTATACCCATATTCTCCAACTCGACACTCTTGAACATATACTCCACCAAAGTGGTAAATGGTTTAGGGGAGATTGTGTCGCCTTGTCGTACACCGCGCTGCACTCTGAATCTATCTGTCTCTTCATGGAGTCTTACGCTCGCTGTTGCATTTTCGTATATATGTTGCAGTATAGCAGAGTATCTGTGGTCTACTCGGCAGTCGGCAAGTGCTTTAAACATCTCGCTGTTCTTGATGGAATCAAACGCCTTTTCGTAGTCCACAAATATTAACACGAGTGGCTTGTTGTACTCAACGGACTTCTCGATCAATGTCTTAATAACTTGCAGATGGTCATTTGTTATGTATCCGTATCTGAAACCTGCCTGTTTTGTCGGCTGATAGAAGTCCAATTTCGATGTTAGACGCTTAGTTAGAATTTTGGTAAACAATTTATAGAGATGAGAAAGCAGGCTAATTGGTCTATAGTTCTTCAGGTCGGCAATGTTCTTATGCATGATGATTATGATTGCATTGTTCCAGTTCGTAGGTGTTGTGGTTTCCATAAGACATTTATTGAATAATTTTGTTATGGCCTTTAACAGTTGTTCTCCACATTCCCTAACTGCCTCAATCACGATGTCGTCATCACCTGGAGCCTTATTGTTTTTCATTTCCAACATTGATTTTAGGACTTCCTCCTCTGTTATGTCAGGCATTTCCTCCGATCCCTGGTTTAAAACTCGAGGGATGTCCTCTGTGCATCTCAGCTGTTCATTATTGCAATATAAATTTGCATAGAAATCTTTCACAGTTTCTAGAATCTCTTGTTTATTTGTGACTATTTGTCCATCTGCGTTTTCCAGTTTAATGATTTCTGTCCTCCCCAAAGCGAGTTTATTTCTGAGTACTTTCATGCTCTTGTTTTCCTCTATGACCCTCGTTACCCATCTTGTATTGTAATCTCTGATATATTTCCGTGCGACTCTCGATATATTCCTATTCAATATTCTCAACTGGTCTCTGTTGATTGATTGTTTGTGTATCATTTCTCGCCTTTGTTTCATAATGTGATATTATTCGATATTAATCTTCTTGCAATCTGTCGGTTCGATAATAGCGAATTCTATTGGTTCTGAGGTAAAATTTGCGATTTCTGTCCAGGCTAGTTGGTTTTGTGCATTGGAAAAGCTTTCTTTTATCTTTTATCTCTTTATTTTTATATCTTCAACTGATAACCTTACTTGACTAATGGAGTTTGCTTCGAGTAGAATTACGATTTCTTCGCTTCATAATAGTTTATAGGGATGGTTGAATGTTTCGTAGTAACGATTTTGATTTAGGGAAATTTAATTGGGCATGGAAGAGTTTTAAGTTATCGAGGCCAATAAGGCCATCAAAGGTTTCATGGAACTTGAATGAATAGAACTTTAGTTTTTCGGAAGATTTGAATTATGGAAACGAAGGGATCGTGACACTATGCTTTTGTGAATAATTTTGAAAAATGGAAGTGACAATAAGAGAATCATATTTAATAAAATTTTGGAAATAAGTGGAAGCTATTTTTGGGTTAAGGAATGATTTTGTGGAGCCTGTATGGATTAGGAGTTTTAAAGGATGGTCAGAAATTTCGATGTAAGGGAGTTCCGTTTATTCGGAAAAGGAATGCAGCTCTATTAATATTTTTGCTTCTGTCATTGCCTCTATTGGAAAATTTCCATATTCATCATACGGAAAGTATTGTACTTCGGCGAGTGATAACTCTTCTAGTGGTTGTTCCATTCTTCATACTTTGAAAAACCTATTTAATTTCTCAAAATCCTGACGTGATGGAGCAAATTTGAAATCAGATTCAGAATCAGCATGACCAAAAACATTGATTACACGTATTGGTGTGTAAGAAAACCAAATTTTGTTGACCAGTGTTGTGATATGATTCTGGGAGAGTAAGTAATAGGTAATTAAGATAATTTCTTCTGGGATCTGTTCTCCCGTGCTTCGCAATTCATTTATATGTATGTCTTTCATTTCAAGTTATATATTGAATTCAATTTTTTGATCATACAAATGCTGTTTTTTTGTTGAGAATCAACTCAAGTTGAGCATTTGAAACATCCTGTACTATTAGAGATCTTGCCTTGACATCATTTCTTTTCCAATTTGTTCTTTGCACTCCCTCCGACATTTTTTCGTTAATTACATTTATGCAATTCTTGCTTTCCAAAAGTGGCACTAATCTAAACTTACATTTAGCCCAATCTTTGTCATCAAATAACGGTAATATCAAATCATCTTTTTTATCAGCCATGTTTCTCCGTACAACCTGTTAGCAGTGTAAAAGGTAATTAAAACGGCAATACTTGGCAACAGATTTATTTAAGAATAAATCTTAAAAAACAATATAAATTGTTAACAACAAAAAGGCATGCACATGGCTAAAAAGAATTGATTCACCAACAACAACTAACTTCACGTATAACCTGACATTTTACAAATGACAACGTGCATGAAACTAACTTAAAAAACTAAATACCACTATATAATTTTGTCAGGGTTGCCAACTTACAATGTTTAACACAACCTTCAAATTTTACTTCTTCAAATATCAAATTAATCTTGTGAATTGTCAATTATATTCGTTGTCACGCACAGCACACTAGAACTAGATATTTAAGGATGGAGTCGCTTCCATAAGTATCTAACGTATTAACAGTCTCGTTGGTTGCCATCGAGGGTTGGAGAACGTCGGTTGTGGTTGGACCATCGTTTATGGAAAAACTAGAGGTCGTTGAGAATGGGTTGATAGTTTCTGGGCAGAAAAGTTATTTGTGGATCATCCTGGAGTTGAAGATTGAGACAAGTTATTACCCCTTTGCAAATATCGGATGCTGTGCTCTTATTGAATATATTGATTACAATTGCTAGGTTATTAGGTCGCATTGCTCTTATAGTTGAGCCCAAAGGTTCTCGTAAGCCTGCTAGGAATGTAGTTAATGCTTGCTATATAAAGAATTCCATTTTGCTTCTTTTTATTTCTGGATTTTGGATATGAACTTCGATGTAATTGGTAATACAGTTTAGAAGTCCCATTGTTTTCTCATAAAACTGCATAGGTGTTTCTTGAGGGTCCTGTCGAAGGTTGACTAAACCTCTAGTGAGAGAATTTTCGTTTCTTTGATCTCCAAAGTTTTGAATTAAGACGTCCCATGTTTCGCATCCATAAATAGAAATTACTTAATTGGCTCTACTAGTTAATTTACTTATAATACCATGGATAATAATAATTAAGTTGAAATCTTGATAAATTCGAATAATTCGTTTGGATTTCCATCAAAGTTAGGGAAAATGCATAAATTTTTAACGTCGAATCGAGTCATTGTAATATTATTTCTAGTTTCTACTGTATTATCAAGGTCTAAATCGTTGCTAAAATAATTCGTCGTTTTCTCTAATTATATTAAAATCTATTATACTTGATAGCGTATCGTCTATGCTAAACTATGAATCAGAAGATTCTGAGACAGAGGAGTCTGACATAAATAAAGTGGCTTACAAGATACAGATGATGCTACGGTGCATTTCTGGAATCCTTGCTATGCTTCAGGATGAAGTATCTTGATGGTTACCCCTAGAGCTTTTTGGCTGTGCTTTGCTGAACTTTAGGCCACCATGCGATCGCACCATACACCATCATTGGTGTACAACCAGTTTACCATTGTCGGAGTTAGTCCCCAGTTGCACCCCATTGCTCGTCTCATCGTCATTAGCGTAATCTGAGAACGGCTTGTGATGCTCGCTAGATGGCTGTTCCAGGTTAGCTTGTCATCTAACCGGATTCCTAGATATTTTGCCTCCCTGGCAACCTTTTTCTGATTTCCGAAGAGTTTTGACACACTAGTAATCTCTGCGATTCGCTGTTTTGTAAATGGTACCATGATGGTTTTCGCGGGATTGACAGACAATCCCTCCGCATCACACCATCTCTCCACTACGGACATTGCCCTCTGCATTAGTTCCAGGCAGATACCCACGTGTTTTCCCCGTATTACAATGATGATGTCGTCAGCATATCCATGAGCATACCACCACTGCTCGTTTAGTGAGACAAGAAGGTCGTCGACTACCAGATTCCACAGCTTTGGTGAGAAAACGCCTCCCTGTGGGCATCCTCTTTCTGTCTTCACCTCTCTTGTGACACCACACAGGGATGCTTGTGCTCTCCTGCTGCTTAGCACGTTCTCTATCCATCGGGTGATTGTCCTGTCTGTGCCTCTGGATTCCAGCTTTGACAATATTGAGCGAGTGCTCGTATTGTCAAATGCTCGTTCGATAACCACCCCTAGAGCTTCTTCTTTCGAAGATAGTGGATAAACGCTTGATAACGACGAGGATCACTTAAGGACTCTTCCACTATCCTACTGACTGCGCCAAATACGATTTGCCACTTCAAAACTCACTTTTTAAAAACACTTTTATTTACTATTAACAACTGTTCGAAGACTACACAATAAAACTGGTAAAAATAATATAACTAAAATCAGACTGAATATAATATAAATCGAGCGTTTAATTTATACAAAAAATCGGGTGTATTCTTTGATTTTAGCAAAGTCACAGTCCAGGTGTAAAGTCTTCGTATACAGGAAGTTAGCGTAATGAAGTTCAATGTATTGTAACTCGCACCTGGGAATAGTTTTGGCATATTCTCCACATTCGCTAGTGTACAATTTTCCAGGCAGTTTGTCTTGCTTGTGATTTTGTCCTTTATTTAACCCATCTGACCTTATTTAACGTACATGTTCTTTATTTAACCTATTTGTCCTCTAGTTAACCTATCTGTTTTCCATTTAATATATATTGTTGTTCACGTTCCTACCTTCCAGACAATTTTTCTTTTTTATTATTCTGTCCTTCATTTAATCTATCTTACCTTCTTGCTGCCTAGCCTCCAAAACCTTCACTGTAATTACTCAACTTTTAGCTTGTGGGTAAGATTGCTAAAATCTGATATTTTTATAATAAGTATTCCAATTCACTTAGTATGTTTAAGGATCGTTCTACTGGTATAACGTTGCAAGCTTTTTTGCGACCATATTTGATGGTCAATTGGTACATGTACCTACCTATTTATGTTTGTTATTTATTTTTTACATTTTTACATAGTGAAATCGTGCTAGTCATTTAACTGTTTATATTATTATGTAAATGTTGTACATTATTATTTATAAACATATTATAATGTGTAGTCCGTTTGGAAAGTAGTTTTTTTTTTATTTAAGCACAGCTGAAAAAATTAAGTGGATCTACTTTTCAAAATGACTATACCGTTTTTTTTTGTAAATTCGAGTAAAGCATATTATTTTGGGGCAATTTATATTAAAAATATTTCTAGAAAAATCAGAGCTTTCCCAAGAAGATAAATTAATATAGTTTAAATTGCAGTAATATTCGTTACTCGAATCGTATTATTTAGAGTTAGTTCAAATAGCAATTTTAAACGAAATACTTCAATAATTATGGTGACCAGCGATATTATAATAATATTATAACTGTTAATTAATATATTGAATTTGGGACAACCTGTACTACGAATGAAAACTTAAAACTTTGACAAGTCTGTCCAACGTTATGTTTTTTTTAATATTAATACAGAATTCCTTAAACATTATCAAATTTATTTAAATATACGTATTGTTAGTCACCATTTTTACTATAGGTAATTGGTCAAGAGAAACATTTTTTCATTGTTAAAATGGACGTGTATCGCAAAGCAACAATCGACAACTAATTCACTAAATTAAATTATGACTGCAGTTGTATCCTCTTAAGAAATATTTTTGTAAAACATGATTTTGTTTTCTAAAATTATAATCCAAGTGTTAATATTTGTTGGTTTATAAATTAAAATAACTTTTGTCTACTTAATTTTCAACTTTTACCAACAAGAAGCGATCTTTTCAACCTGTTATAGGGAAAATGTAGATAACGGATACTAGATGGCGCTAGTAGCTTTAATAGCATAAAAATTACGGGAAATATTTATTTTTTCTCTACATGCGATAGGGATGAAATAAATATTCATCAATGTATTAAAAACAAACATAATCACACACTTTTGCCCTGTATACCTACCGTTTTCCTCACAACTACGTTGGCGACATCTATTAACCATACTTTAAGTTGTCAGTTCTTATTTCGGTTGCTCCGATCCGAGATTATATGAAAATGACCTGCGAGAGATTTCCGTGTTCTGTTTAAACTAAAGATCGCCCTGAGTTTACATTTTTACTGCAATATAAAAAGATGGATCTCAACGGATATGAAAATATTGAGAGAGCGAGGAGAGAATTTTTTAAATTGACAGTTCTCTTTTTTTAGTTACTAATCAACAACAACCTACTTGTTACGATATTTAAAATTATTTCTAACAGTGCACTCCTAAAAATATAACCTCATATTAGAAATATTTGTGGTGTCAAAATCAACAACCTATAGTTTTATCGCTAATATGTATTTTTGTTGTTAATTATGGAACAAAAAACTAAAATTATGGAATGTACGGAACTACTCTCTTTATCTGATAGTTTTAAAAATCTGAAAAGTAGTCGTAAAATCAATGAGGTGAGGTTTGCCATCTCCCGGCATTCGATTATACCTATAATCGAAGAGATATCGAGATTGCTCGAGTAGAATTAGTATCAATCTTTTCTAGGTGTATGACGTATAAATATCAGAGAGAGTGATTTCCGAGCACGTAAACCAAAGAAACTATAAATAATTAATTGAAACGGTGGGCTTTGAAATATATATTAGCAATTCTTATTACTTGTATAAAATGTGTGATGATTGATGATAAGTTTTTATATGTTCATCAATAATGAGTGTGAAAGCAAATTATATAAAAACTACATGTGTAAATATGAAGTAATTTGCTCTTAGTAGGTATTATTAAATTTTACCTTGAACTATATTTCTTTGTTATTTTTTTAAATGAAACTAACTGTTTCGAGATAATTCCATAATCTAATGAAAAAATGGTAAAAACTCTAAAAAATTTGACATTTGTTTCGATATTGTCAATTTTTTTCTAGAATTTTTACCATTTGTTCTATATATTGGGTAATAGTCTAGAAACAGTTAGTTTCTTTTAAAACAGTAATATGAATAGATTCCACAGTACATTTCTATTCCTTTGACTCGACCATCTTATTGATTAAAAAATATTTTTATATGAAGTAAGCGCCTATTTTACGATTGCAAGAATTTCAACAAAAAAACTTGTACTATTAGAAAATTTGCAGATATAATTTTGAAATCTAAAAAATGTGACGTTGCCAACAATTTTAATGTATCAGAAGGATCTACTTTTTGAATTCATAATTGGTTATTGTTTATTTCAAATGATACGGTATTTTCTATGAAAATAATTAGTTTTTGATGAGTAGAAATTATATTGTTTATATTAAACATCTTTCCAGATCCCTGTATAAAATGACTACAAAAACAATATGTAGGTAAAATGTTTCAAACATCGCTCTCTGACATCTGACAGATCAATGTTGCTTAAACAGTATAATATAAATGTTTTTAACGTTGCTATTGAATCCATAACAAATCAAATAATATTAACAACAGTTTATAGAATTTATATTACAAAGGAAAAATTACAAAAAATTTTAAACAAACAAGAATGAAACATATACTATGAACGTTTCAATAAAAACTTTTCTGATTGGCATTCACAAAATATTCTGGAATAAAATTGTTAAACTATACTTTTAAATTTATACGAGTAAAAATAGTAATAGTTACAAATAACTTTGGCAACGCCGAGTATTAGGAGTGAAACGTCAAATAATTCATTCTTCTTTTCTGTTTACTTTGGCCTTAACCTATGTAAACAGACTGTTTTAGTTAGGCAACAATTATAACAATTGGAGACACATACAAATTAGGTTTTTCATAATTAATATTATTTGAACGAAAAAACAAAGCAAATTTACTGCATTAATCGTATCTGTAAAAGTCAATTATGTCTATAAAAATTAATTTTGCTTGTTGCATATTTGTCTCTTTGTCAGATTGTGATTTACAATCCCTAATAAATCGTCAGTAAATTTGAGATTTTAATCAGCGATACACGTTCATATTTTACCACTTAAACGTCCTACAGCTTAATAATATTTTGTGATTTTTTTCCTATTTAAAAAAAGTACCTTTATTGTTATAATTCGGTATTAAACAATCTGAAATTGTATATTGATTCAAAACCAGTGTACGAAAAAATGTATAATGAATAATTATAAAATAAATACTATATTACACAGTATATCTTATTTTAAAAAATTCCAAACCTAGAACCCTAACTAATTTGTGATCGTGTGCATCATTTTATGAATTGATTTGGACTATGTCAATTTCTCAGCATTAATTGTATACTTGTAACGGCACTACAAAATGGACAAATTCAGAGATAAAAGTAACCCCCATGCCACCTCAGTCAATCCCCTAGCTCCTAGATATCCCGCGCACGCGTAGGTTGCCCAAGGTCAAATCAAATACAAAACTCAGGGGACAACATGTAGGTGTCGCTAGCTGTGTTCTTCTTCTTTTTTGTCATCGGTTGCCTACGTTGACTAATTTATTTAAGTTTTGCACCCGTGAAAATTATTGTTTTCTTATTTTGTTGTCACTTTTTAGAGCCACTTTGAATTAACATTGTCAAATACTGTGTCAAACCTAAAAACCAACGCAAAAAAACGAATAAGAAATTTTTATCATACGGATATTTTGTGTTAATTTAACAACGATGCCCTGCGTTTATTAATACATACATCTAGCCTCTAAGGCATTACCATTCGCTAATCCGTACAAAAAGTGCATATTAACCTCAGATTAATTACTCTAAGAGCTGCACTTATGACTATCGTGAACGCGGCCAATGTATCTTGTCTTCTCTGTCTCCTATAGAAAAACCTTAGAACATAAATGTTCTAAGAGAAAAACCGTCCTATCTTCCTATCTTATTCGTTCGTATTGAAAAAAATATAGTCGGTCGAATAAATTTTAGATATGTTTATGACTGTTTCTCGACGAATAAGTAAGGGGACAACTATATCGTACAATTTAGAATTAAAATTTACATACTGTGAATAAAACTGCGATCAAATTAGAAAAGCACTTCTTTTCCGTGTATATAATATTTGACGTTAGCGTATTTTGTCACGAAAAAAATAGGTCAACATTCCTCTGTTTTCTGTTGTCCACTTTATTTATGGTGGCTTCGGGCATGAGTCAATTACGTAGGTTGCCACATTAAATAAAGGTTTTCGCATTTTCAAATTACATATCATTGTGTTGAGACGTATTTTATAGCAGTACATGATCTCTAATACCTCTTCAACTTCTTCAACAACTACACTATTACTACCACAACTATCCCTTCGTCACTGTTTTTGTTCCATAGTTTTGATTAAGCCTACCATATTACTTTCCTTAAAATACGGGACAGCCGAAATAAGGATGGCAAAAATTATAGGCTGCGCGGTTTTATACAGGGTGTCCCGGGACTAATGGGAAAAAAGTCAGGAGAGTATAATATGAGCCAAAATAATGTTAGTACTTCATATAAACTTTTTGTATGTAGGCCCTCGTTTTCGAGTTATAGGCCTCCAAAGTTTTAATTTTGAATTTGGTTTTTATTTTTATTTTTTTTACTAGTTATTTGATCTTTGTAAAATTTGCGGCAGAGCTATAATGTACGTGTATGTTTATTTTGGAAAGGTAAACAGATTTACAGTAGTGCCTTGAAGCCAGGGACGGACTACTCGCAATGGTTAGTGATCCAAAAAATTTGCAGGGATGGCACACCCTGTATGAAATTATCGAAATTGACTTCCCCACATATTAAGCTAACGAAAAGGTACTCTTGGTGGAATTCGATAAAATGAGCCGTTTGGCTAATATTTACAGTTTTATTAATGCACTACGTACAAATTTACCTAACTAACTTATTAATACGATGTACTACAAAAAAATAATTTGATGATAGCAGATGATAAAAACATTAAGAACTTATTTAATGGGAATTAAAAAGGTACGCAAATAACGTAATTAGTTGCCTTTAATCAAAATTACGAACACAACATTATTAAACCATTAAGAAAACCTCATAAAACACAAGTTATTAAACAATCGACTGAAACTAATTCCTAAACAACAAAAACTAACGTTCTTCTAATAAATGTTCAATATGAACCCCTCCCACTTCCACGCACATTCTAAGTCTACGACGGTTGTTTGTTAGCACTTCTAATAACATTGCAGTGTAACACATATCTGTCTATTAAATCTTGCCTTGTTTGCACAGGTGTTGCGTATACCTTACTTTTGAAATAACCCTAGAGGAAGAAATCCATAGGATTAACATCTCCTGACCGCGGTGGTCATTGAAAAGGGCCTCCACGACCAATCCATCTATTAGGAAACCTTGTGTGCAAATGCTATCGTACATCTAAACTGAAATGAGGAGGGGTCCCATCATGCATGAACCATAAATTCCTACGAGTTTGTAGTAGCACATCATCAAACAGGTTCCATAACTCATTTTGCAAAAACTCCAAATATTTCTGACCGGTCAAAGTATCGTCAATAAAGTATGACCCTATCAAATGATTGCCAACTATTCCTGCCCAAACATTAACCATGAATCTATGCTGGCTCCTAGTTTGACTAATGCCATGTGGATTCGCATCATCCCATAAATGCATATTATGAGAATTCTGGTGAAACCGGATTCGTTCGTAAAGAGAACGTTACTAATAAATGTATTGTCTGCTTGTTGTTTCGCAGAAACCACTGGCTATACTCAAGTCGTGAAGGATAATCAGCCACTGTCATACTGTGTACTTTTTTCATGTGAAAAGGATATAAGAGCTGTTCTTTTAGAACGCGATACACAACTGATTTCGAGACGTTATTGTTCTCTTGATAATTTTCGTAACTCGTTGATGGTTCATTATCAACTGCATTTAACAAGTCTTGTTCAACTGCCACAGTACGTACGCTTCCGTACTGGACCTTCTCCGCCTTTTTTGGCAAAAAACGTCCTAAAATTTAAAACTTTGTTTTGTATACATGGAAAATTACATTTACTTATTCATACCTGTTTCTCGTAACCTGAGATCAATACGCTCAAACATTCGTCTGTCTGGCAATGCTCTGTTTGCAAAATGTTCTGCATATAAAGCCTTCTGGCCTCTAAACAGTTTCGAGAAACCAGTCCATACATTAAATTCATATCTGCGTACTCAAAGTGAATTCTGCCATTGTAACTGTTAAATTAAGGACTTATGAATTATTGACAAGTACTGACTACGAACTATTCTACACAATGTTTGACAGCTAATCCTATGGTTACTTGATAAACGGTAAAAACACTTTTAAAAAGTTTTTACCAACTTTCCAATTAATGAGTCGTTAATGTTTTTTATCTTCTGCTATCATTAAATTATTTTTTTGTAGTACTGAAGGTAAATTTGGACATCGTATTAATAAGTTAGTTTTACCTCGTTGTGTACTTATAAAAATGGTGAATGTACGTAGTGCAATAAAACTGTCAATATTAGCCGAACGGCTTATTTTATCGAATTCTAACAAGAGTACCTTTTCGTTAGCTTAATGTGTGGGGAAGTGAATTTCGATAATTTCATACAGGGTGTGCCATCCCTGCAAATTATTTGGATCACTAACCATTGCGAGTAGTCCGTCCCTGGCTTCAAGACACTACTGTAAATCTGTTTACCTTACCAAAATAAACATACACGTACATTATAGCTTTGCCGTGAATTTTATAAAGATCAAATAACTAGTACAAAAAATAAAAATAAAGACTAAATTCAAAATTAAAACTTTGGAGGCCTATAACTCGAAAACGAGGGCCTGAATAGAAAAAGTTTATATGAAGTACTAACATTATTTTGACTCACATTATACGCTCCTGACTTTTTTCCCATTAGTCCCGGGACACCCTGTATAGGGCATGAGCTTTGAAAATGGATGAAGAAGAAAATCTTAATTATCATTAAATGAATATGTATTTATTGTACCTACTAAAACTCAAATATATAATAGATATGAATTGCGCATAATAAGGCAAATACCTTGTTACAAGGTAACAAACATGAAACAGCAATTCAGTAACTGAATTATATTCTTAATTTTAATATTTATCACTTTTGTGAATTTGTTCACACAGCTTTTTTTCAATCATCAACTTTTCAAACATTTGTGGACAAGATAAATTTAAATTATATTGTAAAGTTAAGACATTGCCTGCTGTACTTTCCAAAATGTTTTTTCGGTGCTCCAATAAAGGCTCATTTTAGAAAATAACACAACGAGGAATGACAGCACTGATGCCAAGATGTAAGATTCTTGATCGTAGGCGTAACACACGGTTAGTGGCGTAACAGACAGGACAGACTGACAAGTTGGATGCTCTAGTCACAGAATGAAGAATGACAACAATTTAAATTTTTGATTGAAATGATTGTATAAACGGTTATGTGAAAAAAACGGGACATTTAGCGTCCCGGTAGATATTAGCGGAGACACGGGTGTTGAAAACGGGGCTGTCCCGTTTTTTACGGGACGTATGGTAGGCTTAGTTTTGATACTGCCAGAAGAAGATCAGACATAAAAATGGTAGCATGTGAACCAAAGTGGTAAGAAAAAAGTAATAAAATCTATTTGGAAATAAATCTAGTTTTAATAAAATACATAAAACCATACATCAGCGTATTATATAATTATATTTTCACATAATGTTCGATACTTTCAATTTCTTCTTCTTTATCGTTCTTGATATTTCTCTAACAAACCATCTTTTTGGAATTCTTCTTTTTCAATACGTTCTTCGTTGTCAGCTACATGTGAGAGAAAGAGACCAATAATTTTCATGGCAATCTCGATTAACAGAACATTACAAATGTCATTGTCTTTCACCAGCAGCGTAACATATTTTCTTTGACAAAGGAAATAAGAAAAACAAAAAAATGGGCCCTTTGAAAGATTTTTTGATCGATTTCTCGTAGTGAAATTTCATTTTGGAAAAATCGCAATAATTCAGAAATAAATCAGTATTCTTCAAAATTAAAAATAGGGTTTTATTGATTACGAAAAAACTATTTTTCACCAATTTTGGACAAAATTGATATATTTTTGTGCAGGAAAAAAATTAAAAACAAAAAAAATTTTCGCATTTTTCTCGGAAACTTTTAGGTTAGGTGAAAAAAAGCAACCAACTTTAATTGTAGATTTTTCAATTCTCCACAACTTTTATTTGACATATTTATCGATAGGAATTTTCATTTTACTGTAATTAGCACTTAAATATTAAAAATTGAAATTTTCACGACTTTCATCCCCCTACAGCAGCATTTTTCCCTTATTTAGTACCACTAATCTATTATTAAAACTTTTTGCCAAATTCATCTTACAAAAGGTGTAATAATAATACAAATACCCATTCAAAATCAAATTTAATTCAGGGCCATTTTTTTTATTCAAATTTTGAAATAAAACACTCAATTAACGAATAATTTAATTAACTAAACGTATATTTTACAAAGCTATTCGTTCTCCATCATCCTCTTCTTCTGTTGTATCTTTTTTAATAGATTCGTCATTTTCAATGTAGACGTCATGATTCACTTTCAATTTTTCTGCCGAATAATTAGTCCACAACAAACATCTACAACGAAAATTAAACTTGAACCATTTTTTACATTCAAATAAGAGAATCGCTTAGAAAAATTACAAAAACCCCATCAATATTCCTAATTTATTAAAAAAAGTTATTTAGGACTATTTAACTCTTAACGTTATTAGTAATCGAAAAATTGTAATATAATGAATATTTGGATAAAGTGTAAAAATGTTGAAAAATCATTTTAAAAATTAAAACGTTAATAAATCTTTTGAAAAAATAAACAATACAAGTGATAATCGACGAAATAATTCAAAACTAGTGATGGGAACCATCGAATAAAAACTATCGAATAATTCGATGGTTGCCGATTATTCGAATTATTCGATAGTCAGAAAAATATTCGTGAATGAATGAATGTGAATGAATTAGTAGAAGTAATAAAATAAGTTATTCGCGAATGAATGAATTAGTAGTAGCAGTAAGTAACTAACGTCAAAAAAGTATTCATGAATGTGAATGAGTTAGTAGATGCAATAAAAATCAATTATTTGTGAATGAATGAATTAGTAGTAGCCAAAAACAATCAAGTATGAATGTTTTAGGTAGTAGCAGTAAGTAACTAACGCAATCATCGAAAATTCATTACTATGTATGAATACCAAATTATTCATGACTTATGAACAAATTCTGTTATTAACTAAGTAATTACTAATGCGTAGCAAAATACTAATTTTTTAAATGTCAATATTAAAATTCCTTCAGTTTTTATTGGGTAACTGGTAAGTAACTAAATAAAGAAATCAACTAAGTAAATGTTTATATTTTAATTTTCAAAATTCAAAACATCGAATGTTACTGTTTAAAAAAAATTATGGTGTCTTAAGTTTTACGTGCCATACGGACGCGTATGGTACGGAAGAGTACTTTAGATGTAAATCATATAAACCACCTAAAGCAATTTTGTGACATTTCCAGAAGTCTAGTGGATTTTCCAGTTGGTTTACAATGGGCATATCAACATAATTTTTAACTAAAACGTGAGCTGCTTCCGATGGTTTACTTAAAGATCTAAGCATATTCAGTATTAATAAACTAACTAAGTTACAAACAAAAACAAAACAGGGGACTCCCACGGATTCATATTTGTACAACTCGTATTACTCGTCAATATAACAAACAGCAAAACAATTATTTCATATCTTGGTTGCCTAAATACGCGAGAATATCATAACGTTAAATATTCAATACATTACTAAATAATTTTCTAATAGAGGGAGACACTGCTTGTTACTAGAAAGGTTCATGCGAACAAATGTATTCATTACTAATTTATTCGAATTAATTCATTCGATGGTTAGATTAGTTCATTTAGTAATTATTCGATAGTTCAATTTATTCGATGGTTCCCATCACTATTCAAAACTGATGATTTACCAAGTCTACAATAACGAAATACAGTGAAAAATTAAAATTTTGGTCACTGAAAACGATGACTAGGCTACCGAAACGTGTATCTGAGAGAGTAAGTATAAGTATTGATGTAATTGTAGTGGAAAATGTGTTAATTCTCACCTGGAGATAAAAGTGCCTTTCCTTTTAGGCCTCATTGAATAAACATCTCGAATTAAGGCTGCAAAATTTTCTTCCAACTCTTTCGGTTCCATAGTAAGCTGAAAAAAAAATTGCAATACACTGCCTTGGCCAAATACAATTTGGTACTACCCTGGTAAAAGACATTTGGAATGTACTCTGAAAGTTATTGGTCTCTTTCTATCAAATGTAGCTATCAACGAGAAACGGATTAAAAAAGAAGTAATCGGTTGGTAATTGGTTGTTTCTAACATCTATCACATTGGACGTTAAAGTCATATATATTAATTGACAGAATTACAGCATGGGAAAATGAAGGTTGAAATGTCAATTAACAGAGACTAAATTGCAGAAAGATTGCGTAACGAATTATATTCGAGAAAAAAGAAGAAATAGAGTTTCTAATGTTCTAAAACAGCATCGAATATATACGAGAGAGTATACGGAGTGTCACACTAAAAAGCTAATGAATAAAGCGAAATATCGAAATGTACTGTTTTCTATGGATCAATCCGTATACAACATTTGAAATATCCTATTGACATGTTCCTTTAACCCGCTGCAAAGTGATGAATATAGCTCCCCCCTCGCCGGTGCTGCACGTCCCCTCAAGCACACGCAGTTATTGATTATTTTACATCACTTCATAGATAACCTTTATAAACGGAGAATCACTTGTAAAAGAGTAAGGTTAAATTGATATTTTAATAATCGTTTATGCATTTCATGTTAATGAGATGAGATCCAATACACTTCTTATTGCTTGCATTACTTCATTTTCATCGCTGCTGGAGCTTCAACTGGAATACTATAATATATATATATATATATATATATATATATATATATATATATATATATGTATATATATATATATATATATATATATATCATGTCATGCTAGAATGTCCATACTACATATGCCACTTCAACGTCAATAAAAGTAACATATAATAAGTTTTATTAAGATACAATACAAGATTTGCACATTAACATTGTCATCAAAAAGCATTTTCAACAGTCTGTCATCAAAGCTTAGAAAAAGTTTTACATCGGGAAAACACCCATAAACATTTCAAAAACTAACATTAAAAAAGAAGAAATCTAGAAGGATCGCACACATCAAGTATATTCGAGAAAAAAAGAATAGAAAGTTTTAGAATTATATACAAGGTGGCTCACTCATAAAATAAATAATGCCAAATCTGTATACTATATGACGATACAAAATAAAAGTTGAAATTGTAGTGATTAACTCCAGTTATCCAAGTGTCCGGCTGGCCACTGTCAATCGAGACCAGAACAGAGGAAAAGAAGAAGTGAGGAATAAGGTTTTTTGGCGGGAGTTATGGATTATGTTAGTTAATTTAATAAAGCCAGAAATCCCAAAAAACAATCATATTATAGGTTGTATTTTGCACTTTTCATAAAAATTTCTCAATTTTCCCACCTTAATTCATTTAAAAATACATTTGATATAAAAATCAATCAAATATATACTTACATTTCCAATAACGACCTGAATTAACCCAAAATCTTTCTCGTATTCGTCTTTGATGGCTGAATAAGTGATCCCGTACAAAAATTTATCAACCGCCGCTTTTAAATCCACATCCAAACTCCCATTTTTCGGACTGGGAAACTTCCTCTTCAATACACCTCTCAGAACAACAAGTTCGGGAAGAATATCTGGATGAGCGACGACGTATTTAAAATCCATCATGGAGATTTCGCCGTTTTGTATCTTTTTTATCGTTTCCACACCACCAGACAACCCTGCGCCTGCATCGAGTGCAAGTTTTTGATTTTCAGGGGTTTTGCTAAACGCTGCCACCGAACGTAATATTTCGTGATCAAACTTGTGTGGCATCGCCACTATCCTCGTGAAATTGTCTAATAAACGAGTCTGAAAGATTTAACAATACTTATGTAGAAAAACAATAAATTTTTTATTAAATTTAAATATATTTAATTTTCTATCTACTTACCTTCTTCTCACCTTCCATATTCAATTCGATAGAAACATTGAGGTTTGCCTCGGGTCTATTATATATTTCAGGGTGGTGTACTTCTTTGTGGCATTTCACTGCTTCTTGGAAAGGATAAGATATCCATTTGTAATATTTACAAACGAATACGTCGTCTACAGGGTCTCGTTTATCCGAATCATCAAATTTTAACTTATCTCGAGTTGCTAGAAACCTATAAAATCATCAAATGTACCTTGTTAGTATTTTCAAAAATTAAATTTTTTTCTTACTTTGCTCTGTTTCTTTGATTATGTGGTATGAAGCCAACTTTCTTTACTTCTACTTTCACTTTGGCTTTATTTCTTCTTTCTCTGGTACCCTTTCTTGCTGCATAACATCTTGATTGTATCAAATTTAAAGACTCTGGTGATGCTCTTATAAGGTTACTTTGTACGGATTGAAATAGACATGTTTGCACAGTTCCTATAATAAGAATATATTAATTGATATCAATATATTTGTAATTGAACTTACGTAAAGAAAGAAAATTCATAATAATATAGTTTGTGTAAGAAATACAACTTATATTTCCATTTAACCTCTATATTCTTCTTCTTTTTGGTTGATTTTTCCTAGGTTAATAATTTACCCAAATTTCTAAAGGGATATTTGCTTGTCTTTATATTGACAACCGAATATCTCTGAAAACATCTGAAATTCAACTCTTGCATTTATTTGGTAATTATAATATAAACCATAATTATTTTTTTTGTCTAAATTATCAGTTGAGGATAGACAAAACCATAGAGTGAATATATTTTTTGCCTATTGACCAAATAAATTCTTCTTTCTTTGGTTCAATTTTAGTCAAATTGAACTACTATTGTAACTTAATCATAGGAATTTCACTAGTGCTTGTAATAAGAAATTACAAGGGTTTCAAACTACATTCTCGAAAAATTATGTAGTTATTGAAATTATATTGATACTATACTTACATAACCAGGGATGTTTTGGACGACTAGGTTAGGCAATACAATATACATAAAAACAGAAATGAACTCCTATGTATATACATGTAAGTGTGGTTACCTGGAAGATATCAATAAATTCATGTATTTATTTCATAAATTTATAACTGATATAAATGGGCACACCATAAACCTTAAAGTTGCATTCAATATAACCCCGTTAATAATCTAACTGATGTAAATCATGATTATACTTTTGAGCCAAAATGTGAGTTGAAAGTAGACAAAATCTTATATGCAACTTCTTCTTTTCTTTATTCATTTTTAGTCAAATTTACCAACGATTATAGCTAAATCTCAGATATTGCACTCGTACTTATAATAAGAAATTTCAACGATCTAAAAAGAACATTTTCTACATTCATAAAATATGTGATTATTGAAATTATATAGATGCTATATTTATGTAAGGTGAACGTTTTGGATGACATTAGGCAACCCAATATACAGAATTCAACAGTCTATGTACATGTAAGTATGGTTGCTTAAAATATGTATATAAATTCATTTATTTATTTTGTGAATTTGTAACTGATATAAATTATAATTATTATTTTGGGTTGAAATTTCAATTGAGAATAGACAAAACCGTATGTTCTTCCTTTTGACTTATTCATTTTGAATCAAATTTAACTAGTATCCTTGTTTCGTATATATAAACAAGGCTAATATTATAGCTATATCTCAGGAATTTCAATTGTATTTATAATAAGAAATTTCAACGATCTAATCGATCTAAAAGTACATTTTTTACATTCTTAAAATATATGTAAAATTATTTGGATACAATATTTATGTAACGATGAATGTTTTGGACGACTAGATTTGGCAACACAATATACAGAATTCAACAGTCCTATGTACGTACATACATGTAACTGTGGTTGCCTGAAATATGTATATGCATTCGTTTATTTTTATTTCAGGAATTTATAACTGCTAGAAATTATAATTATCCTTTTGGGTCGAAATTTCAGTTGAGAATAGACAAAACCGTATGTTCTTCTTTTTCCCCTATTCATTTTGAATCAAATTTAACTAGTATTATAGCTAAACCTCAGAAATTTCACTTGTATTTATATATTTTGAACATCTATGTTAGGTAACATAATATACAGAAATTGACAGCTATGTGCATGTAATTGTGGTTGCCTATTCAATTTTCATTTTTGGCGATATTATAGAGCTGATACTAAACTATCTTTCATTATTTCATTATTATTGAGTACGAGATGTCACTAGAAGTGATAAATCAAATTACTTTAATACTAATTTCATCGTTATTATCTGTTATAAAGAATATATGATAATAAATTAATTTAAACACTATGGTATGCACCAGGGACGGACTCTATTCGGTAGGTAAAATCGTAATTTTCCCTAGTTAGTATTAAATTTAGTTTAGAGTTTTATTCTGACCGGAGAGATTAACTCAACTGAGTTGAAGGGTGTCCGTTACGGACAAGGTATTTGTCATTACTGCTAGTTTGCTCGAGAATTCCTCTTTTATTACAAGTAGACGTCGTAAAGATAACTACTGCTCCAAAGCAGGTATGATTTTACGATTACTAATCAACTTACAGAGATTAAACCATTGGAAGATTCTCAATCGACAACAAAAGATAGTAACAGGTGATAATGATTCCGAATGACCTACAACAGTGTGTTAATGATTGGACATTATCCCTTAACAACTGGCAACCCGTTGATGTTATTTATTTGCACTTTTCCAAAGCCTTTGATCGTGTACTTCAGCAGAGATTTCTTCACAACCTTCACAACTCCGGCATGCGAGGCACTCTGTTATTCTGGATTGAGAGCTTCCTGACGAATCGATACTATAAAGTTGGAGTCGGCAAAATTCTCACACAAGATAAACTAGTGGAAAGTGGATTACCACAGGGCTCAGTACTTGGCCCTTTGCTTTTCAATGTTTACATCAGTGATCTTATTTACGTCTCAAGCAAAATATATTTGTATGCTGATGACACAAAAATCTATGCTAATCCAATCACCAACTAGTGAATCCTCCAGGAAGATTTAGATTCTATCTCAGTGTGATGCTATGAATGGTTAATACCCTTGAAATAAGTGCGTGGTGCTTCGAAACGGTGAAAACACCCCTCTTTTGTCGTACTTCATCAACGGACAACCGTTAAATTCGGTATTTTCTCACAACGATCTGAGAGTCATTGTAAATAATCGGCTAACCTGGTCTGATCTGATAGCACCAGTGTCGATAAGGAGTTTGGAGATGGTTATATAGGGTAGTTCCATTTTATGTTTGTAAGAAGTCAGCTCTATTACGTGGCGTTGTTGTTGTTGATCTATTAATTTTTTGCATTTTGTAGGTTGTTTATTACAATGTTTACATCACAATGTTTTTCTTATTTAACACCAGGGCGCTCTACTTTCGACAGAAGTGCTGCCTCTATAGTTCGGTCTCGATCCCTATCGCCGCCAGAAACTTTATTAATGACATTTTTAATTTTACTATTTTTAGATAAATTAATTTTTTTCCGATCTGATAAATTTTTGTTTTGCTGATCAGAGAAATTTAAATGATGATCTATATTTTGAAATGTTTTTAAATTATTCTTGATTATAGTAGAGAGAGATACTTTTTTATTAGAATTTTTAAAAGGAAGACTTAAAACATTGTATGGAAAAAGCAATAGATTTTCCCAGGTAGGAATAGAATTTGGTCTTACGCATTCATCAATCAGATTAGAGAGCGCTGAAGCACGAAGAGCCCTTGAAGCTTTTGCGACTCTTCTGATTACTGATCGTTGGCTCTTCAATTTTGCCAACTTAAGATGTAAATTCGTATCTTTTATTTCCTTATTTCCTTAACTTTCTATTGTAATCGAACTTAAATTTTGTCTTGTTTTGATGTGTTTTTAGGCCTCGCTTTTTAAAAAATTTACCACATATTTCACACTTCACTGTGACTGGCGCTGATATCAGGCGTATATCATACAGAAGTTGAAGTTATGCATTCCAAAAAAAGTTTTTTAAGTACCTTGTATAGGACAGGCCAGCTAACAGCAATTCAAAAGTTTGTTGGATTGTATCACGATTCTTACAGGACACCAAATATCCATTTACCGCGGCTATACCTCTTGAATTAATTTTGTATATAATCATGCCAAAAACAGGAACAAAATATTTTTTATACAGGATCTTTTCACAACAGGAACAAATTGATATTATTATTTCTATGGATAGTAATTTCAATAGTCAATATAATTATTACAACTTTTAATCTCCTTTTTCATTGTAACATTTTCATCTAAATTATATATAGAATATTTCATAAATTTCGGGTATAGCGTTTTATAGGCAATTAAAACTGCAATTTTTCTAATATTCTCAATATTTCGCCATTGTTTAACAGCTTCTTCAGGAGAAATTCTACAATAATTGGTAATGTACATTTAAAAACCCATTAAAATTAACAATAAATAAAAACTTACAGAGAGCAACAGTTGTTTTGCCGATACGGGCACTAGCATCACATTACACACATTAAAAATAGATTAATATAAAATGTTTCTATTCTGCTGTTTTTTATATATTATAGTAAAAAGTGATAAGAATTTAAAAGTTGTTAATATACAGAGTGACATGTTAAAAATAATTAAAAAGATTACAATAAATATTGCTCAAATTGTTAGTATCAAGTTTGTAGTTTAGGTTGTTTTCATGTTTCTTGATATAATACATTTCAAGGAATAACCTAGATCTGTAGTTGTTGTTTTTTTCCAATAAAGTTATATTATCATAATCAAAATTATGACCTGTCTTAAAGTGGTGTTCTACTGTGGCACAAGTATTTTTGTGTAGTCTGCAGTCACTTTTATGTTGAGTGATTCTTTGTTTTAACCATTGGGACGTTTGGCCTATGTAACACCCTTGACAATCTCTGCATGGCAGTTTATAAATTACATTGGTATTGTACAATAGTGGTGTTTTGTTCTTAAGCTTTGTAAATAAGTTAGATTTTTTTTGTTTGTTATATTTTGAAATTTTTATGTTATTAAATTGTTTGAAAATCGCTATTATTTTGTTAGACAACTGCGGTATAAATGACAACTTTTTATATAAAATTTGTTGTGGTTCCGGAGGATCAATCGCTCCATCATACATTTCGGTGTTATATAGCATATTGTATTGTATATATATATATATATATATATATATATATATATATATATATATATATATATATTGTATTGGTTTCTATTTTCATTTACTATTTTATTATTTGTGTTAAGCATGTATACCAACTCTATCAAAGGGTAGGGTTCAATTGCGCCATTCAAATTTACTCTAATTATTGGATTGTGAAATTAAAATGAACAAACTTATGATTTCAGGAATTTTTTTAAACATAGAAATTTATAAACAGAAAATGTATACAGATATACTACAAAAAAATAAACTACTATTACTATGGAACAAATAAAATGTTTTTTTTAAATAAAGGCCTTTTTTGATTTAGAGATCTCTAATATAATATTTTAAAATGGTACCTTTTATTTACTAAGTTTGTATCCACTTCAAACTAATCTTCACTATCAATTTCTTTCTGTTTTACTGTCCAAAATATTATTGAAAAGCTCTTCTTAAATTTCACACGCAATACCTTGATTTCTTCCCCAAGATATCTATCCTTTAACTGGATATACAATTATCTTCTCTCTTCTTCTGATGATTATAAAATTGGTTTAAATTTCCATGATTATCAAATATAAACGTGTTTTATCGTCCTTGTAGAAATAAATTACCATATCCCTTGCCTCTTTTTTTGACGTTTTTAAATCAGAATGACTTTTCTCTCCTGTATATAGCAATTATCTTCAAATTATAATAAAATTTGTTTAAATTTCTTTCTACTGTACTTTGAATATCAACTTTTTGTATCGTTCTTATTGACGAGATCAATTATAATACGACTTCCAACTTTGACTTATTTACTATTTATTAAAATTCCTGAAACTTGACGCGTTTCTTTTAAATTATTTTGAATTTCATTCAACGGATGCTTTTGAAATTACATCATGTACTGCATTATTAATTTTAATTTTCGTTGTATCTGAATCAGATTTCAATATTTTCGATTCTGATGGTTCAAAGAGTATATCGTCTGTTTCAATATCTTTTCACGACATTTTTCATATAAAATACAGCTATCCAACGCACATTTACATCAATGGAATGAAATTACATTAAACAGAGTTGTGTAAAACCTGCTTGAGTTTCCCATTCCTTCAACTTGGATTCAGCTGGTTTTAGTATTTCTGGATTCTGACTGGCAACTCCTTGTAAGACTTCCACTACCAACATATTTGGTGAATCTACATTCATTTTAAAAATGAATAAATTCTGAATTTATTTATTTAAAATGATTTAGTATGCTGGGAATATCATTAATCAGCTTGTTGATTTAATGCTAAATTATAACCTTCTGAAGCACTTTCATTACATACTTTAACTTTTCAAGTATTTAATTAATTTGGATATATCCCTTGAATAACTGGATGGGCACAATTTGTTAGGTTAGGAATATCTAATTTGAGATAATTCTACTTGTTTTCAAAAACTGCTAATCCTTTCCACGATATTTGTGTTAATTTTACCAACAAATAGATTGTGCCGTTCTATTTATTTTGCAAACTCGCAAGATATTTCTAATAGTAAACTTTCATCTAATTTATTGAATGCACAATACCTTCTGACATTTTAATCATTATTAAATTGAATACAACCAAATGAAACTGCTTCAATATATATATATATATATATATATATATATATATATATATATATATATATATATATATATATATATATATATATATTGAGATAATAGTATCTTTTATTTATTTAATTGTTTATATTTTTTATATTATTTATATTAGGTTTATATTATTTATTATAATTTTAGTTGTTGAGCGCCAGATGAAATTAATGAAATAATAAATGAATGTCTGTTTAGTTTAAAAAGTAAAAGGCCAGCTAACTTCAGTCCTCAAGATGAAACTCTTAATTATTTGTAGGGAATTATCGTGAGTAAGGATACGTTTATATTTAAATTTAAACAAAATATTTAAGATGTTAAATAATTTAAAGGAAAAGAAATATTTACACTAACTGTTACTTATTATTTTCCAATAATTTTTAAATAGATCTAAATAGTACTCAATACGTTTCTGTACTACTAATAAATACCTTGGCCAATGGTTTTAACTATCTTACTGAATAATATTTAAAGGTTATGAGAAATTATATTGAAATTATCGAAAAGTTCCTTCTGTTTTTCTATATTAGTTATAAATCTATTCAGTAAAATTAGTTATAATATTCTTATCTAAAATTTGTTGAGTAACTTTTTATCTGGTCGTTGAATTTTATGTGAAATATATCAAAAAATTATCATTTGAATTGACACAAGTCCGATCAGATAAAAAGGTTATGTACTAAGTTTTGACAGTTCCTTTGTGAAAAATAGAAATGATATAAATTTAGTTTTCATAAATTTACCTTACAGTTTGTAATTATGCACTGGATTTTTCTTCGATGTTTCTTAATTTAATTAGGTGTAGTAATGAACTGAACCAAAATTCAGTTCTATGTCCTTTCTGGATACCGAAGACTGCTTCTCCGTAGTTCCAGTAAGTTATGTTTTATTATATTTACTTGTGTTGTGATCAAATACTTTTTCTCCTCCTTATTTAATCTACAATATTCTCCACTAATGTTATTGTACTCTGAAGTAATACTTGATTGATTTTACTTATATTTGAGAATAATTTCTTCTACAGCTTTTCTTATATTTCAACATGTATCTTCTTTCTTTAGTTTTCTTATTACAATCTTATTTGATTCATCTGAATGTCTCTATTTTAATAATCTCTTTAGAAATCTCTCTCAATTTTCTTCCCTTCTTTTCAATCAAAAATCAATCAACAAAACTCCGTCGATTCCCGCTTAGCAACCATCAACATTTTTTTATCTTCATCCTAGATGAAACTTTTAATTTTTTTCTTTTGACTAAATGACCTAGCACACTTCACTTGCACACTTCGATGTTTCTTATCTAATAGTTTTACAATAGATTAAAATTAAAATCGTTATAACAAATTATTGGATTAATAATAAGTATAGAATTATATTAATTTGAGAATTAAAATTTTAGTTCAATATATATATATTACTTTTTCGTAGTACTGCTGTGGAGATTCATTGTTTCTTTGGCGTAGATTTACTAAGTCTCTTGTGAGAGAATTCTCATTACGTTGGTCGACAAAGTTTTGGATCAAAGTTTCTTTGGTATGTTCCCATACTGTACACCCGTAGACTGTCAGTTTACTTAGGATTCCTTGGAATGGGAGGTGATTTTGAAAACTGTGGGTGTTGTTATTGTCCCAGAAATGGCTTAAGAGTAGAGCCTCGGTATTAATGAAGTTGTACAACTCGTTGGGATTTCCATCGTATGGGGATAGGATCTCTAGGTGTTTTGGATGAAATTCAGGCATGATGTTGATTTGAGGGGGGGGGTAATTATGAGACTAGGTGCGTTTAAATCTAGGATTGATGGACGTAGTATTGATTAAGAGGTATGAGGAGTATTTGCTTGAGGTGTATCTGACGTATAGGTAAAAAAAAGGTAAAATTATAGTTTGTTACAGGCTAACGATGAAGCTGATGTGCAATCTGGTTACTAGTTTAGTTTTCTTCTTGTTTCTTTACTTCTAAAGCTTTTGGATGAACTTCTCTTGGTTTTCCAAAGGTTTTTCTTCTTAACTTATATCGATTATTTTTCTTTCTTCTAATAATTATGGATAATCTTCAATTACTTTTATTTTTCTTCTGACACTTTTGGACGAACTTCAACGTTTCTCAAAGGTTCTTGAAGTGGATAAACGTTAAAAAACTAAGGACTCATCCACTATCCTAATGACTGCGCCAATTAAGGGTTACTGCCCTTTTTAAAAAGATATTTTATTGACAATTACTACACTATTTATTTACAAAATACTCTATATGCAATTAATCGAACGTATATACTAAAATAAGTGCAACTATAGACTAAAAATAATGCAATTCTGCAGAATCATCAGTCGTTGTACAAATTTGTTGAATCATGGATCTGCATCTGTGAATAATAACGGAAGCTCAAAGTTCAATATCACGTTTGAACCGTGGGTCAGGGAACTGTAACTTGCGTCTCAACACTATCAGTCAACGATTAGCGTTGTGAGCGATAAGAAGTACCTACCAGTGATTCATCAAGCCAAGTAGCTTGAGGTTTTTTTAAAATGCTTGACTTGACTTGAAAAATCAAGCATTTCAAAATTTGATACTTGACTTGACTTGATTTTCGGTCAATAGTACTTGACTTGATATCAAGTAAATTCAAACTACTTGATTACTTGAATATTGATAAAGCCTGTATGTACATGCATGTAGGTAGGAGCACCGAACATTAACAAGACTCGGTGGTAGGAGTGACAGCGCGCGGCGGGGCAGCAAAAGCAAGTCGTAAATAAAATTTATGGCACGCGGCACCTTTGTGCAGCAGCAAAAAATCGAGCCCGGCTCAGGAAAATTGCAATACACGCACACAGGCAGCTTACTGACGAAACGACGACGTGCTAGTCTGGAATACTGTTAATAGTGCAACGACAATCGCCCTTAACGTTCTATGTTATTTGAAGACAATAATAAAATATGTCTTACGTGAGTGATTTGTCCGAAATGGAATCAGAACCGCTTCAAAGCAGTGGGTCAGAATACGTGCCAGAATTACCAGATGATAAAGCGTCGGACTTTAAAGATATCGAACCCGATGTAGAAATTACAGGGTCGACTGCAAAAATAATGAAAACTAATAAAAATGTTGCTAATAAAAATAAAAAAGTTACGGAGTATTTTGTAATCGAGCGAGATCGCAAAAGTAAAAAAAATACTGACAAACAAGGCAAATGTACGCTTTGTACTACGAAAAACACAATTTTAAAAATGAAAAATTGTGGACCATCATAATTAAGACGACATTTGCAATCCAAACACACTAGAGTCTACGACAAAATTTTTGGTAGCTCACAACCACCAAATTTTGAGGCGAATTCTTCCGGAAGCTCCAATAAACGTGGTACAATTTCAAATTGGCTTGCTGGAGCTGAGACTGGCGAGACTGAAACTGAAAATGTAAGTAGTTTTTCTTTACTGTGGTATAGTCTTATACTTAGTAGGAAATTACGAGTATAAATATTTAGACATAATCATATTATTTTCAAGTTTAATTCAAACCTGTGTTCAAACCTTATGGTTTACTTACTTGGATGTTTGAGTCGATAATAATTACTATTTGTTTGTTAGCTTTATATGTAACTAACTACGGATTGTACGTGTACAGGGTGAGTCAACGATATAGTAAAGTTCATTATCTCATTGTTAGAATATGGTAAATACAAAAGTTGTAAAGATTGTTAGGATGCACAATTTAAGATTATTATACAGTACAGTGTGGCTCAAAAAAGCGTGACGAATAAAACATACGTTTTTTTAAATGGAACACCCTGTTTTTAAATTTAGTTTCGAATTCCTTTTAAAATTCTTCAACTTTTATTAAGTATGTCATATACCTATTTTTAATACTTCCTGACGGTTCAGAGTTAACCCAACCCTACAACTTTGGTTTGAAACATTTCCTTCTAACTCTTACAATAAATACTGCAAGTGGGTGCCAAAATATGGTGACTCACCGGTACATTTCGATGAAAAAATAACTTAAAACTGGATTTAGTAGTAAAGAATTTAGTACCTCAGGTTGGTGCTGTATAACCAATATTTAGGATTGTAGAAGTGGCGTTTTTTAAACATAATTTTGTATGAGGCTCACTTGTTAGTTTTAGAATATTTATTTCCAGTGGTCAATTTGGGCCTCGCCCCCGCCAATTATAATAATAATCAGTGAATAAACAAACAAGCCACTGAGATCAATTATCTACCTGTTGCTTCTAACTGTTAGTTCCGCCCACTAATTTGACAAGTGTATATTCTTGCTATTAGAGTTTAAATTAGCATAGAAATATGTTCATGCCGTCAAATTTCATCCACAGTCAAGTAGAGTGGAAATATTGTTGAACCCTTTTTATAAGGCCTACGCACTGCGATCTTTTAGCATTCGTTTTACCCAAATGGGTGAAACTGTCCGGATAATATACATAACTGAAGTGTAACTGAAAAATGTCGTTTCTGTTGACATATTTTTCAATCAGTCTGATATATCAATTTTATCCGACAGTTATAATTGTTTGGGTAAGGTGGTATTAAAATCTGGCAGTGTGTGGAGCCTATAAACTTGCATTTTATCGTTTTTAAGCCAAAACGACAGCGCTTCACAAAACATATAAAGCAGGAATCTACTTTTGTTGAACATCATTTTCGAAAAATAAAATATTTATACATACTTACATTCTTTTGTGAGGAATAAAAAAGTTAAGAAAAAATAAAGTTGACCAAATACTTGTTTCTATCAAAAAATATAGAGTTAATATTTTAAAATTTATAAATATTTATAGGGCCCACATACTGCGAGCTTTTAGCATTCGTTTTACCCAAATGGATAAAACCGTCCGGTTAAGGCTACATAACTGAAAAACATCCTTATTGTTGACGTTTTTCAATCAGGTATATCAATTTTACCCGTTCAGGTAAGGCGGTGTTAAAAGCTGGCAGCGTGTGGATTCATTAACTTGCGTTAAGGCTCGTTTCACACATGCACGGTGACCGTACAAACGGCGCTGTTTAAACGGTGCCGTTCCATTGTGATGACTTTTCACACATTACCGGTTTTGTTTTCTTGTTAGTTTGAATTTTTCAGTCTTGAGCGTCGATAATATTATTTAGACACTTTGGAATATTAGTTTATAGTGAGTATGGATCGTAGTCGTGTTATAGCTATGATAATATTATACAGACGCATAAAAAAAGAAACAGAATTATGTGGGTTCATCGTATAAATATGGGAAGAAAAAAGTTTGGAGCGTTTTATATACTTTTTGGGCAGCTTAGAGAAGACGCAAAAAAGTTTTTCAACTATTTTAGGATGTCAATGTCCAGTTTTGACGAACTACATCAACGACTGAAGGAATCTCTTCAGAGGAAAGACACTTTTATGCGAGAGTGCATACAACCTATCGAAATGCTAGCTGTTACAATCAGGTAAGTAAAACAAGAACTTTAAATTTTATCAAATATTTATTTTATAGTCATATTTCACACATTTTTCATTTATATACCTGGAACATGGAGTCTAAAAAATATTTTATTTTTTATTATTTGACATAAACATATTTTCATAAGAGAAATAAGTTGACTCTTGAGAAGAATGACTCTCCACAGAAAATGGTGAAACATCTTCACCCACGGCTTCGTAATATTGACGAATTGGATGTTCATTTGAAGTTGATCGAACTGGTTGCAATGTATCAACTGGATTGTTCGGCATAGAACTAAATGTTTGCTGGCTCTTCAGCAGTGCTGAACTCGTAGTTGGATAGGAATGAGTTATATTCGGATAGGAATTATCCATGTTCAGATAGAGATTACTTCTAGTTGTAGTTATTGGCTGTTGACTGAAATTAACTTGAGTCTGAGCAATGTGTTTACTGTAGGGAATCATCTTCTTTCGTTGTTTGATAGATGTTATTGTTTGCAATACAGTGGTCTGAAATTCCAATATATCTTCCTCGTCGAAAGAGTTTAATGAAGGTATTATGCCTTTAAAAAAGAACAAATGACGATCAGGTTTTTCATTTGTTTCTTTTAGAGCTTTGATCACTTCTAATTCAACATGGTCGGTCCATCTTGCGCTTTTTAGGTGCTACTTTTTAGTAACCTTGGTGTTTACAACATTATCTTCAGCTATAATAGTTTCTTGAAGATTTTCCATTGTTTGTTCCTCTTCATCTGATGTATCTGGCTGAGCAGTGTTTGCTGCCAAACTATTTTCTGTTTCACGCTCACTCAACACTTTATTTAAAAATTTCAACTGCTCATTATAAATGTATGTTTTTATAGTTGACGCCCCAGCCCCTGATCTTGAAGCGCTCTTTTGTTTTTTCATGGATTTTTTGAAAGCATCTCTGACGTCAGTCCATTTCTTCATGACCTTTCTACCTGCAAAAAAGTGAAAGACATTAATGATTCATTTATTATAAAATTATAAAGGTAGTTTAAGTATTGAATATACTTAAATATATCTGAACTATATCAAACTTATGACAATTATTATTACTATTTTTTTATTTTCAGATATTTAGCAAGCGGATGTACTTTCACAGATATACATTATAGCTATCGACTCGGAATATCTACAATTAGTAATATTGTGAGAAGAGTATGTAGATGTATTTGGTCTGTTTTGCAAGTGGAATGTATATCTAAACCTACTAAAGAGAACTGGGAGATGATTGCTTCGAAATTTGAAAATAGCGCGAATTTTCCTCACTGCATAGGAGCAGTCGACGGAAAACACATTCGAATAATCAACCCGCTTGGCTCAATGTATTTCAATTACAAAGGATATTCTTCTATTGTTTTGATGGCAGTTGCAGACTCAGATTACCGATTTACCTATGTTGACATTGGATCATATGGAAAAGATTGCGATTCTAACATTTTCAAGGAATCCTCTTTATGGACATCAATCATAAAGGAACACATACAATTGCCCGAAGAAAAATGTCTTCGAGGAGCAACAAATCCTAAAGTTCCCTATTTTCTCGTGGGGGATGAAGCATTTGCTTTGCACAAACACCTACTTCGACCTTATGGTGGACATAATTTGACAGTCAAAAAAAGGGTTTTCAATTACCGTCTATCGAGAGCTCGAAGATATATAGAATGCACGTTTGGAATACTAAGTAATAAATGGAGAATTTTTCACCGTCCTATAAACTTTGATCCTGACTTTGCCGTAGACATAGTCAAAGTTTGTGTTGTTTTACACAACTTTGTTAGGGACAGGGATGGCTTTGAAGTAGAAGATACATTAACAATAACGGGACTCCTTGGTCTGTCTGGAGGAGGAACAGTACGAGGGGGATTATCAGCCAATAATGTTAGAAATATTGTAGCTGATTACTTTTTAACTGATACAGGTTCCGTAAAATGGCAACTTTCTAAAATTTGATAGAATTTATGTTATTAAATTTTGTACTTACCAAAGCTGTTTTTTTCCGTGGTCTACAACTCTTCAAAATCCGGTCTCAATTCTAAAAATATTTCCTTCCAGGCATTTTCCATTTTTAACACTAATGTGTACAGACACTCACAAAATAAAACTGTACACCAATGTAAAAGAGCAAGAAACGTTAACAAACCTGCTGTAAAATACGGCAAGTGTGAAAGCTTCCAAGCAATTCAGTACAAGACTGAACAGGTCGCGCCGTTCAAACGGTAACGGTAGCCGTGAAATCCAGTGGGAAGCCACGGCGACATCACGGTAAAGATTTGCCGTATCCACGGCTACGGTGCGTGTGAAAGCATTCATTATATTCTGCATCCCCTGGCCGTGTAAACGCCGCCGTTTGGACGGTCACCGTGCATGTGTGAAACAAGCCTTATATCGTCACAGTCTCTAGAATGTATTGCGACGGCCTGAGATGAACGCGCCGGTTGCTGTAATGGTGTGATATCTGCAATTATAAAAGTAATTGTAGTAATCATTTGTAGAATTTTACAAATATAAGTATAAAAAATATCATCATATTTGCTTAAATTTGTCACTATGCCGAATACACTACATTGACACTGGTATTCTGTACTGTCGCTTAAATACAAAGCATATGGTGATTAATTATTGTATGTTCTTCTCATGTAAGTTTTTACCAGCCTCAAGTTCTTAAGATAATTTACTTTTTTAAATGAAATTTGACTTAGTTCTATCAACAGATATAAATGTTTATTTTAATTTTTTTGTTTCCATTATCTTAACATTAGGATATTCCCTTACACAAATTCCAAGAAGGTATTAACCCCGTCAGAAAGATTAATTAATTATGCTGCCACATGACAAAAAATAAATATCAATAAACGCTGATTATAATGTCTACTTAAATTTAATATTTACCAGACTGAACAACTATTTTTGTTGGTGGATCATTCAATAAAATGTGACCTTTGCGTTATAACCATGGAAATAAAGTAGGCACAGCTAGCTGAAACAAATGCTTGGAATATCCTACTTTGGAAACAAATTTTTCCTGAATGTGAAGTTCACACAACCTATAATTCTTTTGTAAAGCATCTGTAGTCTTTCCAAACAAATCTGCACAGTTACAATCTTCCAACCATAAGTGTACCCTAAAACGTAAATAAATGTAGGTATTCACATGTCTATAAAATAAATTAACTACTAATTGAATTTGTCTTATTATTCAACATATTTTTTGCTGAACAGGGCTCGTCAGCAGAAAGCTTATTGTAGTACATATTATTATTTCATGTTATTAAAGGGAGAGCGACAGATCAATGTTAAAAAGCAAAAACATAGAATTACACAACTCACAATGCATAGGTACATGTAAAGTAAAATGTAAAATATTAAAAAAGTAATATATACCTATAATATATTGCATATAGAAACAATTTCTCTTACCTCACAGGGTCTTTGGGAAATCCAAACATAATTATTCCTTCTCCTGTTCTTGAATGACATCCCTATTCATCCCATAACAAATACAATAATTTCTCACTAAAAGTTCCACTAGTCACGATATTGTTGAAAACAAAATCAAAATAAACTTTAATATTTAATAAAAGCGTATGCTTGTTTAACAACGGAAGAATATTTTTTGGTTAACATGAAATTTGACAATGAAATTTGAAAATGGCGTCTATCACACGTCACACCTGCCCATTCAGAAAATGAACTGTCTAAAAGTCGAAATGTCGCCAGTTTGTGTTGGTGTATTCTTTGCTAAACGTTAAAATGGTGGATATTTTATTTTTAATATATTTAAGCTATGGGTGGATGTCAATCCACTCCAGTTCATAGGTTGATATTAGATAAAACGGAAGAGAAACGAACCTACTGACACTTGACTTTGAGCATGCCAGTCTTAAGCCCATCACAGACACATGATATAAGAAATTAACCAATAAACGTGTGTATAGAGGACGCCAGCTGCACTTTAATTGGCTGGCGGCTTTTTGTTGACGCGATTGGATACCTGTCTTGATTTGGCTTTACGCTGAATGTTATAATTATCATTTATATCTTTGTTCTCTTTTTATCACACGACGATATGACGAATAACATTATATCCACACCGTATCAACCGTTTATGTAGAGTTTATATCGACCATATTTTTATATCTTTTTCTTATCTTATAATCTTTATCCGAACTTCAATGAGTTTAATACATGGTTAATAGTTTATTATTTGATATATTATATTTATTATTTGTATAAAGGTTATTTACATCTATGTAGGGTTAAATACACCCGGATAAATGTTTGAACTATACTTTCGTCCCATGTGAAAAATAATATTAATTTTCTTTAATTATAAGTAAATATTCTTAAAAGAATATGCTAGGTATATTCAGTTTGGTAATATTCTAAAATGAATATTTTAAGAATATTCATCAGGCTTGTTCTGTGAATATTCACTGAGGAATATTAATATAGAATATTCAAAAATAATATTAATATTATAAGAATATTCTTAGTTGATTTAGAATATTCTCATACTTTTTGGAGTATTTAAAGATTATTCTGGTCGGTGTTAAACCTTTGTACAGTACAGTTGTGCGCTCCGAAACGATTAAGTAGTTAAAAAGTAATTAGTGAATATTTTCAAAGTGAACCAAAACAAGCAAGTAAGAATATCAGGTTAACTTTTTATTAAAACATTAGTAAAACAACACATTAACTAGAAGTGAATCTGAATTTAATATCAGATATAAATAACAGAAAATACTTCGCCAGATCCGTATTAAGGAAAACCTAAATGATACTTAAAAATGGATGACAACATATCTCAAATAGGGTGTACACCCACTAATAACACAACCCAAAACATATTCCTCAGTAGCAAACCAACAAACCAGAATAAACAATTTCCCATCCAGAAATCAAGCTATACTATTCGACGCAATCGAAAACACAAACAATCCAACCAAATAACATAATTTTTTGCTCAAAGCTATCAAACAACAGAATATGTATTTATTTGGCAAATGAAAATTTAGTGAACACATTCATCAACAATCACGGTAAAATCCAAATAAACCAACAAATACTACAGGCACGTCGACTAGTCACTCCTAGTCAAAGATTAATATTATCCAATGTTTGCCCCTCTATCCCCCACTCAGTCCTTGAATATGAACTTAAAAATCTAGGGATTAATCCTCTTTCACCCTTATCTTTCTTGCGAATAGGAATCTCAGACCCCGCATTTCAACATATCCTAAGTTTTAGAAGACAAATATTTATATCTCCATTCAATAACCAGTCCCTTCCCGATTCATTTTTAATCACATATGAACAAACCTCATATAGCATATTTCTGTCCATTGATAATCAAGAATGCTTACAATGTAAACAAACTACTCATACAACAAAAAACTGCCCAAATAGAGCAATCACTTCAACTCACTTTAACCCATCAACAGAATCACCACCAGAAAATCCAGCCGACAATCAAACTGAAGAAGAAACAAACAACATTTCACAATATCAACAGGATCAATCAAATAACCAAAACTCAGAACAAATTTCCGAACCTCAAACAATGAATACCCAAGTAGTTAAACACACCGAAAATAGTAAAGACAGCACACCGACTGTCAACAGAAATGAAATCGAAACAACCAAACCACAAAATAAAAGAACATCAACAGAACGTTCCCCATCACCAACAACAACTGAACACCTACCTACATTTGTAAAACCAACAAATAGTGAAAAGAAAATAAAACAAACCGAAAACAAAAAACCAAAAAATCAATAGGAGAAATGTTAAGTCACACTAAAGCGCTTTTCAAGAATACAGATATCAATTATCCTCTAACCTATGAAAAACTTATAGATTTTTTTGAAAATTGTGAAGGGTGTACAGATCCTCTCAGTATCGTGAAAATGTACACCGAAGAAATAACGGAAGTCACAGACCTACTTACCACAATATACCCCTATTTAAAGGATAAAAACATGAAGATGAGATGCACTCGAATTAAAAATAAAATTCTCAAACAGATAAACCCTGAATACCAAACAGAACTGGACACAGATACCTCTATTGAAACCTATTAATCTTGTTTACCTTCACTTCCTTAATTCAGTGGAATATAAATGGTTACTATACCCACCTAGAAAACTTGCAATTGATAATTTCAAAATACAAGCCCATGCTAATATGCCTACAAGAAACCAATTTCAAAAACAATAGAATCCATAATCTAAAAAATTATAATTGTTTCTCTAAAAATCGAGAAAATGCAAGAATAGCCAGTGGAGGTGTAGCAACATATCTTAGAAATACAATAGATGCAACATCAATTCATCTAAAAACTACTATGGAAGCAGTCGCCGTTAGAGTGAAAGATACAATGACCTTTTCATTGTGCAACTTATACATTCCCCCAAATTCCAGCTCCTTAGATAATAGTGGGAGACTTTAATGCCCACAACTATATCTGGGGCTCTACTAAGCAGACACCTTTTGGAAAAAAAAATTGAAAATCTATTAGAAAAGTACAATCTTAACCTCCTAAATGACGGCCAAAAAACCAAACATGACAAGAACTGGTGAAGATTCAGCAATAGACCTAACAATATGTCACCCATCTCTCTCACAAATACTAAATTGGGATGTATCAACGTATTTATACGATAGTGACCACTATCCCATAATAATTAGCAGCGAACCGGAAAATACACCGGACCCAATAACAAAATGGAAAATAAAATCAGCAAATTGGAACGAATTCCAAGAATTTATACAAGAAAATCTCCACGAGTTAAAGGAAGATGCGGATATTGATCAAGAAGTACACTTTATCACAGAATTGATAACGCAATCAGCAGATACACATATTGGACGGTACGAACACAACAACAAACACCAAACGGTTCCCTGGTGGAACTTGGACTGCAAAGAGGCTGTGAAGAAATCGAAAGAAGCTTTTAACAGATTCAAAAGAAGCAAGACGGAACAAAATTCAATTGAATTCAAACGATTGAGAGTCAAAGCCCGATACACAATAAAAAAAGCGAAACGAGAATCATGGAAAGAGTATGTTTCAACAATAAACAGCTCAACTCCAATGTCCACTATATGGGAAAAAGTCAAGACGATATCCAAACCAAAACAATCCAATACAATAAACTTTCTGGAGATAAATAACACTATTTATAAAAACCGAAATGAAATAACAAACATCTTATCAAGTGAATATCAAAAAAACTCAAGCAACTCAAACTACACACCAGATTTTTTGAATCATAAAAACAAAGCAGAGCAGCAAGAAATTGACTATAAAAATAATAACCAGCAAACGAACAGTTTGAACTATGCAATAACCATTGATGAACTTGAAAATTCACTCCAAAACTCCAGCCCAGGTCCTGATAATATTCCACTCATTTTTCTAAGAAATCTAAGTAAACAAACCAAAGAACATTTACTAAAGGTATATAACCTAATTTTAACAAAGAAAGTATATCCCAGAGCATGGACAGTTTCCATTATAATTCCCATTCCTAAGCCAAGTAAAGCGAAATCAGATCCAGAAACATATATACCAATTTCACTCACCTGTAGCATGGGAAAAGTTCTTGAGAAGATAATTAATAACAGACTTTTATAGCACCTAGAATCAGAAAAACTAATCATACCCGAACAGTGTGGTTTCCGTAAAAATCGCTCCACGTTAGACAATCTTATCGATCTAGACTCTGAGATCCATGCGGCCTTTGCAATAAAGCAGCAATGCATCGGAGTATTTTTTGATATTCGTAAAGCCTACGATACAGTCTGGAAATACTCAATAATCAAAACTCTTTACGACTGGTCAATACGGGGTAACATATTGAAATATTTATCGAACTTTCTAGATCAACGACAGTACCAAGTACGAGTAGATGGCGTATACTCACAGCTGAACACCCAAGAAAACGGCATTCCACAAGGGTCAAATCTCAGCACGACTTTATTTCTCATAGCAATAAATTCAATTATAGCAAACTGTAAATCACCCGTAAAATGCAGACTATATGCAGATGACCTGGTTATCTATTGCAGAGGGAAAAATATGACTACAATACATAAAACCATCGAACAAACAATAGCTACAATAGAGGATTGGTCAAAAACAAGTGGACTGTGTTTCAACACGACAAAAACCAAAGCTTTATGTTTCTCGAAAAGGACTCAACCACAACTTGAAAACTTGTACCTTTATGGACAGAAAATAGAATATGTGAGAGAAATAAGTTTTCTAGGAATGATACTCGAACAAAAGCTGACATGGAAATCACACATTCTGACATTGAAGAAAAAATGCCAACCTGGAATTAATTTACTCAGATCACTAGCATTCAAAAACTGGGGCGCAGACTACTCAAGTTTACTGCACATCTATAAATCATTGATCAGATCAAAACTTGACTACGGAGCGATTGCCTATAACTCTGCCAACAAAAGCCTTCTTCAGTCAGTGGAAGTTATACAAAACACAGCTCTTCGCATTTGTTTGGGTGCCCATCGTACAAGTCCTATCCAAAGCTTACATTGGGAGACTGGAGAGTTACCACTTTCTTACCGAAGAGAATATCTAAGTATCTCTTATGCTGTCTCTGTAGTATCAAACAAAAGAAATCCAGTAGCCCACAACGTCTTATCTGATCGTTTTAAAGCCAAATTTTTATCCAGCTCAACTACTCCTCCTTTCTATCACAGAGTCACAACATATTTAAACAAAATAAATTCGCATTTCCCAAATACTTATGACGTCCCATCAATAAATTATCCTCCTCCATGGACAATAACACTCCCTATCCTAGACCTAAGCCTCACCTACCTTAATAAATCAGAGACTCTAACAGCCAAAATAAAACAAGAATTCCTAAGAGCCTTAAATAAATACGGTAGCATTTATAAGGTATACACAGATGCTTCAAAAAACCAAGATGAAATTGGGGCTGCCTTCTACTCCGAGGACTTTTCGAAATCCTACATACTCCCACCCTTCACATCTATTCATTCAGCTGAATTATTCGCCATCTTAGAAGCACTCAAGAAAATCCAGAAAATCAAGCATAAAAATGTCCTTTTAATATCTGACTCTCAAAGTTCACTAACAGCACTTCGTCAACTGTATTCTAATCACCCTATAGCCATACTGATCAAGAAAGAGCTACAGAATTGCAGAAACAGCAGCATACATATTAAATTCATTTGAGTCCCATCCCATACTGGAATAGAAGGGAATGAGAAAGTAGATCAAATAGCAAAAAATGCATTCACCAATCAACAATCAGAAAGGAACGATTTTACCGTACATACTGATTTGAAAGCGTTCTACAAGAGCAAAATCTACGATAAATCGCAGGACGAAGGAAGACATAACCAACACAAATCATATGAAGTCACTACAAATTCTCACGGTTGGAACTGTAAAAACATAAATAGAAGAGAACAAGTGATCCTTTCTCGTATTCGAATCGGTCATACGCGCATCACACACGACTACTTACTAGCAGGAAAAAATAAACCAATGTGCGAAATGTGTAACAGTGAGTTAACCGTGAAACACCTGGTAATCGAATGTGCGAAATACGACAAGGAACGGAAAAAGAATCAACTACCACTATCACTAAAAAAACTATTACAAGAAAAGCAAGAAACTAAAAAACTTTTAAACTACCTAAAAGACTGCAAATTAAGTAGCAAAATATAGAGACTATAACCAAGCTACAATAAGTGAACTTCCATTTTTTAACTCGCTAATAACCCTACGTGGTTGATGCGATTGATATATAAAAAAAAAGATTATTCTATGAATATCCCATGTTGTCTGGGTAGATTTTTTCTTTTTTAATATCTTCTATTATTATACTTGTTATATACTAATTTACTAAGAAAAGTTTGAGAACCGCTGATTTAGTAACATATTAAATAAATAAATACTCAACTTATTCTTTGTTAGTGTATTATTAACAACAACAATTTCGTATTTGTACAGAAATATGCTGTTTATACAATATCAATGTTTCTCATAGATATTTATTCATATTTAATTGTAATCTAAGTACGACCATGTTTTGTGGAATGGTTAAAATAATACCAGTCCAACTGAGACAGAATTTTTTTATCAGATAGAATATTTGACACTTGAACGATTTGGATGTTGATATAATTTCTACACCTTCGACAAATACTTTCAAAAATAGACTTGACCGGATGTAAAGTGAGTATCTTTTATTATTTTTGTATTTGATTTGTATTTTGTGTGTGTGTGTGTGTGTGCACTTGTTAATTTACGTAGGATAACATACTGATATTTACTTTCAATTTTTTTTGGGTATAATAGGGACTTGTCCCTTTGCTTTTGTTTAAAATGTAATAATGAAAAAAATGCGAGTAAAAAAATTTGATTTTTCTTTTTTCAACAATTTAAATATTGTGACTTTAAATTTTTACCAATTTCCATAAATATTTCGTGATTGTATTATAAATGCGCCTAACGTTGTTTTAAGTACAAGTTCAATGATGTATATTTATCAAACGTGTCTGGCTACCTTTACCGTTTTACATAAGGACTCAAACAACATCGTTTGTTTTAAATATTGTCTAGTTGGGAACATCCTAATGTAATTGGGTGAATATTAAAAACCGTTAGTTGGGTTTAGAATGGTTTGCTCGGTACCAGTTCGAAGTGATCGGGCTTTTATCGAAACTGAGACCGGTACCGGCATGGGTATTGGGATAGTCTATCGAGACGACGAACGACGAGATATATCAGCACAAATACACGAAATACAAAACACAAAACTACATTCAGTCTAACGAAAACGAGGTAACCTACTACAACTGCAACCGAGTCGGCGACGTGGTTTCGATAATAGTATAATTTATATCGTATAGTGTACCTACTTGTGTGTATGTTTTGTGCTAAAAAAATTGTCATAAGGTCAAGGAAATTGTCGTACGTTTTATAAGTAGTGTCTATTTATTCTAATTGATATAAAATTATCTAATTTTTGTGTCATAGGTATTTCCACAGAAAAATTTAGTAATATTTTCAATCGTAAGATATAAATTATTTAATCGCTTAAAAACTGGGAGAAAAAATTATTTCTAAATAGTAATTTTGATTGATTTATAAAATCACGTGTGTATTAAAAACGTGGTTCCGAAAACGACCCAAACGGATTTGAGGGAATTTATCTACCTACTTTTAAAAGGATGTCGTCTGATGCAGAAATAAAATGCGATCATCCACTTGAAATATTTTTTTGGGGATTCAACTTGACAAACAGGGCCGTACTGACTGTTTATTTACTCTTTATAACAAACACAAAATAATTTGTAATATAATTACTACAAGAATTGATGAATTAATGGAAAAAGTATAACAAAATATTACTTTATTTTCTTTAAAAGATATTTTTGTAAATCTAAAGGAAAGAAAACGATCAAAGAATATGTATTATTTGTTAGTTTGGGAATATGTATAAAATTATGCAAGATATATAAAGAAATTACAGGGGATTATGAAAGTTTTTAGCTAAACTTAAGTTTATGGGTTCATATTTTTTTACAAATAGGTCTTATAAGAAAGGTTTATATGATACATAAAATGTGGAAACAGTTACTAATTTTCAAAATTAAGAAAATTCACTTCGACTTTACGTATGTATGAAATAAAAAAAATAAAAAAATCTGGAAATTTTAATGTGTAAGAACATGCAGGTACTTTATTTAATTATTATTTATTTCAAAAGATTACTATAATTTTTGATTAGTTGAAATTATATTGTTTAGGTACCTATATTAAACAATCTCTCCGAATCCCTTTATGAAATGACTATACAGAGCTTCTCAAAATTCCCCTCCCCCTCTCTTTTATTTTGAACGGTGATACTTAATAGAGGGTCGTCATATACCATATGAAGTAATAGTCCAGGAGGAATCAGCGTATGAGTACCGAAAACTATTCCACCTCAATTTTTTTATGCGATCCACTTTGAATTGCCCTACTGATGATATAAATGCATATTGCCATGGGGCAACCTAGTGCCATATTGTTTAAACAATTGGAAGAAATTGTTATTTTTCAACCAGACAATTTTTTTTATATTCTTTATTGAAATACAAATAAAAAAGGTCCTATGACTTTTCACGATAAAGTTAATATTTTTAGAGATATGAATTTTTAAAGGTTCGAAAAATCTCAAATTTGGCTACTTTTGACCCATGAAAAATATATTAAAAAAATATAATAAAATATAAATAATAATTTTTTTAAATTCTTTATACAATAGTTAATAATATTCTTAATAGAGATTCAAGAAAATTTCATTGTTTATACCTGTTTTTTAATTGTTAATATCGCGCGCTCACAAGTATGAGTCGCTACCTTTAAGTATCGCCGTCTCTCTCTGACTCATGCGCTGCATACGGTCTCTCTGTGTCCTGAATCATTATTAATCATTTATCTAAAAAACCAATAACTTTATCAAGATTGGTGAAGAGAGCAATATTATTAATTTGTTTTTAACAAAAGTAATTTAAGTATGAATCGGAACATGTAATTAAACTTACTTTTTTTGTTATTATCATAGTGATTTATGCATTTTTATCAACAATAATAAGATATAAAAGTATTTGAAAAATTTTTGGAATCACAATTATATATAAATAATAAACTTTTGCTTAAACATACATTTGGAAAAATGCATTGAATCCGGAATATAAAAAATTAGATTTTGATCAGTTGGAAATGGGGTTTTGTTTATAAATAAAGGTATTAGCAAAGTATCATTCTCTAGATGTATGCGAAATTCGTAAAATCTAATGTTTTATATTCCAGATTCAATGCATTTATCCAAATGTATGTTTTGAGCAAAAGCTTATTATTTATATATAATTGTGATTCCAAAAATTTTTCAAATACCATTATATCTTATTATTGTTGATAAAAATGCATAAATTACTATGATAATAACAAAAAAGTAATTTTGATTACATGTTCCGATTCATACTTAAATTACTTTTGTTAAAAACAAATTGTAGACAATTTAATTATTAATAACATTGAACGGTGAAATAAAACAATATAGTTTGTTTAAATCTTCATATATTTGAACTAATGTTCAATTTAAACTTGTTGACGCGTTTCACTAACACAGTAGCTTTGTCAAAACGAATGAGGGTAAAATATAAAAATGTCTTAATATATACAGTGCTAAATCTATTTACTAAGGTTAACAATGGTATTAAAAGATATTACCTGGAAATTCATTCACTACAAACATTCCTAAGCTATCTTCTAGGTAAAGAGGTTCAATAAAGGAGACTGATTGATATCTATTTGGTCGTTAAGGAGATTACCTGAATATTTATTTTTGTTAATCTCTAGGGCTTCTAATAAATTTAAACTAAAGGATTTACCGACTACATGGAGAATTTCAAAATTTGGGTCGAAAATGTGTTGGTTTTCTAATAAATGATTTGAATAGTTAGAATCTAATTTTTTGTTGTCATAGCTACGTTTGTGTTCCGAAATTCTAGTTTTAAAATTTCTAAAAGTTCTACCGATATAAATTTTATCACAATTGTCATTACCACATTTTAATTTATAAACTCCTGATTTGTTTAATTTTGAAGATTTAGATTTATTATTTTTAATGAATTTGGATAAATTGTGATCAGTTTTAAAGGAAATATTCATGTCTAAAGTTTCTAAAAATGATTTAATTTTTAAGGATGGTGTTCCAAAGTATGTTAAGCTTTTAAATTGTCTATTATTTTTATCTGAAGGGAATACTTGTTCTAAAGTCTGTTTTTTTATCTTTTTATTTATGGTATGGATCTTCATCAAGTAAAAGTCTCATCTATTCAATTTTTATTAATAACATTGCTCTCTTTACCAATCTTGATGAAGTTAATGGTTTCTTAGAATGATTCTGGACACAGAGAGGTCGATGCAGCGCATGAGTCAGAGAGAGACGGCGATACTTAAAGTTAGCGACGCATACTTGTGAGCGCGCGAAATTAACAATTAAAAAACAGGTTTAAACAATGAAATTTTCTTAAATCTCTATTAAGAATATTATTAACTATTGTATAAAGAATTTAAAAAAAATATTATTTATATTTTATTTTATTTTTTTAATATATTTTTCATGGGTCAAAAGTACTCAAATTTGAGATTTTTCGAACCTTTAAAAATTCATATCTCTAAAAATATTAACTTTATCGTGAAAAGTCATAGGACCTTTTTTATTTGTATTTCAATAAAGAATATAAAAAAAAATTGTCCGGTTGAAAAATAACAATTCCTTCTAATTGTTTAAACAATTTCGGTTTAAACAATATGGCACTAGGATGCCCCATGGCAACATGCATTTATATCATCAGTAGGGCAATTCAAAGAGGATCGCATAAAAAAATTGAGGTGGAATAGTTTTCGGTACTCATGCGCCGATTTCTCCTGGACTATAACCAGTTGCAATAATCCAACCTTCTGTCGTAATCACGATCAACCAATTGTTGATGCAGTACTATATGATATGGATGAAATCTAAAAGAAATATAATGTCCTATTAAACATCTTTCCGGAATGATAAATAAATTATTATGTTAACATATAACCATGCTCACAAATAATATTATGCGGGTATATTTTGTTTAAGAAACATATCTTTTTACATCATAATTTACCTGTGTCCTGTCAAAATACGTTGAACGGTGGTTCAGCTTATTCCTAAGTCTCTACTTTTTGCTCTAATACTTAAATGCGGATTAAATTGCACATATGCCAAAACATTTATTGTGTTTTCCTCAGAACGAACTCTGCCGCGTCTTCTAAATACAGGAAGATTTACATTTCCAGTCGTTCTTAAACGGTGTATGAGTCGACGAAAAATTCTGCTACCGGGATGACGTCTTTGGGGATATTGTATGGCATATACCCTAGCCGCAACAGTTGCATTTCTCATACATTCAAAGTATATGCCTATCATATCAAATGCTTCTTCGTTTGTAAGAATCATCTTAGATATAACTTTTAAGTAAATTTTATATCGAATTTAATGCACACAAATCGCAATGACACGTAAATGAACAAATTACTAGGTTTATTAATTTGACATAAGATATATCTTTTTGTTTTGTTTTTTTCATGGCCCATTACTTGTTTTTATATATTTCCATTTTAACTTCCATAACGCAGTTTCCCGGTGACAGCATAAGTAATATTGACATAATAATTGGAACTATTATTAATCGAACAAGGAGAGAAAATTTTGAGGAGTCAAAAAATGTTAAAATCCATTCAGTCAAACCGGAGTAATTTATGTTTAAAGGAAAATGCTTAAAATTTACACATTTCTTAGGATATCTCGTAATACGAAAAAGATATCGACATGCGGTTTTCGCTATTCTGTTGCTAATTTGGTCTACTTTTATATTCCCTAATTAAAACTGCATGTTTCCATTCAACATTTTTCAAGGATAGCTAGATTTAAGGAAATAAATAAATAGCGCCCTCTAGCGTATGCGTTACTCATTAGGTTGTTTTCGAAATTATAACTCTTACATTGGTAGAAAGGAGTTCTCTTCAAAAAGACTAAGTTTGCATAGATAGGTTAAGTAGAACTGGAATTACAGGCGTTTTTTCATAATAATGTTCTCGTTTCCCTCCACCTCTTATTTGAAGAGATAGACTAAAACTTGTAAAATCAAATATACGCTGAATTTCTTGAAGATTACGATAATCATAGTTTAAATGCATCTTAATTAGGCAAAATTTGTAAATTATTTATTTTATAATTTTAGGTATTTAATTACGCCCTTTGGCAGTGAACCTACAACTCTGTAAATCATTTCCAGGTTTTTCTCAAGGTCACTTTTGTTATAATTTTTTTTTTCCCGAAGCTGTACTATAAACGGTTCCCGAGATATGGCCGAGAGCCATTCTTATTGGGACACCCGGTGAATATATACAGGGTGACCCATCGAAAACGTACCGCAAGACATTACAAGGTGGGAAAGAAATTTTCGGCGAAATCCAAAAACAGGTCAAATTTGTTACTCAAGGGTACACCTGTTGGTATAAACAAAATAGGGTTGTTGACTAATTTTTGGAATTGCTTTTATTTTAAAGATATAACCTGTATAAACACGAAAATAATAATTTTATAAATGAATATGACATAAAAGTTTCAATAAAAAATTTTCCAATTATTATTCACCATAACAATACAATAAAAAGAAAATAAGATTTGCAGAAAACCTAGAACAACAGAACCACATTGTAAATAACGAATGGAAACTATAAAGAATGTGACAACACTGAAAACAAAATAAGGGAAAAAGAGAATTATGGTTCTATGCACAATATAGAGAAGCATTTAAAAAGAGAAGCCAAGCCAAACAGAAATTGTTAGAAACTGATACAGGTAAAGACAAAAGGCAGTACGAATAACGAAGAAGATATGTAGAGCAAGTAAACGAAAAGGAATGGAGGACAGAATAAAGAACATAGAAGAAAATTTTGTAAACAAAGAAATGAAGGGAAAGTTAGTCAGAAAATAATATGTACAAAAAGCAAAAATAATGAATGAAAGCGAAATTATACTTTTTGACATTAAGTTCCTGAATATATTTCTTCTGCGTTAAATAATCGACATAATCTGCAATCGCCTTATCATATTATATTCAATAATATACTCGAAACTTGTTACAACTGCTACTGATAGGTGTAATTCACTTTCAGATAATATTGTAATAAGGTATTTCATGTCCTTGGCTCGCGTATAAATACATTTAAGTAAAAAAAAACTGAAGGTTATTGACCACATTAATATTGTATAATGTTCAATTCAGCACGTAGAAAATTAGATTTAGAAAAAAACTAGTAAACGAAATGTTGAGATGTTTTAAATGCCACGACAAGAGCAGTACTGAAATAAAACTGGTCATCTAAAATAATTGTTGGAATTGACTTGAAGAAATAGTAGAAGAGAAAATATATATTGTAATCACTTTATATATATAAAATTCATTTAAAAGTCAATTTATTAAAAAAATTGTAATAATTACATATTCTTATACTAATAAATTACTCTATTTATTTCAACGATATGACGATTCGTTCTGCATTGTATGAATTGGCTGTGGTTCTGCTGCCGGACTTAAATATTGGAAGTGATTATTCCAGAACATATTTTTCTCTGAAAAAATATAATAGATATTTTTCGGACCAGATACTTGAACTTTCTAGAGTTGTGATTGACTTCGCGATTGGTAATTACTTCTAGGAATCTAAATAACGTCTTGGCATGGCATCGTCGCCTCACACTGCTGCCTTATTTCATTTTGGTTCAATTTTTCCCAGATTTTAATTAACCTCTTCCAGGTTATTGAGTTTCCTATGGGATTGAGGTCTGGCCATTAACAAGAAATTTTCGCCAATATATGCGCAAACGTTTACTACATGCTATTGTAAGATGTCTTATATGTACCTGTTAGCCGTCAAGAATTGATCCAATATCTCACTTCAATGCGCGCATCTTTTGAGAAGCATTTTCCCGAAGAACAGAAAACAAAAAGGAAACTGAATTCATGGATTCATAATCCTTTTTTACCCAACTTGCAAAAGTCCGAAAGTATATCAAACGAGATATATGAATCTCTTTTAGAAATGTCGTCAGATACAAGTATGGGGTCACTGTTCAAAACGACGCCCCTGAACAATTTTTGGTGCAGAATTCGTGATCATCTTTAAACATGTCTGAGTCGTTATCGCTAACAAACTCACTGAGTGACGTAAAGCTTTCTATTTTTCTCTTACCAATGCAAATATTTCAAAAATCTAATTTTCTTTTGAAGGCTGTTATTTTGTTACAGGCCTGGAACAATGTTGTCTGTTTACCTTGCAATGATAAATCTAATTCGTTCAGTTTTTGAAATATATATATATATATATATATATATATATATATAAAAGACAGTCGGAAGAGCCAAGTTTTATCATACTGTAATGTTATTCTAATTTATTTAAACAATAAACGGGTGGGATAAATTTTAAACACACGGTATGGCTACTTACTAATTTATTTAAACACTAACTCACTAACACTTAATTTATATATACTTAACTAATCACTTAATTATTAATTTATATTAACTGTATATTCACTCAAACTAATTTATATAAACACTTTATACTCACTTATTTACTTGTTTATCTGTCAGGATCACTTTATCAACTGACTAACTCTTCCTGATCAGTTCCCTTATATATTAAAGCCAGTTTTACTAGTAAATTCCAGACAATTGATTCTGGCCTTTTCTAGATAACTCTGGTCACAAAAACAATGTTTACATAAGATAGTCGTAAACTCGTAAACAGTTTTTTATATCTGCGTATTCGCCATAATTTCAACTTTTATACCTGGCTTAGACAGAGTCGGTTTTAGGGACTATACCAGTGTGCTGTTTCGTAACATTACCCCCTCCTTAAATGGAAGTTCCTCCTGGAAGTTTTGTGTAGCCGAGACTGGATGTTTGAATCGGCAACTGGCCCCATTTCTACACTTTCCGATCTTATGGAAATAGCAGAGCACCGTCTTCATCGGATACTGATAACGGGGGTTGTAGCTGCAAATTAATATCTGGACACCGGTATCTCTAAAGATAACTTCTACCATGTTCCTGATAACTCGCCAATCCAACTGGTTACTCGCTATCTTAGGCATAGCCAGTTTCTTCACGCTGGATTGTAACACATGGTCTCGGAGGTTACGAAGTACTCCCCACACATCGCGGTAGGTAGATCGATCTTTTAATTCATCTTTAGTTACCACGTAGAAGACGTACCGCGAATTATGTTTCAGTTTCAGTGTCTTGCCAGGGGCTGGAATCTGGTCTTCAAATTTTTCTAATTGCCCGAACTTCTTTCGAAAGACGGTTGCCAACCCTCGTGCGTTCTTGATACGGGCGGGGATGTTGTATGCCAGTGAATAATCTTCCGGGAGAGTGAACAAATCTTGTTGTTGTTCCGAAGTGACTCGATATCTAGCTTTCCCGGTACCTCCATACGTGCCCATAAATTCATCGAAGGTGGGGTCAGACACATCTCGAATAAGGTTTACTCCTTCCTCTATGTCATGGTCTCCTTCGAATGGGGCTAGTCGGTTTTGGTGAACTATTTTTGGTTTTCCGTTGGGGATCTTGCTTATGCGATATATAACATCATTGATCCTTTTCTTGATTAAGTATGGACCTTCCCAATATTTTTGTAATTTTGGAGAAAATCCTTTTCTCCTCGTCGGGTTGTGTAACCATACTTTGTCCCCTCCTTTAAAACCGCCTTCTGTGGCCTGCGTATCGTACCGACTTTACATTCTGTCGCTGGCAACTTGAAGATTTGTTCGAACTAATTCATGAATATCGTCCAGCCTTCTTCTCAATTGGATCACGTAGTCTTCTCCTGGTAGATCTTCTCCAGGCCGACAGCCAAATTCCAGGTCACACGGAAGCCTCATTTCACGCCCAAACAGGATTTTCGCCGGTGTTTCACCCGTGGACTCATTGACAGCAGATCGATAAGCCAATGCGAATAGGGAAAGATACTGGTCCCAATCTCTCTGATGGCTGGATACTACTTTGGACAGGTATTTTCCAATAGACCTGTTCATTCTCTCGAGCATTCCACCTGACTGTGGATGTAAAGCTGTTGTCCTGGTCTTCTTCATTCCCAGCTTGTCGCAAATCTCCTGGAATAGATGGCTTTCAAAATTTCTTACCTGGTCACTGTGGACTTCCAAGGGTACTCCATATCGGCTGATAAATTCCTTCACCAATACATCCGCGACAATTGTGGCCTCTTGGTTCGGGATAGCGTAAATTTCCACCCACTTTGTGAAATAATCCATTACAACCAGTATGTACTTGCTACCATTTTCTGTCGTCGGAAATGGTCCAGCGATATCTAAAGCAATCCTTTCGAAAGGGTTTCCAACATTGTACTGTTTCATGGGTGCCTTTCTCTTGCGACAGGGTCCATTACTCGTAGCACAAGTCGTAAATTTTTCACACCAGTCCTTCACATCGTCGGAGCTGTTCATCCAATAAAACCTTTCACGGACTCGCTGAAGGGTTTTCTTCACTCCCAGATGATCTCCCGATGGACTGTCGTGTAACTTCTTCAGTACCTCAGCTACTCTTGTTCTCGGGATAACTAGCTGTCTCCTCATCTCAAAACCATCATCGTTTTCAAGGATTCTTTTCAACAGCCCTTCTTCCAGGACAAGGGAGTCCCACTGAGCCCAATACGCTTTTAGTTTCGGTGAAAATCTTGACACTTCTTGCCAGGTAGGTCGCCGATTTTCTTCCTCCCATTGTCGGATCATCTTCAGGTGAGGATCATTCTCCTGATCTTCTCTGATCCTGGTGGGTGACCATTCCTCGTTGACTACTGTAATTCTTGAAACTGCAACTTCCTTAGATTTCGAGTTGTTGCATTGTGAATAGTCTACAGGGCATGGCCGTCTAGGCAAGGAGTTGGCTTTTTGGTGATTCACATTAGCTGGATGTTCACCCCTGTCTGATTTCCCTTGTGTCTGGAGTTCTTGGGTTACAGGAGTCTTGGGGAGCTTAGACGGACTGCGTACGTACTCTAGCTCGCCATACTTCTGGCATATGATCTTCTTCAGCCTATTGTCTATCATACCTTTCAACAAGTTGACGATCTGATCAAGTTTGTCATCGTTATCTTCTTCCTTCTACCTTTGTTGTACCGCGAGCTTTTCTTGGCTGCTTTGCATTTAAGAGGTTCTTGGTTTACAGGAGTCGTAGGACGCTTACACGAACAGCGTACATGCTCTAGCTCGCCACAATTACAGCACCTGATTTTCTTCGGCTTCTTGTCTACCATACCTTTCAACAAGTTGACGATCTGGTCAAGTCTGTCATCGTCACCTTCTTCCTGTATGGTCCTATCTTTATTGTATCCCGAATCCATCGTGAATGCTTCATATTCAAGAGCAGCAGTCAATAAAGGCCTGGATGCCCAAACATTACATCATGTTCTCTGGTGCTGATGGATAAGCAAATCGAACTAGTCGGGCAATATCCATTTCATACTCTTGAAGGGGTTCGTCACGTTTCCGCCTTCGGTTCTTCAGTTGGAATCTGTACAACTGTTCCAAATGTTCGTGACCATATCGCATGTCCAACCTCTTCTTCAGCTGCTTGAAATCATCTGTTTCTTCCAAAGGTATCGTCTGAAGTACATCTAAGGCATCTCCCCGAAGCGCGATATAGTTAAGTTCACTGCCTTGTCTCTATCGGACCATATATTCACTCTAGCGGCTGCTTCAAATTGTTTCACATAATTGGTCCACGACATTTTTCTATCGAACGTTGGGGCCTTGACTCGGGTAAAACTGCCAATGTCTTCAAATTTAGGTAGTGTTTCTGGCTTGCAAGGTTTCGTTTGCTCGGTCTTCTTTTCTTCCTCTGGCGTGCCTCGCGTTCTGGAATCGGCAATCTTTTCCTCTAACTCCTTGATTTTCTCGTCTATCGTTGTAATCTTATTCTCGATTTCAGATTCTAGAGACGTAATTTCATTTTCAACGTCAGCGACAATGTCGTTTTTCCTCAGTAAGATATCGGCAGATATATCGTTCTTCATATCAGAAATATTCTCGTCCATGTTCTCTTCCATGGCAGAAATCTTCTCGTCCATGTTAGCAGAAATTGACGAGATTAAGGTGGAAGCCTCGTCATTAAATAAAACTGTTTCTGGATCAAAGCCGTCATTTTCCAGTGCCACTTTAAGTCGTTCTACCAATTCACTTTTCTTACCGGACGTTTCCAACTCACGATCTTCCAATTCCGCTCTTAACTCAGTCACTTTCAATTCACATAGTCTCTTGGCCATTTTTACGTAGCAATTTATCTATATTACCCCACACCTGACACCAATGTAATGTTATTCTAATTTATTTAAACAATAAACGGGTGGGATAAATTTTAAACATATGGTATGGCTACTTACTAATTTATTTAAACACTAACTCACTAACACTTAATTTATATATACTTAACTAATCACTTAAATTTAATTTATATGCACACAAACTTTATATTAGCACTTTACTGTTCGGTGTATTTTTGTTTATTTCTCGAGATCACTTTATCAACTAACTCCTCCGCTGATCGGTCCTTATTTATATTAATGCCTTTCTTACTAGAAAATTCCGTGCTGCGGCTTACACAGACACAAATAATTTTTCTGGCCTTTTCTAGATAAGTCTGGTCACAAAAATAATGTTTAGATAAGATAGTCCCAAACAGTTATAAACACACTGCGTATCCGCCATAATTTTAATTTTCATACCTGGCTTAGACAGAGTCGGATTTAGTGTGCTGTTTCGTAACAATATGAATATCTTTTAGAAATATTGTCAGATACAAGTATGGAGTCACTGTTCAAAACGATGCCTCTCAACGTTTTTTGGTGCAGAATTCGTAATCATCTTGAAACATTTCTGAGTTGTTATCGCTAACAAACTTACTGACGTAAAGCTTTCTATTTTTCTCTTACCAATGCAAATAATCCAAAAATCTAGTTTTATTTTTAAGGCAGTTATTTTGTTACAGGCCTGGAACACTGTTGTCTATTTACCTTGCAATGATACATTTAATTCGTTCAGTTTTATCATACAAACGATCTTTCAAATTAAAAGAAGTATCTGAAAGAAGCATTTATAACTCGGCTGTAAATTCAAATAGCCTTATGTCTAACACACATTGTTTTATTAAATTCTCAGCGATAGTGTGTGCTTCACCTCCGTGGCCTTTTCATTGATAGTTTGGGTTACAAGCATCATAGTTTTTTGACTTTCCAATAATTGTTCTATTTTACGTATAAAAAATTCTGTATTCTTGTCTTTAGACTCGGGCTTAATATATTTTGAGCTGACCCTATTTTTTGCTTTAAAGCCTCTTGCGTAAAATATAATTTTAAAGCGTCATATTGTTCAATAATTCTCTTTACAACGCTTAGAAGAGAAAGCCATCTAGTTTGCGAAAGCTGTAAAATTTTATGCGGCTTAACATTAACAAATTCCCGAAATACACAAAATTCTGTTTAACTTTTAAAACTATACTGTAAATAAGTAAGTCTCTGTAGACGTTCTGATTTGAAAATTCCCTAGATTGGGCATCAAAAAGAATAGAATTCCCTTTTTCCCTATAGAGCCCTAAAATTCCCTATATGTAGGGAATATTCCCTAGACCTGGCAACCCTGGTGTTGAGAATGGCGCGATCGCCACTTTTATAGTCCTAACCTCGATTTCGAACATTCTCAAAAATACTCCAGTCAGCGCCTTTGATAAATAAAAAGCCGAAATAAATATAGAAATACAAAAAATGCAGTGTAACTAATTTCGACTTTATGTTTTCAAGTCGCTTGTTCACAACTATAGTGTCTTATCTCAGAGGTGGCTTTTATCAAAGGGACTGCGGACTTTGTAGTCCGGGAAAGTAAGGAAGTAAAAGTCAAAAATTTCCCATAACTGATTTTTCATTTTTAAATGAAAACATATTGACCCAGCATCACTCTCCTAGATTGTCTAATAATTTCCGCTGGAGCTTGCGACGCAGCTTGCAAGCACAGCTCAGACCACCTAAAATTCAAGTGATTTATGCTCGTATCATTTCTGGATGTGGAGATGAAAATTGAAGCAAATCTTCTGCTCTTGAACGTGACGTAAATAGTTTTTTCAAAAAAAATTTCCAATCTTAAATTTTCCAAAAATTGAAAAAAAATACGAAAATGATATTTTTGGTTGGTAATTATAAATAAAATATTAATATCGAGGTCAAAACATAGAGGGCAAACTTCTAAAAATTTAAATTTTTTCAGATTTGGAAAATTCAAAATGGCGGCTGCGCAAATTGGAAACAATTTTTTTTTCAATCGCGTCTAAACATTAACGATATTGACGGTTTGTTGCAATCGACAGATTGAAAGTTATACCAATTTTTTTACATAATTTTTTAGAACATTTACCGAAAATAAAAATTTTTACATTTAGTTTCTTCTCATTTTGGCGTTGAAAAAATTTGTTTAAAATATGTTTTCACGTTATAAATATGTGTGTCTTTGAAAGACGAGTATTTAAAAAAAAATTTTTTTAGATGCGACTTTTACAAGTTGAGATAAACAAATTCAAAGTCTGTTAGATTTTGTGATAATATTGATTGAAATTTTCAAATTTTGATCACTTCGCTAGGTTGTCGAATCCCAACTCAACTTAAACACAAATTTTCATTTTTCTACCGTCACTTGGTCCATTCAAAAGAGAATAGTAATCCTAGCTCGCTCGGCCAAACGGTGCGGCGGCAGCTGCTTGGCGTTGTGGTGGGGGGTCAGCGCTCGTTCGCAGTTGAACGAAGTTCAAGCTTATATTTTGGTTTTCTTTGTAAACATTTTGCATTTGTGGTTTGCTTATACTGTGGTTATTATCAACCATTACATATTGCTAGAAATAAGGTACAATGATATTTATAATTTATATCTATAAATCCATTTATTATATATATTATACATAATTCGAAATGTAGATACTAAGAATAATATTTATTTACAAATTTACATCTATTTTCTACAAATTATCGCCAGTCATGTTAGTAAGGGTCTTTTGGGCGTTCGAAGAGAATGAGCGCTGACCCCCCACCAGAACGCCAAGCAGCTGCCGCAGCACCGTTTGGCCGAGCGAGCTAGGATTACTGTTCTCTTTTGAATGGACCATTTAACGGTAGAAAAATGAAAAATTGTGTTTAAGTTGAGTTGGGATTCAACAACGTAGCGAAGTGATCAAAATTTGAAAATTTCGATTAATATTATGATAGTATCTAGCAGATTTTGAATTTGTTTATCTCAGCTTGTAAAAGTCGCATCTGAAAAAATTTTTTTTCAAAATACTCGTCATTCAAAAACAAACATACTTATAACGTAAAAAGATATTTTTAAGAAATTTTTCAACGCCAAAATGAGAAAAAACTAGACGTAAAAATTTTTATTTTCGGTAAATGTTCTAAAAAATTATGTGAAAAAATTTTTAAAAATTTTGTTTATGTTATTTATAAAAATATAACTTTCACTCTGTCGATTGCAACAAACCGTTTCTCAATATCGTTAATGTTCATAAATTTAGAAGCGATTGAAAAAAAAATTTGTTTCCAATTTGCGCAACCGCCATTTTGAATTTTCCAAATCTGAAAAATTGTAAATTTTTAGAAGTTTGCCCTCTATGTTTATCTATGTTTTGACATCGATATTAATATTTTATTTATAATTACCAACCAAAAATATAATTTTCGTAAATTTTTTCAATTTTTGGAAAATTTAAGATCGGACATTTTTTTTTGAAAAAACTATTTATGTCACCTTCAAGAGCATAAGATTTGCTTCAATTTTCATCTCTACGATTTTTTTGTAAGAACACATCCAGGAATGACACGAGCATAAATCACTTGAATTTTAGGTGGTCTGACCTATGCTTGCAAGCTGCGTCGCAAGCTCCAGCGAAAATTATTAGACAATGTAGGAGAGTGATGCTGGGTCAATATATTTTCATTTAAAAATGAAAAATCAGTTATGGGAAAGTTTTGATAGTCAACAGATTTTTCGACCTTACTTTCCCGGACTATTGATAAATATAAAGCGGAAATAAAAATAGAAATACAAAAAATGCGGTGTAAACAATTTCGACTTTGTGAGAGCGCACAAATAGATATCGGCGTTGGTAGCTTAGTAAAGTTGTACTGTTGTAGGTGGCGAGTAAGTTCGGCAGCGTCTGCGTCAAAACGTTCGACCAAAGAGAGGTGTTTTTTATCTTAATTCTTGCCGAACCCCAAATGTCAAATTTTCTTATTTTAATAATGTCGATTTTCTCTAAAACGTTTAATTGTAACGTCCAAATGAAACAGCCTTTATAAAATAAATAATTAATTTATTACAGTCGAACTTCCTGACCTCGAATTCAAGATAAACGACATTATCAACAAACCGATAACTATGTGCGAAAGCTGACACGAAAATGATCTTCTTGCATCTGGAGACTACTGACGATGGCACGGAGAAGCCGCCTCCTCAAGATCACACTAGGTATCCTAATAGGAATAATCGCATCCTTAATATTAAACGAAAAATGTCCCGTAACATCATCAAAAGAACGCGTCACCCCTCACCATCTAATAAAGGAAGAAAATCGTCGCGCTTCCAATAAAAGTCTTCTTTTCGTTGGGATAATGACGGCCGCGAAATACCTGGACACGCGAGCGAAGGCCGTGTACGATACGTGGGGCAAAGAAGTGCCGGGTAAAGTGATGTTTTTTAGTTCGGAAAATTCGTACAGTGAACACGTACCGATGGTAGCTTTACGGGGGGTAGACGATAGTTATCCGCCGCAGAAAAAATCGTTTCGAATGCTCAAATACATGTACGATAACTTTATCGATAAATACGAGTGGTTTTTGAGGGCAGACGATGACGTGTATATAAGGACTGATCGTTTGGAAGAATTGCTGAGATCGGTTGATAGCAGAAAGGCTTGGTTTATAGGTAAGATGAAATCCAAACTTAATAATATAAAATCTGAATCGCTCATTCCATATCCTTATATTCATAGTCTATAAATTAAAGATGACATTGTCTATAAACAGTAAAAGTTTCAAATTTCTAATATTATTATTTTCCAAAATATGGAGCCTCAAATATGACTGATATTTTATTTCCGAATTTTATATATCTTAACTTTGACGCACTGTATCTCGAAATCGGCAACAATTTGGATATTCCACATAGACTCATTCTTTGAGTACTATTTCAGAATTTGAGATGAAAATTTCCATTTTTTTGGACAGTATAATTTTTTGAATGAAATTATGTTTTTTTGTAATTTCAACGCTCTAGTTAAGGGTGAAAAAGCTTTTTTTATCGAAAAACTGATTTTGGCAATCGATTCCTTGTACTTCGAAAACCCATTTTCAATACTTTCCTAGAGACAAAATATTTTCACCAATTTTCATCTGGATACCGATTTTCAGTACAGTATTTGGATCATTTTTAGTAGAAATATTTCCACAAATTTTGTCTATATGTCCTCACAAATCTATTGGTGGCATTTTTAAGGACCCATATCTCTTTTTTGGAAGTTCGGGGGATTTTAGATGGTCCACTTATTTCTTTTATATTTTTCAAATCGTTCATCCCAGATTCTTACATTCAGATTCTATAGATTAAGGATGACATTGTTTACAATGGGTGAAATTTTCAAATTTGTAATACTATAATTTTCCACAATATGGAGCCTCAAACATGACTCTTATTTTATTTTTAAATTTTTTATGTCGACTTTTACACCTTGTATCTCAAAATCGACAACCGTTTGAATAATCCACATTTTTACCTACGTAGACTGACCCTTTGAGTATACTCCTTTAAGATTTGAGATCAAAATTTCCAATTTTATAAACAGTATGATTTTTTGAATGAAGTTATATTTTTTAGTAATTTCATCCCTCTATTTAAGGGTGAAAAAACTTTTTATCGAAAAACTGATTATGGCAATCGATTCCTTGTACTTCGAAAATCCATTTTCAATAATTTCCTAGAGAAAAAATATTTTCACCAATTTTCATCTGGATACCGATTTTCAGTACAGTATTTGAATCATTTTTAGTAGAAATATTTCCACAAATTTTGTCTATATAGACGTAAAATTTCCTCACAAATCTATTGGTTGCATTTTTAAGAACTCTTCTCGCTTTTTTTCGAAGTTCTGGGGATTTTAGATGGTCCACTTATTTCTCTTATATTTTTTCGAATCGTTCATCCCAGATTCTTACATTCAGATTCTATAGAGTAAAGATGAAATTGTTTACAATGGGTGAAATTTTCAAATTTGTAATACTATAATTTTTCACAATATGGAGCTTCAAACATGACCGTTATTTTCTTTTTGAATTTTATATATGTCAACTTTTACACCTTGTATCTCAAAATTGGCATTCGTCTGGATATTCCAGATTTTAACCCACGCAAACTGACCCTTTGAGTATACTCCTTTAAGATATGAGATCAAAATTTCCAATTTTATAGACAGTATGATTTTTTGAATGCAGTTATATTTTTTTGTAATTTCATCCCTCTATTTAATGGTGAAAAAACTTTTTTATCGAAAAACTGTTTATGGCAATCGATTCCTTGTACTTCGAAAACCCATTTTCAATACTTTCCTAGAGAAAAAAATATTCCAATTTTCATCTGGATACCAATTTTCAGTATAGTATTTGGATCATTTTTAGTAGAAATATTTCCACAAATTTTGTCTATATAGACGTAAAATTTCCTCACAAATCTATTAGTTGCATTTTTAAGGACTCATCTCGCTTTTTTTGGAAGTTCGGGGGATTTTAGATGGTCCACTTATTTCTCTTATATTTTTCGAATCGTTCATCCCAGATTCTTACATTCAGATTCTATAGATTAAGGATGAAATTGTTTACAATGGGTGAAATGTTCAAATTTGTAATACTATAATTTTCCACAATATGGAGCCTCAAACATGACCCTTATTTTACTTTTGAGTTTTATATGTCAACTTTTACACCTTGTATCTCAAAATTGGCATTCGTTTGGATATTCCAGATTTTTACCCACGCAAACTGACCCTTTGAGTATACTCCTTTAAGATATGAGATCAAAATTTCCAATTTTATAGACAGTATGATTTTTTGAATGCAGTTATATTTTTTTGTAATTTCATCCCTCTATTTAAGGGTGAAAAAACTTTATATCGAAAAATTGATTATGGCAATCGATTCCTTGTACTTCGAAAACCCATTTTCAATACTTTCCTAGAGAAAAAATATTTTCACCAATTTTCATCTGGATACCGATTTTCAGTACAGTATTTGGATAATTTTTGGTAGAAATATTTCCACAAATTTTGTCTATATAGACGTAAAATTTCCTCACAAATCTATTGGTGGCATTTTTAAGGACTCATCTCGCTTTTTTTGGAAGTTCGGGGGATTTGAGATGGTCCACTTATTTCTCTTATATTTTTCGAATCGTTCATCCCAGATTCTTACATTCAGATTCTATAGATTAAGGATGAAATTGTTTACAATGGGTGAAATTTTCAAATTTGTAATACTATAATTTTCCACAATATGGAGCCTCAAACATGACCATTATTTTATTTTTGAATTTTATATATGTCAACTTTTACATCTTGTATCTCAAAATCGACAACCGTTTGAATAATCCAGATTTTTACCTACGTAGACTGACCCTTTGAGTATACTCCTTTAAGATTTGAGATCAAAATTTCCAATTTTATAGACAGTATGATTTTTTGAATGAAGTTATATTTTTTAGTAATTTCATCCCTCTATTTATAGGTGAAAAAACTTTTTATCGAAAAATTTATTATGGCAATCGATTCCTTGTACTTCGAAACCCCATTTTCAATAATTTCCTAGACAAAAAATCTTCACCAATTTTCATCTGGATACCGATTTTCAGTACATCACTATTTGGATCATTTTTAGTAGAAATATTTCCACAAATTTTGTCTATATAGACGTAAAATTTCCTCACAAATCTATTGGTGGCATTTTTAAGGACTCATCTCACTTTTTTTGGAAGTTCGGGGGATTTTAGATGGTCCACTTATTTCTCTTATATTTTTCGAATCGTTCATCCCAGATTCTTACATTCAGATTCTATAGATTAAGGATGAAATTGTCTACAATGGGTAAATTTTCAAATTTGTAATACTATAATTTTCCACAATATGGAGCCTCAAACATGACCATTATTTTATTTTTGAATTTTATATATGTCAACTTTTACATCTTGTATCTCAAAATCGACAACCGTTTGAATAATCCAGATTTTTACCTTCGTAGACTGACCCTTTGAGTATACTCCTTTAAGATTTAAGATCAAAATTTCCAATTTTATAAACAGTATGATTTTTTGAATGCATTTATATTTTTTTGTAGTTTCATCCCTCTATTTAAGGGTGAAAAAACGTTTTTATCGAAAAACTGATTATGACAATCGATTCCTTGTTCTTCGAAAATCCATTTTCAATAATTTCCTAGAGAAAAAATATTTTCACCAATTTTCATCTGGATACCAATTTTCTGTACAGTATTTGGATCATTTTTAGTAGAAATATTTCCACAAATTTTGTCGATATAGACGTAAAATTTCCTCACAAATCTATTGGTGGCATTTTTAAGGACCCTTATCCCTTTTTTGGAAGTTCGGGAAATTTTATATTTCTCGAATTGTTCATCCCAGTTTCTTATATTCAGATTCTATAGATTAAGGATGAAATTGTCTACAATGGGCAACATTTTCAAATTTGTAATAATATAATTTTCCACAATATGGAGCCTCAAACATGACCCTTATTTTACTTTTGAGTTTTATATATGTCAACTTTTACACCTTGTATCTCAAAATTGGGAACCGTTTGAATATTCCATCTTTTACCCACGTAGATTGACCCTTTGAGTATATTTCTCTAAGATATGAGATCAATTTTATAGACAATATGATTTTTTGAATGAAGTTATATTTTTTTGTAATTCCATCCCTCTATTTAAGGACGACAAAAATTCTTATCAAAAAACTGATTATGGCAATCGGTTCCTGGCAGTCGAAAACCTTAATTTTTATAATTTCAGTAATTTCCTTTAGTTCAGCGTACTTGTTTAGTTTTTCTTTATACTTCTTCTTTATTGGAATTATTTGGCTGATTTCCTATAAGGTTTGTACTTGTAGTATAACTAATTATTTTCAGAATTAATCTTAATTTTTTTTCAGTACTTCTAAGTAAAACTATTGTATTGAGAGTTCATATTTCGCTGCCATTAACGGGCGAATAACGATAGTTTGGATTGTCATTCTAACAGTTTAGATCCTAATAATTCTGGGATCATTTTGAATGTTATTACATGCACCCTCCATTATTATTATTATTATTGACATCGGGCGATATTGCAGACCAATTAACTCGTCCAATCCAACGATTTCCATACTACTGTTAAGGAATTGATTTATAAACTTAGAATTATAACGGATGTCTCATGGTACGTTCCAAACACAATCTTAGCATTCTGTTAAAGAAGACTGAAAAAATTACATACTAAATAGAATTCTAGCAAACGAAGCCTCTATCCCTGCAATTATGTAAAAGTTTATTTGTATCGACTATGTAGTACTGTGACATGTAGTACTAAGTGTCTTGTGGTAGTGAGTGTCACATGGTACTAAGACAATTTACATTTTGTAACAATTTTTATGGATGGTAAAAAAATTGGGAATAGAAAATAAAAAGGGTGGACATAAAACCTCATTCAGTATCTGTAGTTTGCGTTTGCCAGGAAAGTTTCTGGACACTGTATTTTTAAAGATATTAAATTATTTTCATCCACTATACTGAGAGATTTTCCTATTCCTATTGTAGACTATTAGGATTAATATTTTGTTGCAGGTCAAACCGGTCGAGGTAATACCGAGGAAATAGGATTGTTGTCCCTTGATGACGACGAAAATTTCTGCATGGGTGGTCCGGGCGTCATACTTTCCAGGGAAACTCTCAAAAGGATAGCGCCGTCTGTGGAAGAATGTCTAAATGAAGTTTACACGACTCACGAGGATGTAGAATTAGGACGCTGTGTGAAAAAATTCGCCGGGATATCCTGTACGTGGTCCTATGAGGCGAGTGATGATTATACTGTAAGATTTTATATCTTCAAAAGCATTCCAGCAAATTTGACCTACATGTTTGAAATAATTTTTTTTACCATTAAATTTGAGACTTAATTAGTTACATATATATCGGGTGTATCACAGTAAATATTCTTTTTATAATAACTGAAGTCGAAACTAAGTATATACGGGGTGTGAATTTGACAACGTATCATCTTGAAACAGCGACGTATATAAAATATATATGGTTTACCATTCGCAAACGTAACATTGGAATTGCTTTGTTATTGTACAAAGCTGCAATACTTCTATTCTATTTACAGTTATTGAATTATTGTATCGTTTTTGAGTCTAAATTATTTTCCATAAAATATCAATTTCATCAAACACTGTGTGAACGAAAGTTGAGAACGTTGCTTTGGTCCACCCGGTAGTTTTTATTAACCGTTAGGTCAAATTTGTAAAATGCTTTAGATTTGTATTTGGTAACGGTGACTAAAATTTTTTAATTTATTTATTTTAATCCCAAATACACTTCTAATTTCGTCAAGTAAGTTTTTAATATTAAGAACAACTTAAAAAACGAATACCTTTGCTTTAAATCCCGTGTAACTGAACTATGAATGAAAATTGAGGAAGTTTATCGTAAATTTTCAATTATATAGGTTTCAATACATCTCCCCGAGTGTCTTTTCATTTGTTTTTAATTACATCCAGTTGTCTTCAGCTGTTAATTTGTCTTGTTCCAAGTAACAGGAACACGAACAGGAACCGAATTATCAATTTTTTTATTTATAATATACAGTGTGTTTTTGGATTATTAATTAAAAATAGTAGTAGACTTATTCAACTATATTAGTAATCTCACTTAGACGATGATAGGATTAATAATATCTACCTAATTGCAAGGGTACATTATTAGTTGTCTTTACAGTCATAAAACTGCGATATTTCTAATTCTTGCGTTGTTGCCAGTGTAACCGAAACAATATTCATTATCACAGAACATTGCATTTTATTATTCTTGTGCTATTTTGATATTTATTATTAAATTATAATTGAATATTAAAATAAACGGTTTTAAACATTAAAACTAACTTTTTCGCATCTGTGAGATTCCCTGAACAATATTATATCATTAAATTGGCCACTTGTATGCCCTTTGGGGATATATCGCGTACTAACAAACTGAAAATTCTCCAAAAATTACAAAAATTTGTTACTTGAAGTACCATAGTACTCGTTGCACTGGCATTAGTGAGCTGAATATCAATAGGGTTCATCTTTGAGATGCTCTGAATAATATCCAATCATGAAATTGGTCATTTGTATACACTCCGGAGGCTGTATCGTGCTAACAAACTAAAATTTCTCCAAAAATGACAAAAATGTTGTACTTAAAGTACTATAGCACCTGTTGTACTGGTCCTGGTGAGCTGAAAATCAAAAGGGTTTATCTGTGATATGTCCTGAATAATATTCGATGATAAAATTTGTGATTTGTTGCACTCCGGAGGCTGTATTATGTTAACAACCTGAAATTTCTCCAAAAATAACAAAAATGTTGTAATTAAAGTACTATGGTACCTGCTGTACTGGTCCTGGTGAGCTTAAAATCAAAAGGGTTTATCTGTGATATGTCCTGAATAATATTCGATGATAAAATTTGTGATTTGTTGCACTCCGGAGGCTGTATTATGTTAACAACCTGAAATTTCTCCAAAAATGACAAAAATGTTGTACTTAAAGTACTATAGTACCTGTTGTACTGGCCATGGTGAGCTGAAAATCAAAAGGGTTTATCTGTGATATGTCCTGAATAATATTCGATGATAAAATTTGTGATTTGTTGCACTCCGGAGGCTGTATTATGTTAACAACCTGAAATTTCTCAAAAAATTACAACAACATCGTACTTCAAGTACCATAGCACCCGTTGTACTGGCTCTGGTGAGCTGAAAATCAATAGGGCTCATCTGTGAGATGTCCTGAACAATATTCAATCATAAGATTGGCGACTTGTTGTACTGCGGAGGCTGTATCGTGTTAACAAGACATGTATCGAAAAGTGGTCGACGACGACATACACATAGGATTTTTTGTTTAAAAACCGTTTTTTCATGTTGTTCTTGATGAAAAACGTAAAAATCTCTTCTGACTCTTCAGACTTTCGCGTTTAGATCTCCAATTAGCATTTTTAAGTCATATTTTTGTAATGTTTTCAGTAGTTCATTAAATTTCCTCATAAAATTCGTTATTTTACTTCTAAATCTTTGGCTTCTGTAGAGAATACAAAAAGAATTTATATTTTCAAATAGGTAGCTGACAGACTCACCATAATTCACATTCTCAAATCTACAGCAATATAAACAAAATTAAAATAAAGTACATTCTTGAACATAGCGTGTTTCAAAATGACGCTTACAACGTTTGTCTCTTAAAATTAGACTATTTAAAATGAGGTACGAGAGGTCCAACTTATTAACTTTTTGAAATACAGAGTCCTTAAGTTGAAAATTATAAAAATATTTTATTTCATAACTTTAGAATGGATCAATATTTCAATTTGAAAGTTGGCAAAATGTTTTTACATTTAAATTCGCATAATTTTGGGTGAAAAACAGTTTTACTTACTTAGGCCAGTGGCGTGCTTTTAGAAAAATTAGTCACTTCCCGCCTATTTTTAACGCTACTGACATTTTATAACTTTCAAGTTATTTATTGTGTTGCTCAAAGATATACACGTAAGAAACGCATAATCTTTAGATATCAGGTCCGTCAAGCTGGCCCCACCGGTTGGAATTTTTTCGTAAAAATGCTAGCACAGATAAAGGATACCTAGTACAACCTAGCACACTATTTTTTATAGCTAGCACACCAACAGCTCACAATAAAAATGCTTTTGAATTCGGGTGGGGCCAGGTTAACGTTAGCCCCCCCCCCGGTTGGAATTTTTTGCCAAAATGCTAGCACAGATAAAGGGCACCTAGCACACCATTTTTTATAGCTAGCACACCAACTACTCGTTTGATTCTGGGGAGTGGGGGTCAGTGAAATACCGCTATACTTACTCGATGAATAAATAAATGGATAAATGAATAGGTTGAATATAAATGTAAAACGGCTGGTTTAATTGTTTCTTACTGTAGTTACGAAAAATTTTCGGAACATTCCACTCATATGGTAAAAATTCCAAATGAAGCAGGATCTTTTCGGAGATAACTCTCCGGCAGTGCCGATAATTTCCCTTTTAAGTCCGTATCTAAGTAACGTCTAAGTAACAATTGTTGTTATTATCATAATTTTAATTTAAAATATCATAAAAATGTCACGGTTTGAAAACGATTCTTCAAGTTTAATCCAAAAATAAGTGATTGAAAATGAACCAAAAAGGGTAATTAAATACCATGTAATGTTGTTTACATAATATAAATTTCGTATTAATACAGTTTTATGTCGTCTAATCGAGAAATATTCTATCGAATTACACTCGTGAAAATAGTTAGATCATTAGTTTCACTTATATAGTCCATGTTGCTTGTAATATTATTAGAAAGAATACATATTATTACAACCAATCAGCCCTTCGGGGAAACCCTTTCTTAACCCAAACATGTGTGACGTAATTTGCAACTTATTTGTGCACGGATTGTTTCTGATTCCGTGACTAAATGGTTAAATTTAATTATTTTGTTTTATTAAAATTACTATGATTTTAACAAAATTATTTGTTTTTTGTATTCTTTCGTTTTTTAGCAATAATTGAAAATAAATAGATAATTAATAATTAAATAATAGTTAATTAATAATTAATCAAATACCCTGCTAGATAGGAAAATATAGATATCACGCACAATCCGGCAACATCTGACAACAATAATGCTGTTTAGGGGCCATTTTTTATAGGAAAATGATGTTTAGGTACAAAAACATCCAACATTTTCATTCATTCGTGTAACCGTAGCGTTATTTTGCAGACACCCTCCACCCCCTGAATTCAAAAACATTGTTAATGTACTAGCTATAAAAAAATTTGTGCTAGATTGTGCTAGGTGTCTTTTATTTGTGCTAGCATTTTGGCGAAAAAATTCCAACCGGAGGGGGCTAGCGTTAAACCAGCCCCACCCGAATTCCAAAGCATTTTTATTGTAAGTTGTTGGTGTGCTAGCTATAAAAATTGGTGTGCTAGGTTGTGCTAGGTGCCCTTTATGTGTGCTAGCATTTTGGTAAAAAAAACTAAACGGGGGGGGGGGGGGGCAGCTTGACGGACCTTTACATATCGTGGTTATCTAGATATTGGATGTTTAGAATGAGATTGCAAAATCATATTTTAAATAACAGAAATTTTACCAAATTTGTTTCTTTATTGCTGATGCCAAATTCACGCAAGAAGGAATTCTCAATTCCAAAAATAGCTATGTCTGAGAGGAGGAAAATCCACATGATATTGAAAAGTAAAATCATCAAATTAAACCATTAACACACGATGAGATTAAATTGAAACTTTGATACACATCTAAAATCGTTTATAGTAAGTGTGTGACTAAAATGTGAGTATTACTTTTCCGCCAACCTATCTAATATGCGAGAAAAGTATTGGTTTACCCACAAAAAAGTTGGAAATTGGAAATTTTTTTTTGAGTTATTTTTACGTTATCCATCAACAACAACACGAAATAACGGTTTTTAGACAAAAAATCCTGTGTGTATGTCGTCGTCGTCGTCGTTGTCGTCGGCCACTTTTCCTTGCAAGTCTTGTTAGCACGATACAGCCTCCGGAGTGCAATAAGTCACCCATTTTATGATGGAATATTGTTAAGGACATTTCACAGATGAACCCTATTGATTTTCAGCTCACCAGAGCCAGTACAACGGGTGCTATGGTACTTGAAGTACGACATTTTGTCGTTTTTCGAGAAATTTCAGTTTGTTAGCACGATACAGCCTCCGGAGTTCAACAAGTCACCAATTTTATGATTGAATTTTATTCATGGCATCTCACTGATGAACCCTATTGATTTTCAGCTTACCAGAGTCAATACAACCGGTGCTACAGTACTTTAAGTACGATATTTTTGTCATTTTTGGAGAAGTTTCAGTTTGTTAGCACGATACAGCCTCCGGAGTATATACAAGTGATGAATTTTATGATTGGATATTATTCAGAGCGTCTTAAAGATGAACCCTATTGATATTGAGCTCACTAAAGACAGTACAACGGGTGCTGTGGTACTTGAAGTACCAAATTTTTGTGATTTTTGGATAATTTTCAGTTTGTTAGCACGATACAGCCTTCAGAGAGTATACGATTGATCAACTTTATGAATAAGCATTGTTCAAGGTGTCTCACAGATGTACCCTATTGATTTTCAGTTGACTAGAGCGAGTACAGCGGGTCCTATAAAACTAGATATACTAAATTTTTGGTTATTTTTGGAGAAATTTCGGTTTGTTAGCACGATACATCCCCCGAAGTGTATACAAGTAACAATTTTATGATAGAATATTGTTCAGGGCCACAGATGCGGAAAAGTTAGTTTTAATCTTTAAAACCGTTTATTTTTTTATAGGTTTATTCGATTTTCAGGGACTTAAATCTTTACTTCAAAATTTAAAATTGCACTACAATATACTACAAACGATTTTAGATTTATTAAAGTAGTTTTCGTGTTATCCGGAAAATTCTTCGAAAGCAATTCTTCGAAAACAATTCTTCGAAAACAATTCTTCGAAAATCAATTCTTCGAAAATGCAATTCTTCGAATAAACAATTCTTCGACTAATAATTCTTCGAATAACAATTCTTCGAAGTATCCAAAAGGAATGACTTTGTTCAGAGATATAAATCAGGTATAATTTATCTAATCTCAAGCTTGCGACTGACGATAATCCCTTGGAAATTAGTTTTAATTTAACCCTGTGCAAGTAAATATGGATGCGGAATTTGTTTGTGATATAAATCAGGTATAATTTATCTAATCCCAAGTTTGCAACTGACCTGAGTGGGTATAAAAGGGATTGTTTTCCATAAAATAAAATTAGTTTTAATTTAACCCTGTGCAAGTAAATATGGATGCAGAATTTGTTTGTTCAGAAAAAGGAAAACGTAAATTGTTGTTCGAGGGACATTTTTATTTTAAAGATGTTGAAAAAGGTGAAAAAGTGTATTGGAAGTGCGCATTTTATGAAAAAAGAAAAACAAACTGTCCAGCGAGAATAATTACTGTCGACGATAAAATCAGTAAAATAACAAAAGAACATAATCATATTGCTGACGCCTCAGAGGTGGAAGCGACCAAAGTGTACGAAAAAATTCGAATCAACTCGAAAATAAGTAATGATCCTCCGCACAGAATTATATCAATTGCTTCGACTACATGTTCCATAACGGCAGCTCCCGAGCTTCCAAGTGTTAGCAGTATGAAACGGAGTATTCGCAATATCAGACAAAAAAATCTACAAGGACCAGCTCTTCCTACTAATAGAAGCGAAATAATATTTTTGGAGGAATATACGAAAACCTACAAAAATGAAAATTTTTTGCTATATGATGCCGGTCCAGTGGACGAGAGAATATTAATTTTTACTACAGAACAAAATCTCCAATTATTGTCTAACAGTAAGCATTGGAATATTGATGGCACATTTAAAACCGTGCCGTTATTATTCCAACAATTACTAACCGTTCACGGACTGCAACACAATTTATCGGTACCTTTAGTTTATGCACTCTTACCAAAAAAATCAGAACGAATTTATGATCAATTTTTTCAAGAACTTAAAAATTTGAAATCATCTTTAGTGCCTGCAACGATTACCACTGACTTCGAAAAAGCATTGATTAATGCCTGCAATAGTGCTTTTCCAAGTTGTAGAAAAAGAGGCTGTTTTTTCCACTTCAGTCAATGCATTTTTCGAATGATTCAAAGGAATGGATTAAAAAAACGCTATGAGACTGACAGTGAATTTGCTTTCAAACTAAAAATGTTGTGTGCTATTGCTTTTGTCCCAGTGGATGATATAGTTATGGCTTTTGAACAATTATATGATAGTGAAATATTTCCGTCAGAAGCCGAAAGTGTTATTAATTATTTTGAAGATACGTGGATTGGGCGACCAAATCGAAAACAGCGAAAACCACCACAATATCCATACGAATTGTGGAATCTATATCAAACAGTTTTGGATGATTTACCGAGAACAAATAATTCGGTAGAAGGATGGCATCGAAGTTTTGAAACACAAGTATCAGCAGTTCACCCCAACTTGTGGAAATTTATAAAATGTATAAAAAATGAGCAAAGTCTAAATGAACTTCGTGTAGAACAATATTTAAGCGGATTTGAACCACAAACACCAAGAAAGAAGTACAAAGATTGTAATCAACGAATCAAAACTCTTGTAAATCAGTATGATAAAAATAATATAATAGAATACATTAGAGGTTTAGCTCACAACATATCATATTGATCTATAATATTTTTCTTACCTTGGTATTTGATAGTATTTATGTCATTTATCTGTAATTTTTACTGTAACCTTTTACTGTACTGTAAACTTTTACTGTAATTTATTAATAAAATGTTGACATAATTGTAACAAATAAAAAAAGTAGTGTTTTATTTCCAGTTCCTAGGTATTCTCAAAAAAGAAAATGACCTTATAATTCTCATTTATTATTAGTATGTTCCGCATCATACGTTTATATATCATGCGAGAAATATTGATTATTGTCTAATGAAAACTTATCCCAGATTTTAGTAAATCCAAATAATAAAGCTGTCGAAGAATTATTAGTCGAAGAATTGTTTATTCGAAGAATATGGTATTCGAAGAATCGCATTTTCGAAGAATTGATTTTCGAAGAATTGTTTTCGAAGAATTGTTTTCGAAGAATTGCTTTCGAAGAAAATTCCTAGATCCAGTTTTCGTTGTTATCTGATGATGTGTTAATGGTTTAACTTGACGATTTTATTTTTCGGGCATTACAGTTTCTACAACAAAAATAAAAATGTCACTACTATTACCTATATCGTTTGTAGTGTAAGCTTAAAATGAGATTTTTTTTATAAAGTCGGATTTCAGGTTCATACAGCTGTTAATTAGTTATTCTAAAATAACTTTACTGATTTGGATATAACGATTCACTTATTTCCGATTGAAGTTGTTACTGAACAAACAGTCATATCTGTCTTCATAGAAAATAGAAATTCGAAATGCTTCTTTGATAAGAGTAATGACTACACAATAAAATATTTTCTTCTGTATTCTTTGATAAGAGCATACGCACAATAAGATTTGTCTAAAGTAAATAAAAATATCTTTAATCTTCCATGTTTATTTCCTCCGAGACATCGACGTAGTCATCGGCAGATAATATTTGGACTCTTTTTTGTCGGAGGTCACTAACGTTCATTTGAGTTTTTTACTCAGAAAAAAATTGCAAATTGCGCGTTAAAGATAATAATATCGAAAGTGTAATTAACCTCGAGGCTAAGCCAATCGTTTAAAAACATCGTAACAAAAACAAGATAATCGTCAATTTCACTATTATTAAATCTTTTACTTGCGGACATTCGTTTATCGAAATACTTCACATATTTACGTCTCGATTTATTAACTCGAATCCTAGATTAGTTTTGGAATATATTAAGCCAAATTGGGAATAAATTTCTGAACTATATAATTAAATTTTATTCGAATATAAATGGATTGGCTTAAAAAATACTTTGATTTACATATAAACGCCATTACGAGAAAAAATAGTAATTATGGATCCGAGACATTAATACACTTTTCTACCGTGGCTCATATAGCATTTTTTTCACTACTGGCATTTTATTTTTTTAAATATTAGTTTTTGGAACTAATAAATATCGAATAAAATATGAACTTCAAAATTTTGTAAAAAATCAAATCATCCATGCTTCTGTCAAATGTAAAACACAAAAAATCCCACAGCACAGGCAAATTGGACAGGCTTATTTCAGTAACATGTTTGCATAAAACCCAAAATAAAAAATTAGATACAAAAGTAATAGAATGTTTTGAGATGTACAAAAAACCAAAGTAACATTCTGGCATCAAATCAAAAACAAAAAAATCAAAAAAATTTCTGGTAAATTTGTGAATTTTCTTAAATAAATGTTTTATTGTACGATTTAGAGAAAAAATGTTGAATACAAAAGTTGTAGTACGTGTTAAGGTCTATAAAAAAACAAAGGAAATATGATTTTTTTTCAACTTTGACAGGCCGCCATTTTATTTTTACTGAGCCGATTTGGCTCATTAACGAACTCGTCCAAGATTTTGGCCTAAACGATTTTTGTAGCGAGTTTGGTTTCGATCCGTCGAAAAATACGCCCTCTATCGGGCTTACAAATTCCGTTTTTGTTTTTCATTTGACGCAAAAAAGTTACTGAGCTTTTTCATAGCCCTTAACACGTTCTACAACTTTTGTATTTAACATTTTTCTCTAAATCGTACATTAAAACATTTATTTAATAAAATTCACAAATTATAACGGAATTTGTAAGCACGATAGAGGGCGTATTTTTTGACAGATCGAAACCAAACTCGCTACAAAAGTCGGTTAGGCCAAAATCTTGAACGAGTTCGTTAATGAGCCAAATCGGCCCAGTAAAAACAAAATGGCGGCCTGTCAAATTTGAAAAAAAATCGTATTTCCTTTGTTTTTCATTTGACGCAAAAAAATACGTTATTCATTTGACGCATAAAAATACTGAGCTTTTTTATAGACCTTAACACGTTCTACAACTTTTGTATTTAACATTTTTCTCTAAATCGTACATTAAAACATTTATTTAAGAAAATTCACAAATTTACCAGACATTTTTTTATTTTTTTGTTTTTGATTTGATGCCAGAATGTTACTTTGGTTTTTTGTACATCTCAAAACCTTCTATTACTTTTGTATCTAATTTTTTATTTTGGGTTTTATGCAAACATGTTACTGAAATAAGCCTGTCCAATTGGTCCTGTGCCATTGGGATTTTTATTAAGTGTCTTTAACAATTTGCATTAATTCACTTTTTTGCCTTTCTGTAAATACCATACCAAAAGGGCAACTAAAGTTTCATAAGTAAATATTGCCCACTGAGGGTAAAGTTCACTATTATTAATTTTGACTAACACTATATGTAACTGTACTAGTTGCTTATGCCTAAGTACCGGGAGGCTAACTGGGCAGAGGTCAATTGACAACACTGTATAAGGAGTTGTAATGACTTGGCCAGTTTCAGTCTCAGCAGTTAGTAGGCAGCACCAGAGCGCGTTGTTGGAGTAGCCGTAGTTAGCTGAGGTAGCTTCTTCGATGGTTAGACTCAAACCCCCTGTGATTCCTCTATTTATACGATTTAATTTCCTACTGCGTAGTTTCTCGATGTAATTGTGCAGAAACTCTTATTTCTATTGGGCGGGGCGGAGCATATGAATCCCACGCGCTTGTGGTCTGGTGACAATAGCACACCTTACCGAATATTTCTCTCTTTAGATATTATCTGCTTTACTTGTAAACAACCTGGTCATACAGCTCCCCATTTTCATCCAACAGCCTCTTCCCCACAGCAATTCTCAGGTTGTCAATCCCTGGGGTTTTCCTCACTTTAATGTTTTCCACCTGCCCTTCTCTACTTCCCATTTCTCTACCGACCTGATTCCTCTCGTTTTCCCTACCCCCCTAGTTTGTTCGACTTCCCGAATCCTTCTTTCCACTCCCCCTTCTACCTCTATGTACAATTTTCCTATACGCTCCTTCCCCCAATCTTCCTCTAGTACCTCGTTATTAGTTTGCATGCATCTCATACGCCATTCCCCATGGGTTGTTTTCCAATTGCCCCAGTAGCTCTTCCAACTTCCCGTTTTTTTCATATCCATCCTTTCGCTCCAGCTCTTTCTTCTCCTTGTAACCCTCTTTACCCGTCCTCCTCCCCTAGTATCCGCATTCGTTCTTACACTCCCTTCACAGCTCCTTTATTTCCTCATTCCACCAGTAATTAGCCCTACTCTTAGGCATATTACCCCACTTTCCCTTTCTTTTACAGCGCCTTTATCATCCCGTACAATTAATTTACCTCATGTCCAAGTCCACTTTCTATCTCCTTTCTTACTATCATCCTTATACCCTCCTCTACCTCCGCCTTGGTCCATCCCCATCCCCTCTCTTCCAATAATTTATTTCGCCCTTTCCTTATATCCGTCTCCATATACTTATGTAAACTCAAGTTTTACTCATCCTCCAGCACCCACCAACTACTCATTCTTTCTCCCAGCCATTCATCACATGTTGTTACATTAATGTATGACTAACCTCCGTCATCCCTCACGAAGGTGGGCAGGAGTTAATCATACAGCACTGCTAACCCGTTGGATTCCAACACTTCCTCCAGGATCTACCCTCTCCTGTCCGTTTTCTTCTCCCCCCCCCTGTACATTTGACAAATATATCTTCATATTTCCATACTGTAAGCGCACACTTTAGATAAAAATAGATAACAATCAAAATGCGTTCGGGTGACCTCAATAAATTCTTGTATAAACTGTTTCTCCGAACACTGTTTATTATTGATAAAATTTTACAAATGTATCTGTCTAATTTATGAATGGGTTTTAAAAAAAAACTTTCTATTAGAAGTTATCTGCATTCATAACCACTGCCAAAACTAGTATTGTTTGTTTACTATTCAATCGATAAAATAAATTATAAATTATTAAATAGTGTTTATAAATAAAGTATTCATAGATAACAGGTTTTGGATTATGCAATACATTACGGAATGCGAGGATACCATATAAATTTGTTTGTAAACTTGTAAAATATAAAATACAACTGATAAAAACAAAATACCAAACATTGTGATCACCTACACACTTTCAGTCTTTCAAGACGATAATACATAGAAATACACGTCAAACGATGAGGAATTGTTAATGGCAATATAAGTGACTGTTCGTCAATATGGGATGTTTAAAACTACTTTTTCGAAATTTGCTCAGATCTGGACTTTGACAGAGCGGTCATTTTGTTGGTAGGGCATACAAGTGTGGGTATGCCATTAGGTTCTCATTCTTATCTGCAGGTTCGTGATGTTTATTTCTAGTTTTTAGTGCGTTTATTGCATATTTTATCAACTTTAACTACAATATGGCTTGAATTGAATACCACTTAACTTTCAAAGGAAATGTGAAATCGCGTTAGAAAACTTCCAATTATAGACAATGTTGATCCCTATACTGTTGGTGCAAGTGAACTGACCAGCAATTATAAGTTTTTTGCCTGGCCATGATGAATTACCTCATAATTCCTGACATACTTACTATGCAAATAAAATTATAGTTTAAAAAAATGTGTTTTTTACATCTGGAGTAGGTAAAAAATTAAAAACTAATTCTTACAAGAACGTTTTGATAATATTACGTAATATATAACAATTCTTAAAGGTTTATTTTAATTAAAGATATAGTATTCGCTTATAGTCTAATCAACAAGTTTAAAAACGTGTTAAATAGAAATAAAGCTCCTAAAAATATGTGCCATAGCTCATTCGATTCGGAATGACGTCTAGAAAAATGTTTTTAAGGGTATATTAGCACATAAAAAATTGTTATTAACAAAATAAGATAAAAAAAGGTATTTAGTTTTTCGTTAATAACTTTTAAAATAATGATATTTAAGGAATTTTGAAAAAAGATCCTGAAAGAGGAGAAAATTTCCAATAAAAAAAGTCCTAACTCCCGGAACTCTATCTATATTATTTATAATTTTTTTTTAACGCTGAAAATAGGGCTCCGCGAGGACGTTACGGCATAGGCGCGCCGCCTAAAAAGCCGGTATATCACCTAAAATAATTTTTTTTTAATATTAAAAACAATTTGAAAATTTGAATAAATTATAGTGTAATCTAGATACTTGAACGAAAAAAACCTCGGTGAAAAAAAATTTTTTTGTCGATTTTTCGATTTTTCAAAAAGTTACACCATTGTTAATTAACTAATTTTTTCCCAATCTCTGTTTTTATAAATTACGGTATAAAAGTTTAAATAATTGGTCTATAAATTTTTCGCTTCGTGGAGCTCTTTTTGTTTAGGTACTTGATAAAGTTATGCAAAAAATTTTATTAAAGTTAATTATTTTGTTAATTATAATTTTTTTAAATCAACTAAAAATGAAATTTCTAAAAAATGTTATCAAAAAAAAATTTTTTTGGTAATATATCATTATTGCTGTTTTCGCATCTGATATAGGTATTAATTAAAATTGGAAAACAAATTTTTACGTCATTTGTTAAGAAATTGTTTATAAACGAATAGACTATTTTGGGATTTAAAAAAAAATTTTTTTACTATCTTATAGCATAGGTGAAATGATGATTTTTAAAAAAAAAATTTTCTTAAATAAATTTTTTATTGTTTATAATCGTTTTTTTTATATTTCAATTGTTTAAATAATTAGTTAAGAAATTATTTTATTCTTAAAAATCATCATTGACCCTTTTCAATGGAATAAGAGAGAAAAATTTTTTTTTTATAAATCATTTAATTGTTTATTAACTTAACAATTTGTCATAAACAAATAATATTAACCGTTATATTTTTTTCCGAAAACTTCAAAAAATTACAAAAACAATCATATATAACAAAGTTAAGAAAATTTTTTTTTTGTATTTTTTACAACACTTTTAAATATTATACAATAATGAAATTACAGCCGTTACATAATTTGTCAAGTTAAAAATTGTTATAACTTTTAAACTATTAGAGATAGGGTAAAGAACATTAAAGTCATTTTTGTAAAGGATTTATTTATCTGTAAAATTAATTCAAAATCGATTCTGTAACTATTATTTATCACTTGTTATAAGTATTTGTTTATAAAAATTCTAGATTTTTTTTACATCTTTTGAAATTCCATAGCTTATAAATTGTTAAATAATATAGATACAGTTACGGACCCAAGAACTTTTTTATTCTATGATAAAATATCTGGGCTACTATAGATAACATTCAAAAACGTATTATAAGTTCATTTATATTACATTATCATTAAGATAAATAATTAGTAAAATGTATAAAGGCGTACAAATTAGTGATAATCGGATTAAACTTCATGCTTCATAATTTAGAAAATATACCTGAAAAAAAAATTAGAAAATAAATTCATTTATTAAATAAAAGATGTCATTTTTTTGTAAATAAATAATTTATAGAGCTCTAGTAGAAAGTTATTAAAGCTTATTTTAATAAATAAATAATTAAACTTAGCAGAATATTAATAATTCAAGTGATAAATGAAAAATGATCTGTAGCAGAATATAAATTGGGTAAGTATAAATTTTAATTAATATATTATTTAAACAAAAATGGATATTGCTATAATTTATGCGTAATTAGAAAGATATTTTATCATAGAATAAAAAAGTTCTTGAGTCCGTAACTGTATCTATATTATTTAACAATTTATAAGCTATGGAATTTCAAAAGATGTAAAAAAAATTTTTATAAACAAATGCTTATAACAAGCGATAAATAATAGTTACAGAATCGATTTTGAATTCATTTTACAGATAAATAAATCCTTTACAAAAATGACTCAAATGTTCTTTACCCTATCTCTAATAGTTCAAAAGTTATAACAATTTTTAACTTGACAAATTATGTAACGGCTGTAATTTCATTATTGTATAATATTTAAAAGTGTAAAATTTTTTTTCTTAACTTTGTTATATATGATTGTTTTTGTAATTTTTTGAAGTTTTCGAAAAAAAATATAACGGTTAATATTATTTGTTTATGACAAATTGTTAAGTTAATAAACAATTAAATTCTTTATAATAAAAATTTTTTCTCTGTTATTCCATTGAAAAGGGTCAATGATGATTTTTAAGAATAAAATAATTTCTCAACTAATTATTTAAACAATTGAAATATAAAAAAAACGATGATAAACAATAAAAAAATTTATTTAAGAAAAAATTTTTTTTAAATATCATCATTTCACCTATGCTATAAGATAGTAAAAAAATTTTTTTTTAAATCCCAAAATAGTTTATTTGTTTATAATCAATTTCTTAACAAATGACGTAAAAATTTTTTTTCCAATGTTAATTAATACCTATATCAGATGCGAAAACAGCAATAATAATATATTACCAAAAAAATTTTTTTTATATAACATTTTTTAGAAATTTCATTTTTAGTTGATTTAAAAAAATTATAATTAACAAAATAATTAACTTTAATATAAAATTTTTGCATAACTTAAAGTAAGTACCTAAACAAAAAGAGCTCCACGAAGCGAAAAATTTATAGACCAATTATTTAAACTTTTATACCGTAATTTATAAAAACAGAGATTGGAAAAAAATTAGTTAATTAACAATGGTGTAACTTTTTGAAAAATCGACAAAAAATTTTTTTTCTCCGAGGTTTTTTTCGTTCAAGTGTCTAGATTACACTACAATTTATTCAAATTTTTAAATTGTTATTTAATATTAAAAAAAATTATTTTAGGTGATATACCGGCTTTTTAGGCGGCGCGCCTATGCCGTAACGTCCTCGCGGAGCCCTATTTTCAGCGTTAAAAAAAATTATAAATAATATAGATAGAGTTCCGGGAGTTAGGACTTTTTCATTGGAAATTTTCTCCTCTTTCAGGATCTTTTTTCAAAATTCCTTAATCATTATTTTAAAAGTTATTAACGAAAAACTAAATACCTTTTTTTATCTTATTTTGTTAATAACAATTGCAATTTTTTATGTGCTAATATACCCTTAAAAACATTTTTCTAGACGTCATTCCGAATCGAATGAGCTATGGCACATATTTTTAGGAGCTTTATTTCTATTTAACACGTTTTTGAACTTGTTGATTAGACTATTAAAAGTTTTTACTTATCTGACACAATTTATTTTTAATATTTTTTTCAACAAACTGTTTCTATAACATACAGTTGTTATGATAAAAATCCATGAATCCTTCGACATAGTACTGTTGACTCCTTTTTAGAAACCTAATGTACATGATGCTTTTTTAATTTTGGTCATGTTATAATCCAGTGTTTTTATTCAAAAGTTTTCACTACGAAGCATTCTAACGTAATAATGATGTTCAATAACTAAATGGATACATGCCCATTCTACATTATTATAGATATCGCACAATAATACATTGTCATTACGAAAATACAGTCTATAATTAAAAGTATTTAATTAGTACTAAGTTACCATATTAGAATTAGACTATATTTAAAAACAAGTTTCATAAGGCCGGTTTTTATGGAACGACTCTGTTTAGAAAACGAGATCCATAACCAAATCCATTGAATATTATAGTCTAGGGCATTTAGCACTAAATCACCCGAATAGAGGAAATTTGGGAGCACAACAGATATCGAGATGCGGTTTTCTGCATTGTGTTGGGGAAGGTCCAAGAAGAAACTGACGAAAATGTGGGTTAGCAGTTTTTTGAAAAACGCTTTCTGGGCCCGTTACAACACATATTATAAAAACAATTGCTTTGGGAGTCTTGTGTGCCTCGAAACTGGATTTGAGAAAGGCGCCAACGCTATAAAGGGAGTAGAGTATCGTTCCCACGGAACCGAGCGTATCGAGCACAAGCATATGCTGAAGCCACCAACAAAAAAGTCGACCTTGCACGCATAATTCCGACTGCCAATGCGTTAACCGAGCATATCAAGCGTGTCTATTTCCAAGTACAGGCTTGGTATGGTTCACCAGGTCACGACGAGACCTTAGATCCGTTACAATGGGGGTGGGAATTGGTGGATGGAGAGCTCAGTCCTGTCACCATGACCCAGGAAGCCGGCCCCGAGGAAATTTTGAACAAAATTTCGTGTTCTTGCCAAACTGACTGTGGCATGAGGTGCGGTTGCCGCCGAAGTGGGTTGGTGTGCTCACTGGCATGCAAGAATTGCGATGACAATTGCTCAAACCAAAAAGGCGCTCCCGATGGGGCCGATAATAGTGACGACGAAGAAGATAAAGAAGAGGAAGAAAATGGAGAAGGGGAAGAAGGAGAGCAACGGGAAGAAGAAGACGAGGAGTTTGAACAAGATGTTTAGTTCTTAAGTTGAAAATTTCAGTTTATAATGAATAATTCAAGATTAATAAAAACTTCTATTTGTTATTTGAATAAAGAATTATGTTCATAATTTGTGATTTTTCACTAGCTGCTTAACCATTTCCTAGCCGCCCCTGAGTGACCTGGATTTTACAATGCCAGCATTGAATTCAGCATCTCCGAAAACCCCCGAGTAACGAGTTTGGAGCCATTTACATGGACTACGCGATTTCCCCCCAGAATGACTCATCAGATACCCCCACAGACCCGCCCCCGTGCACCCCCGGGTAATTACAATGCCACAGTTGAATTCAGCATCCCCGAAAACCCCGAGTCACAAGCTTGGAGCGATTCTCATGCACGCTGCCATTCCTGCCCCAATTCGGCCCGGCGCACCCCACAGCGCCGCCCCTGAGCGACCCAGATATTGCAATGCCAGCATTGAATTCAGCATCTCCGAAAACCCCCGAGTAACGAGTTTGGAGCCATTTACATGGACTACGCGATTTCCCCCCAGAATGACCCACCAGATACCCCCACAGACCCGCCCCCGTGCACCCCCGGGTAATTACAATGCCACAGTTGAATTCAGCATCCCCGAAAACCCCGAGTCACAAGCTTGGAGCGATTCTCATGCACGCTGCCATTCCTGCCCCAATTCGGCCCGGCGCACCCCACAGCGCCGCCCCTGAGCGACCCAGATATTGCAATGCCAGCATTGAATTCAGCATCTCCGAAAACCCCCGAGTAACGAGTTTGGAGCCATTTACATGGACTACGCGATTTCCCCCCAGAATGACCCACCGGATACCCCCACAGAGCCGCCCCCGTGCACCCCCGGATAATTACAATGCCACAGTTGAATTCGGCATCCCCAAAAACCCCCGAGTAACGAGTTTGGAGCGATTCTCATGCACGCTGCCATTCCTGCCCCAATTCACCCCCCGCGCCCCCCCGCAGAGCCCCCCCGCACACCACGGGTAATTCTAATGCCAGAATTGGATCCAGCAACTCCGAAAACCCCCGAGTAACGAGTGTGGTGCGATTTTAATGCACGCTGCCATTTCTCCCCCCAATTCACCCCCTGGACAGCCCCACAGAGCCACCCCCGTGCACCCCTGGGTAATTAAAATGCCAGAATTGAATTTGGCGTCCCCGAAAACCCCCGAGTAACGAGTGTGGAGCGATTTTAATGCATGCTGCCATTTCTCCCCCCAATTCACCCCCCACAGAGCCGCCCCCGTGCACCCCCGGGTAATTCTAATGCCATAATCGAGTTCGGCAGCCCCGAAAACCCCCGAGTAACGATTTCCGAGCGATTTTTCCGGGTTTACAATCGTTCCCATAACGGTACAAATAATGATGCAATTGGAAAATGCATTTTCCGGCCCAGAAGGCGTTTTTCAAAAAACTGCTAACCCACATTTTCGTCAGTTTCTTCTGGGACCTTCCCCAATACAATGCAGAAAACCGCATCTCGATATCTGTTGTGCTCCCAAATTTCCTCTATTTTTGCTAAATGCCCTAGTCTATTAGCAGTCTTTCGACTTTCGTGTCAGTTGCACAGTTCAGAAATGTCTACGGCTTCTGTAGGTTGACATACTGAGGGTTCTATAATTAATGGAGTATTCCCAGCTTCATCTACCTCTTCCTAGAGAAAATGAAGATTTTTATTGTGAATTACAACTTTTTCAAATAACAATAATCCTGACCATTTTAAGAAGTTTCGTATGACGTTTAACAAATCTAATATGTCTTTACATTTTGCTTATCCTTTGTTTACAGACAAAACCCAATTAGGGCTATCCCTAACTTACAGTTTGGCCGGATCTCCTAAAAACTTGAACAAATATTGTTTAGATTAATACCATATTTAACTATAAATACAAACATTTTGGATAATAATTTTTGTATTTCTTATGTACTAATATAATTTACCTACCTTATACAAAATGATCTGTACAAATTCATGCATGTTTAACCCATCAAGGACTGGTGTTGCTACACGGCAACAGAAATTAACAGTTTTCTGTTGCTTAAAATTCATCAGATTTTTCATTTAAAACATAGATGGCGGTATACACGGCAATAGTTTGTTGCAGTGTCAGTTGACAGAACCGTGTGTAGTGTTTGCCTGTTCACTCCAGTGATATAAAAACACGATTTTGTTAGGGAATATCAAGAAGACTTCTCAAAAATGGATATCAAGTTTACGTAAGTATAAATAAAAATTAATTGTTACAGCTTTCGAAAATAAATTCGTTACAACAGCTTTGGGAATATATTATCAACGTAGAGGCGGCAGAATAACGGGAGTTTGCAAAAACCTTTGAGATCGTGAAGCTTTGGAACTCGATGTTGCCATGTGGCAACACGAGTCCTTTCTGTGGACTACCTTTTTACATTTTGCTTTTTTTTTCTAGCGGTGGGCTGACTTTCGAAGAAGCTCTTCAGATTGCGTATAATGATGATTTAGATGTCGACCAAATTTATATTGAGCCTCCGAATGAGGGTGCGATGACAGATGAGGATTCCGGTGAGGAAGATGAAGGCGGACTCGTTGATAATTTATCTCGGAATCAATTGAATGCTCCAGCTCAACTTGTTTTACATGTTGAAGATGATGCATTAGTTGAACCAGATACGGAACATGTAGAAAAAGTTACTTATGAGGACATTGAATGGATCAAAGGCGATCTGGTAGAAAGTTCAGAAAATTATTTTCGTTCGGATTATGAAAGTTTTAAAACTTTAACCCCAACAGAAATGTTCGAGTTATTCATAGACCAAGACGTACTTTCTTTACTGGTAGAAGAATCAAATAAGTACGCACAATTTAAAAACTTGCCATGTCCTCAAATTACTTTGAATGAAATGAAATGTTTTATTGCTATTCTGATTTTATCGGGATATTGTCAATTACCTGGAAAAAAACATTACTGGAGTACTGATGCAGATCTTGGTAACCAACTAGTGAAGGATTCAATGAGGAGAGACCGATTTTTAACAATTTGGCGGTATCTACACTGCGCAGATAATAATGCACTAGATCCAAATGACAAATTCTATAAACTGCGACCTCTAAGTGATCTACTACGGCAAAAATTTCTGAATTATTTTGTTCCAGAAGAAGATTTGAATTAAAATGAGTGTATGGTCCAATACTTTGGAAAGCACTCATGCAAGCAATTCATCCGAGGCAAACCAATCAGATTTGGATACAAGATATGGTCGCTGAACAACAAATACGGATATCTTGTGAATTTTTCCTTCTATCAAGGCAAAGATAGGCGCGTGAACACAGAATACCAAACTGTGTTTGGAAAATCTACTGCTCCATTGCTGATGCTTTTGGATGAGTTACCAGAAGAAAAGAAAAAACATCGATACAACCTATTCATAGACAATTTATTTACAAGCTTTCACCTTCTTAGTCATCCGAAATCAAGAGGTTTCTCATCCACAGGAACCATTCGCGATAACCGAATCCCTAAAAGTTGCCCGTTACTATCCAAAAAGGATATGAGTAAGAAACAACGTGGTGACTTCGATTCTTGTTTGGATAGAACCAACGGAATTTTACTAACGCGTTGGACTGACAATAATGTAGTTTCAGCAGCTTCGACCAAATATGGGGTAGCCCCACTTGCTAGTGTCCAACGATATTCAGCGAAGGAGAAAAAAATTGTTCAAGTAAAAAGACCGAACTTGATTTCCAAATATAATGCATCTATGGGTGGCACGGATCTGATGGATGAAAATATTGCACGCTATAGGATTAGTCTACGTGGAAAAAAATGGTGGTGGTGTCTTTTCACATGGCTACTTGATGCCGCAATTCAAAATGCCTGGGTCCTGTACAAACAGTCTGGCAACAAAATAACTCAACTAGACTTTCGTCGAGAAATTGTCAAAACGTACCTCAACAAGTACAAGAATCCACCGAAAGGAAAAGGTAGACCATCTGCTAGTAAATCGAGCAGATCTTTCAGCCGTGTTGGCGATGATGTGCGATATGATAATATAGGGCACCTCCTCACACCAGTAGAAAAAAAAATAAGATGCAATGGCGACAATTGCAAATCTATTATGCGCACAAAATGCATCAAATGTAATGTAGGAGTTTGTTTGTCGTGCAATGTTGAATACCATACACGAATGTAGTTTTTTTTTTCAATCAATAAAAATTTTTTTTCTATGAAACATGGGCAGTGTAAGTTACTCGCGTTGCCATATTGCAACACTAATTTTTGAAGAAAGTAAGAAAAATTTCACTATATTTCTTTAAGCAAATCTATTTGTTTCGTTCTGAAAATACAGTTTGAAAATATACTATTGCAAAATTCTAAACTTAATTAAATCCGTCCTTGATGGGTTAAGGAATGTATCCCACAAATTGCCTCGTTTAAGTAGTCTCGTAGTTTTCACCAGATTTGGGGGAAGTTATTTAGAGGCTTTTTAGTCTATGAATAGACTATATTATTACTCCAGAACTAGAGTTCCATGTAAACTAAGTTTTATATAATGACTTGCTTTGGTGTAAAAATAATGGTGTAAATGACATAGGACATATAAAAAGTGCGTTTTTTTTATCTAACAAGTTTACCTTGAAAGGAGCGGTGTTCAATACATAATTACATAATGATAGGCTTCAATGAATTTGTAGTTGGTAAATACATTATGATTTTGATAATAGTTCCTTTTAATTATTCCATATTTCGATACAAGTTGAAGTACAGATTGTCCTAAATCGAATCGTTTTTAGGTACGTCTTAATCGTTCAGATGTTTTTGTGAAATATATAGGGGAGACCGGGGGAATGGTGGCCCCCCAAGCTTTATTCAATTTTTTTTTATTATAATTTTTTCTAAATACCTTTCAAATAAGGGAATCATTGAAATAGATCATCTTTTACTCAAATCTTTATTCAAAAGTAAACGAAAAATAATAAAACTTGTTTTACAGTAAAAAAAGAAAAACCCTATATGGTTATCATTATCCCAACTAGTTGGGGTATTGATGACATACGGCCACAATCACCCCAATAAACAGATAAACGTTTTCTAAGCACAATAATCGCATATGTATGTTTTTTTTTTCGGTATCGGTACATGCCTTATGAGCCCAATTTCCACAGGAGTTACACTTTAACCTCCTAATTTTTACCGAATTCCCCGCACATTAAACATATGTCAGTCCCATTCGCATATTTGTCCTTATATTCGTCATCATTGTCTTCGTCTTCGGAACTCATTCCCCTGTAAGTTTTTTTATTTCTTCCTCTATATAACTTTATTTTCTTCTTAACGTCATAGACCAGGGTCGATAATTTTTAAAACCAATAAAAATAACAGTAGGATGAAACCCATTAGAAAAGGAGGGGAATATTATAAAAATGAAAGGAAAATAATGTACGGGCGATCTGAGATCGGGAAGGGGATGGGGGGGAGTTTTTAAGGGTAAAAAACGGTTTTTCTCGATTTTCGGCAAAACTAAAAGTCCTATCGAAAAAAGTCAAATGACAAAGTTGTAGGTAATAAAAAGATCTAAAACTTTTGTATTCGTACTTTTTTCACATAACCTCAAAATTTATGTGAAAAATTCAAAAAACCAGGTCTTTGGTTTTTTATTTTTATCTTTTACAAAATTTTTTTTAACGAAATTTGGCGAAAACTTACCTTTTTATGTCCCAAATACGCTGTAATTTATTTGATTGAAAATATTTATTTTTTCACCTTATTTTCAATTAATATCGAAAAAACACCCTAATTTTCAATCGAAAACTCACCCGTCAAAATATCAGCTTTTTTCAAAAAGTTGGTATGTTTTCTGTTCGTTGAAATCTCTACTTTCCGATGGTAAAAAAAAATATATGCTACTATGTAAATCTTCTCAGAAAATGCAAAAAATCGAAAAAAACTCGAATTCAATTTTTTTTTTAATTATTATAAATAATTTCATCTAAAAAATGTGATTGCTGCAATTTGTTTCAATTAAAAAGTTGATTTATTTAATTCTAATTACATTTATGTCATAGAAAATCTCATTAGATATAAATATAAATGTAAATCGTACAATTAAATGTAGATACTTTATTCTGATTACGTTATTCATTACAATATTTTTAAACACATTAATCTTATCATTCATAAATACTTTATCTTCAATTATAATCACTTATCCATTAGTTTCTGTATTTTTGATGGCATTTCTTCATCGTTAGATTCGTCAAACATCTCCGATTCTAGTAGATCTTCGAAATCTTCATGACTATCACCTTCTTCCTCTCCAACATTATTTACAGACTGCGTTGGTTCTTCATCCACAATTTCTTCTGAATCATTAATTTCCTCGTAGGTTTCTTTTTCAATATTGGAGCAATTTTCAGAACCATGACAGTTTGAACATAAATTTGTGCATTTTAAATCATGTTTTCGGCAACCACATTTTAAACTGTTACATCCAGTTTCACAGCTGCAGCAAATAGTTTTGAGCAATATTTCGGGAGTTAATTCTTTTTGTGTAAATTTGGGCATAATTCCACGTTGATATTGCTTCCAGCCCCAATCTGTTGCTGTTAGTTCGTTACTCAACCAAGTTTGAAGCTGATAATATGCCCTGTAACAATGTTGTTCTGCTGCTCCTTCTGTGGGTGGGAGGTTTGCCAAAACGAAAGATGATTTAATTTTTGCCAATTGATATTTTTGAAACCTTAATTGATTCAGTGTAATTTTTCCTTTTTACATTTATAAATAGATGTGATTAGTTGTAATCCATTTTTTTTATTTCTTCTTTACTCGCATCTTTCTTATAAAAAACCTTGGCCAAATTTGACAAATTTTTAACGTCTAATAATGAATTGACGATACTTTTCTTTCCTTTTGCGGCAAATCCAGATGTTGTATCGCAACCAGAAAAACAATGCAGAAATGCAACAATGTTTCTTAATGATTCATGTTTGAAACTATTAGACGTGAAAAATAGGTCTTTTACATTTCCAGAACCTGGTTTGAGAAAATAAATGTCATGATTATATGAATTTAACTGATTTAAAAGGACCAAAAGATCAATATCTTGGCCCACAACAATTACAGTTTTATAAGTACTCATTGCAACTTTTATCGCGGTTCCAATTATGTCAGCATCAGCATCTTCTTCTACTTGGTTGCAGGAAAATCCTCGTGACTGTAATCTTTTCATCAAAGTTTCTATTATTTTATCCTTATGTAACATGTGATCTAACGTTTTTCGAGTAATCAAAGTGTTAATTTTAATAAATAGCTCAAAATTTTTTATATTAATTAAAAAAAATTCGAATTCGAGTTTTTTTCGATTTTTTGCATTTTCTGAGAAGATTTACTATACTAACATATATTTTTTTTCACCATCGGAAAGTAGAGATTTCAACGAACAGAAAACATACCAACTTTTTGAAAAAAGCTGATATTTTGACGGGTGAGTTTTCGATTGAAAATTAGGGTGTTTTTTCGATATTAATTCAAAATAAGGTGAAAAAATAAATATTTTTAATCAAATAAATTACAGCGTATTTGGGACATAAAAAGGTAAGTTTTCACCAAATTTCGTTAAAAAAAATTTTTGTAAAAGATAAAAATAAAAAACCAAAAACCTGGTTTTTTGAATTTTTCACATAAATTTTGAGGTTATGTGAAAAAAGTGTAAATACAAACGTTTTAGATCTTTTTATTACCTACAACTTTGCCATTTGACTTTTAGTTTTGCCGAAAATCGAGATAAATCGTTTTTTACCCTTAAAAACTCACCCCCATCCCCTTCCCGACCTCAGATCGCCCGTAAATTATTTTTCCTTTCATTTTTATAATATTCCTCTCCTTTTCTAATGGGTTTCATCCTACTATTTTTTTTTCACTTTTTATTATTTTTAAAGGCTTCTACCCTGGTCTATCAGGGTTTCCTTTGTGGTCGTCAGTAGCGTCATGAGAAAAAACTTTTCTTTTATAGACCAGGCTTCGCATGTTTATGTTGTGCTAGTAATTTTTTGTCAGCCTGTTCTTGGAGAACGTCTTTGTTTGGGGTGGACGTGATTATTTGGAAATGCTGTAACGGTAAAATTTCGTAGAATGACTTTTCAATGTCTGAATATTGGGGTTCTGATGGCTCTGCTACTTCCAAAGGTTTCTCGTATGCTGGGGGTTGACACGACTGAGAAGCTGGAACTATCGGGAGTTTCCTAACGTTTATGAATCACAGGAACGTCGTTGATAAGACTATCACCACCATCAATGCTGTTGGTTCTTTGAAGTGCAGCTGGCTCATAGTCTTCTTCAGTAAAGTCGTCTGGATTATAGGAACATATTCTTGTAGCTTGGAACCCTTTTATAGCTTTTTCTGGAGTAGCTACCCTAATAAATGCATTATTGAAAAGCTCTGCAACTTCAAAAGGGGCTATTTTTTCATGCCGGTGATTCCTTAAATACTTACAGCATTCGGAATTGAACGCCGTCTTTAGCGGGCCGTGAAACGTGACATCAAGTTGCTGAATCTTATGTGACGTGTGCGGAGAGATGAACAAAAGAATAACACCGTTGGCTTTGCAAAATTTATAAGCTTTTAGGGTAGAGTGAGTGGAATGGTTATCCATTATAAAGAGAACTGGATCATCCGGATTCGCATTCACAAATTTTTGGAAATGTTCTAAATACTGTAGGAACAGGTCTTCTGTGAGTCACCCTTTGTCCGAACAAGTATACAGAGCCCCTGCTGGACCCCCCTTTTGGGTTTGCGGATTCATTCTTTTTCGCGCATAAATAGACAATGGTGGTATATAAAGTCCGCACACTACTGTAATGTTTCGGCCTCTTTCCCAGCTTGTAGCAAACCCAACTTGTTTCAGTCCCTTTTTGGCTAAAATTTTTCATGGCGTCTGAACTGTAGAGATTCCTGTCTCGTCAGTGTTGAATATTCTATGGGTATTGAAATTATATTTTGCTTGTACTTGTTCTAAATTATTAAAAAATATGGCGACTTCATCCTTATTAAAAGCTGTTATTCGATTTATTAATGTTGCTTCAGGCTTACGGAGAGCAATTTTGAGGGATTTCTTTTCATGAATCCCCACATCACCGGAACTTTTTGAATCTCTATTAAAAGGACAAGGCAGGTGATTTTTTACGGCATATTCATAAGCACATTTTTTGATTTCTTGCCTGGAAATTCCGTAGGAAAGTTTTGAAAGATGAATAACACGCTGGGCTTAGAAATGTTCTTCCTCGACTGAAAATACCGGTTTGCGCCCCAAAGAAGGACCAGCATCACTGTTTTGTTTCAAACGTTTTTGCAGGGTACTTCTCGGAATGTTGAAAGCTCTGGATACCTCCTAACACTCCTACCGTTCCTAATTGCAGTGATAGCTGGTCATATTTCCAACTCCATTTTCAGTTTGCCTGCGATAGGTCCTTGGCATCTGCAAAACGTATTAACTATTTCAACTGTAACTCTTTTATTTTCTAAAAGAAAAATTATTGATGTTTTCAATAATGATGGGGTAATGGTGACCGGCTCCCATTACCCCATAGCGGCCGGCCACGATAACCCCAAAAAACACGTGTTATAATAACAATAATGAAAAAATACTAAAACCAAACAAATTTCTATTTACGATTGGTTTCTCCGAAGTCTATTAATAACAAAAGAATACGCAACAATCAGTTTCATAAAAATCAAAACAATAATCTGAAAATCTAACCTATCAAGTCAAACATTTGTTATAGATTACGATACCTAAACAGAAATGTCACGTTGACCGCTTCAATTGAAGGAATCGCCGTCCTGTTCTTGTTTAACTAATTGAGCTCCACATACAGAGATGGCGCAACGGTGTCCTGTTGTAAAATAAAAATTATACCGGGATATTTGGGATGGCTCCTATTATCCCGGAGGCCACCATTCCCCCGGTTACCTCTACATAAATTTTCATTCCATCAAAGACTCTGCAACTATTATTTAATACTTATTTCTTAGTAATCACTTCAATGGTGTCATTTTTTTCCCAAACTACTTTATGCAATAGCAATCCATCGTCAATAATATTCACTATATTTTCGGTAAGTGAAAAAGCTTCAGTGATAGTGAAGTAATAATCATAAGATCAAACGACCTTACCAAGTGATGTTCGATCTTGATTATATGAAGGCTTCGTCGAAATAAATAAATAATATGTAGTACCTCCGCCTCTACAACCTTGAAAGAAAACATCTACCCTATCCCATCCTTGCCCAAACTACGATCATATAAATCAGTCTGTATTAAAGCTGTTGTTGCGACCCAAAAGGGATGCTGTACAATTGGGTTGGGTGGGACTTTATTTATTTGGACGAGGTCTTCATATAATCAAGATCGAACATCACTCGGTAAGTTAGTTTGATCTTATGATTATATTCGGCCTCGTCTCATAAATAAATAATATGTAGATGTTTAAAAAAGTTGCAACAACTAATTATTTATCATAAGTATATTTGAATAACCTCAAAATAATCATAAAAAAACTAACAATGATTGAAGAAATTGTTTAAACGTAATAAACAAAAAAACCAAATGATTAATATTTCTCATTGCGACAATAAACGCAAGCAGACAAATGGTTAATTAAGATTATGTAACGTAAACTGAACAGCAAAAGAAATTAAAAATAAATGTATAGATAAAGATAAAACTAAACATTTTAAAAACTCAAAATAGTATTAGCAAACTTCTCATTACAAATCTAGGGCCTATTATAAAAAGTGGTAAATGTTTTTGAGTTATTGGTCCTTCCGCCGCCAACCTTATGGAATCAAAACTAAGTCCTCCCCTAGCTGCCGCTGATGTGGAAGCGTGACGTGTGCTATGCGCCTTAAATTGAGTTATATCCAGTGGGTAGATTCTATAACTGAAAAGCGAAAAAATCGCTAACGCTTTATTGTAATTCATATTCTATAAACAAGTTCGGCAGTAGTCGTAAAGCCGAACGTGGTAACCGAAGTCAAAGCGAAAGGGCCGTATTTTAGCTCGCGTCGAGATCAACGCTTTAAAATTTGTGAGGTTAGGTTTATTTAATTTTGTTTACGTTTTTGGCATTGTTGATTCTAGTCAATAGTTTTTTTTGTTCCACTTTCTTTTTAAATGTATAAGTAATTTATTTAGAATCAAATAATAGATTTCTGAGTATGGATAGAAGGCAAAAAACAAATCCATTACAATGGTCAGTATTTCTGGATTTTGCTGAAGAACATCCAGAAATATTAACAAAAAAGTTAGATGGTGTTCGTGGAAAACATAAATATAATGAACTATGGAAAGAAATAAGTAATTCATTGAATAGTATGGGGTATTTACAAAAAACCACAGAGAAATGGCAGAAGGTATGTTTATAAATTATTTATATTTATATAGGTATTTAAAGTGAGTAGGTATAAATACTTTTCTTGGTAACCTAGGCCGGATTACAAACTTCTAAATTCTAATTTGTCTTATTTCCTAAAATTACCAATAGATAAATTCAACTTTTTAAGGATTAAGGACAAAAATTAAGAATAAGGGAGTTAGATAATCCCTTTGTTTAAAAGTTTTCAATTAAAGTTATTGAATAATAATATTGATTGATTTCTTGCACAATAGGGAGCATCTTTGTTTAATATGCCTTAAAAAGTAACTTTTTTGTAGGCAGTGTCTGATTGGAAATCCAAAGTAAAAGCAAAGGCTGCCAATATAAACCAAGGATTAATCCAAACTGGAGGGGGTGGACCTATGCCTTCCCTAACAGAAAATGAATATCGATTATTATCGATTTTAGGCTGGACATCAGTAACTAGAATTAATGTACCAGAATTAGGACTTGTAAGTACTCAAAGAGGACAACAGCTACTTTGTTGGCTAATGCCATGCAGAAAATTGAATTACAACCCCTTCTGCGTGGCATTAGCCAGAGGAACGGTTAGACTGATATTTTGAAATTATTAACATTTCAAATCAAACATAGGTGTATAGTAGAAAAACCACAATTTATATATTCATATAGAGACCCCGCCTATTTTATGAAAATTATATATATATATATATATATATATATATATATATATATATATAATAAGTTTCTAAGTGTGTGAATCTTGAAAATACATTTTTTTAGTAAAAATATAGTGGCACTAACTTTTTTTCGATGATTTAACTGTTTTTTTAAATTTTTTAGGCAATTAAATCTGGAGAACCTACAGTCCAATCTGGATCAAAATATTTATTAATAACAAATGAACCTGCTGAACCAAGTGCCGAACCTAATGTAGAAGTCGAATCCCTATTGAGACATCTACCACCATCTCCTCCACCATTAATGTGGAATGAAGATATGAATAATAAAACTGACAAAGAACTGAAGGAAGTTTTAGTTCAAAAAGATCATGATGGAAAAATTACAGGTAACAGCATGAAACAATCAAAGGTACAGTCAGTGATTGTGACTCCATGTAAATCATCACACACTCCTTTGTCGTCAAAATCAAGATTAAAAAATACAAATAATGAACTGCAAAAAATGCACGAGGAAACTGTAAATTTGCTCAAAGAGATGAATAAAAACTTAGGCAGGATGGCTGATGCCCAGGAAAGAATGTGTTCAATTCTTGAAAACTATTTAAAATGAATTATAGATACAAAGGCGTAAAAGGGTTAAATGCAAATGAAAATTTTCCTGATAAACTCAAAATTGAGTAAATTATTGCATTTGGCTCTTCCAGGCCTTCATAAAAATTCAGTTTGTTCAATTAAACATATTTTTTTGTTATGAATAAATTTGTTTTTTAGTAGGATAGATAGAAAAAATAAAAGAACCCATTAAATTTCTGCTTTTATTTCCAAGCGAAACATGTTTTTTCAATCCAACACAAAAGATAAGAAAACATGTTTATATAGTAATAAATTAAAGAGCAAATTTTTAACATCTAATTGCTTTTTACAAAAAATACCTATAAATTAAATTATTTCTGGCTTGCCTTCCTAGTTGGAGCTGTACATGTCCTTCAACCTCAATATTGTTGTTGTCGTTATCATCATCCACTCTCTCAATGGGTTCATTAAAAGCGATTCCAGCATTTATACACATGTTGTGTAAAATACAACATGCGTTAATTATAGTTCCAGCTTGTTCTGGAGTATATCACAACTCCCTTTCTCCTAAAAGGCATCGAAACCTTCCCTTAAGTACACCATTTGTTCTTTCAATGTGGTTTCGTGCTGAGGCATGAGCCTGATTGTATCGATCTTCAGGAGAATTTTGAAGAGCTCCTTGGACTGGTGTCATCAGCCAAGGTTCTTGAGGGTATCCAGAATCACCAAGAAACCATGTATTTCTTTCTCCATCTTCATAATTTCTTCGCATCTGAGTCTTAGCTGCAGAATGTCTCCATATAAAAGAATCATGATTATTACCAGGGTATCTTCCATTTACATTAAGTATTATTAAGTCTATGTCACAAATTAGCTGAACGTTTATAGAATGATAACCTTTTCTGTTAAGGTAAGCATGTTCTACATTCGATGGTGCTATTATCCTTACATGAGTGCAATCAATTGCTCCAATTACCCCAGGCATACCACAATATGCAAAAAACCTTCTTATGATTGTTTGCTTCTTATTTTCATCAGGAAATTTGATCCAGTCATTAGCAAAATGAGTAACTATTAGTCTGGATACTTCTTTTACTGCACGGCTTACCATTGGTTGACTTACAGCAAGCAAGTATTCTTGCCCAATACCACGTTGGTAACTTCCTGTTGCAAAGAACCTCAAAGCTATAAGGATTCTTTGTTGAAATGGTACCCTTGTTATTCTAATAGCATCATTCATAAATGGCTGAAGTTCTTCAAACACATATATTACTAATTCCTTATTAAAACGAAAAATATCGATAAATCTTTCATTTGATAGACTAAATGGGTCACTTCTATCACGAAGAAACCTACACTCCTCACGCGTTAAGCGTAATTGGCCCCTTCTTTCAACTTCTTGAAAAATTGCGATATTTGCTGGCAACATTTTATTATTCTTTAGATAAAAAAATTAAAATATGAATTTAAAAACCAAAACACTAATTTTTGGTTAGGTTAACATCAACTATTTTTCTTCTTTTTTGTAAACGCGACAAAGGCCAATACATTATGGCGACGTTGCCGTACTCAATTTCATGATATTTCGGTGGCAATCGTGTACATTCGTTTCCTTACTTAAAAGCATAACGATAGCGTAGCGTAGCGAAAGGAAGCACTTATAGAATAGTTTCTACAGTGGGTTGCGTTTCGTAAAGCTTCGCTACCGCTTGCTATGGTAATTTCAGCGATAATTACAGAATCCACCCACAGACCGCTTTTGCCTAAAATCTGCTTTATCCACCTCCCTATGGTTTGTGAGGTTGCTCCATGAAAGGGTTTCTTATATGTCAGAAATAGAAATTTACAGGTACCCCGTAAATCTTTTGTTTTATCTAAGTATTTCAATAGAGTCCTAGCAACGCAAATGTTGGGATCTGCATCAAAGGAAAATAATACAATAAATGGTTAACTTCTATTAATGCCTGAAGTCTTTATTCTCCCTAGTATTTTTATTTCTATTCTATTACGTTGAATAATTAATTATTTTAACTGTCTCGACCCTTACTTCGTGGAATCTACTCAAATTAGTATTTTAAATGGAACTTACTGTTTCTAGGTAATTCCACAATATATTTGAAAAATGCTTTAAAAAACGTTTTAAGAAAGCTACTGTGTTAGTGAAACGCGTCAACCAGTTTAAATTGAACATTAGTTCAAAGAAATGAAGTTTTAAATAAATTAAATTGTTTTATTCCATCGTTTATTATTTTACTTACTAGTCGTGTCTGCCTTTGCCTGTATGTCCTCGTTAGACGAAGCGGTTGACGAAAAACTAACATCCCGTCTCTCTCTAGACGGGAATCTTCCGTCTCACACTCACTATCGCTTATTACACGAATTTTACGACGATGGTGTCCCTTTGTTTCTTCCAGATTGACAAGTCTTCTTTCCAATCTTTTGAACATTCTATAAATATTCGACACTTCCCCTGACCGACTCCTTTTTCTCTTTCGCGAATGTATGGGCATGGTTTTAAAATTTTCTTATAATTTTCACTACCGAACTCCTGTAACTCACTATGTGATGGTTATGTATCAGCACAAAAACAAAGACTCATTTATACATTTATATGACCGTAGTTTGGGCAAGGATGGGATAGGGTAGATATTTTCTTTCAAGGTTGTGGATGTATTGGCCAGAGGCGGAGGTAATATATATTATTTATTTATGAGACGAGGCCGAATATAATTGAACATTTCAGACTTTCTAAATCAATTTTCTGTAAAAAGTGACGTATTTTTTTCCACAGATTTCAATGGCGACAATTATTAAAAAATAAATTGTTGTAAAATAATTTTTTTGCATTTTTGAAGGTTTTTTCTAAAGGCTATATGTTATCTTTATTTTATATTAAAGTAGATGTAAAAAAAATTAACCCTGCACAATGATTTTGTGAAGTACATTTTGATTTGAAAAAAATTTTTTTTCTGATAAATTGGTTATATCATTACTTGTTTTTTTATTTGACAAAAAATATAGTTATTAAGGACATAAAAATGTATGTTTTCTGAAAGTTTTATTTGAATTGAAATATTTTTGACGAAATGAAAAATAAAAAACAAAAAAATAAAATCGACGACGACAAATGTTGTTCATTATTGCGTGATCTACATCTTTTCTTTTCATTTTGTTGCTAACTTCCACCGGAAATCGCAATAATATGATTTTTTACGTTGTTTATAACGCCCTTCACCATTTCTAATTACTAAAGTGCCTTCTACAATTATCTTTTTTGTTTATTAAAATTATGTTAAAAAACCTGGCCTATTCACTAATTAACACTAAAGGTGACCTTAAGCCATAAGCAATACTTAGGTTAATTTTCAATCTAACGAGCAAACTTTCCTTAATTAATTCTAGAATTATGAAATATAATGAGATGAATGTTTAATTTTTTTTTGTTTAAAAAACAAACTTCAAAAAATCGGCCTCGCTGTTTTGCATAAAATTTTAATGCCCCGTTAAATACATTTTAAATCAATACTGATCTATTACAAATTTAAAAATAGATCGTTAACTGTTCATTACTAATTGTCGTAAATTTAATGATGGAATTGTTTGCTTATTTTGCATCGTTTAACCTAGTTGTCTGGCTTATACTAAATTCCTATTCCCAAACTTTCAACTGTGGAAAAAAATTGATAAAAAAAGGAATTTATTATGTTGATGCTTCTGCTAAATCTAATTAATCAAATGTAAATCAGCGGGTACTGTTTTTTTCTATACCTAAACGTATCGTATTATTTTTTTAGAGGAAAAATAATAGCGAGATGGGAAATGGCACAGCATATTTTTTGTGAATGTAGATTGGCGAAGTAAATTAAAACTTAAAGTTCTTCACAATTGAAGAACAATTTCGTAGCATTGAGCGGCATCGATTGACATTATTAACTTTACTTAGGCATTGACTTCACACAAAGAAATTTTGTACGTAAAATTAATGAACACCGGTCGTCAATATTTTGAACATTAATATTATGAATCGGTGATTGTTACAATGATTTCTGATCATGGATTAATGTCTTAGTACACTGAAACAATGAATGACCTAACATTAAGCAATAAACGAAAAACATCAAAAATTAATTATTTTTTTCATTGGTACAAAGAAAAAGTTCATTGAATCAACGTTTGATAATTATTAAATTGATGTTGTTCGTCTTTAAAACAATAAATTTTTGTTATGGATTTATGAACAGCATACATAAAAACAACATAAACGGTATTCATTGTTGTAGTGGATAACTACATAAGAACAGAGAATCTGGAGAATATACCACTTCATAAATGACAGAAGTCATCCAGAGAACTCTGAACAACAAAGAAATCGCAATGTGCACGTTCCTGGATATATCAGGGGCCTTTGACAACACAACTCATGTGTCTGTCAAAGAAGCACTAAAAAGGCGAGGAGTGAATGAAACCATTGTAAAATGGATGTATGAGTTGTTGACAACGAGGATAGCTGAGACACAGGTGGGGAATCAAACCACCTCAGTTAAAGCCACTCGGGGGACACCTCAAGGTGGAGTGATATCTCCCCTTCTATGGAGCCTCGTAGTAGATGAGTTGCTCTACAGGCTAACGGAGCTTGGCTTCGAATGTATGGGCTATGCCGATGACATTATTTTAATAGTCAGAGGCAAGTTCGAGAGCACCTTGTGTGATTTATTACAAAAGGGCCTCAGAATCATTGAGCAATGGTGCTTGTCAGTGGGGCTAAACATTAATCCAAGCAAGACCATAGTAATTCCATTTACCCGGAAAAGAACACTTCCAGCCATGAAACCCATATCCTTAAACGGGGAAATCATAGAATGGAAATCAGAGGTTAAATATCTAGGGATAACCCTAGACAGTAAGCTTCTGTGGAATAAGCATGTTGAAATAACTGCTAGTAAAGCAATAAGAGCTTTGATGGCGTGCAGAAATCTAGCTGGTAAGAGGTGGGGCTGTAACCCAAAAATACTGCGATGGATGTACGCCATGATTGTGAGACCAGCAATTACGTATGGGGCAATAGTTTGGCACACAAAAGCAAGTCAAAACAAGACGAGGAAAACCCTCGATACAGTTCAAAGGCTTGCCTGTGTGTGCATCACTGGAGCTATGAGAACGTGTCCAACTAGGGCACTTGAGATCATTACAGATCTCACACCTCTACATCTGGTGATAGAAATATCTGCCCAAGAGGCAATTCTTAGAATATCTAAGGAAGGTTCAGGCAATGAGAGTATTAAAAATCAGGGAGCTTGGTCCTCTCTGACAAGATGCACCTCATTAGCGAATCTTCCCAGTGACGAAATGATTAGGAAAGTAAGCATCGAAAAGAATTTCACCACGATGCTAAATACGAGGAGAGACTGGGAAAGGGAATACACCACCCAAACTCTCAAAGAAAACACCATTAGATGGTATACGGATGGTTCATGAACCACCATTGGAGCAGGCGCTGGAGTATTTGAGCCTGGCTCCTTCCCGAGCGTCTTTCAGGCAGAAATACTTGCGATCGAAAGATGCGTGGGAAGGAACCTAGAAAGAAACTACCAGAAATGTGACATATCGATCCATTCTGATAGCCAAGCAACTATCAAAGCATTGAGCTCCCATGTCATTGACTCAAAGTTGTCATGGGAGTGCCGAAGAAAACTTGATGAATTAGGCAAGAATAACAGGGTCTCTTTAGTCTGGGTTCCTGGCCACTCGGGAATCACGGGAAATGAAGAGGCCAATACACTTGCCAGGAAAGGAGCACAAATGCCCTTTATTGGCCCGGAGCCTTTCTGTGGTGTAACAAAATGCTCCTACAAGAAAGAGTTTCGGAATAAAGAGGAAACCGAAAGAGAAGCACTCTGGCGGTGCCTTCCCGGGTTGGAACATTCCAAAAAGTTCTTGGGGAACTTTGACACTGCTAGGTCCAAAAAATATTTGGACCTCAGTAAAGATAAACTACATCTCCTCACGGGCTTTCTTACAGGACACTGCCGCCTTAGGAAGCACTTAATGAGAATAGGTCTAGCAGAGATTGACGAGTGTAGATTCTGTGGGGAGGAGGATGAAACTTCTGATCACCTAGTTCTGGAATGCCGTGCCTTTGCAAGCCAACGCAAAAAATGCTTCGGACAGGAAACTTGTAAGAGGACCTAACCTCGCTGAAGCCGTCCCAAATATTAGAGTTCATTAGAACCTTGGAACTGGAAGGCGAGCTGTAGTAGTAGCGAGAACAGCTCTGATAGGGGGGCACAATAAACCTTTGGTTTCAGTGCACTGTAACCTCGTTAAAATCTAATCTAATATAATTCATTGTTTCACTGTTTGCTAAACGTTAATATTACGAACTCAAACATTAAATTCTATTAAGGCACTAAAATCAATGACACGAGTTCATAGATCCATAATTATAAACATTAATATTACGAACAGCTTACATGGACTCAGAATAATACGCGAAAGTTAATGTAAACCGTTCATAGATCCATGATTGTAATCATTAATATTACGTACAGGCGTACATAGAAAACAAAATACGTGACCATCTTCCCGCTTAATTAATTATTCAGTCTTTTTGTTTTTCGAAAGGATTAACCACATTCCTGTTGTGCTCCGTTGTGAAGCTGGTGAATTTTGTGTGGTTTATGTTTTTTAGTAGGTGAAATGTTGCCATTTTATTGAGGATAGACTATTTATTATTTTTACAACGAATAGACAATATAATCTTCATATTTAATTGCAAGTGTGAGTACTCTTTTAGTTTTCTTTTTGTAGTGAACTTATTTCAAATATTCATTTACCTAATCGACCTAAAAAAACGAGGGTGTAATAATATGAATTGCTTTGTATGTAAGTCTCGTTTTTTTTCTTTTCTCTTTAAATAAGACTCAACAAGAAGTAGAGGAGCATATTGCAAACCTGAAGGCCCGGAAAATGTCTATTCAGCCATTTATATTGTGTACTGGTGAAAACATCAACACAATTTCAAATATATGCGTCTACTTTGACGACATTAGATATCAATTTTTCCATATTCTTAAGGCAGTAGACATATGTTTCAAAATTATTTATTTGTTTAACTTGGACTTTCCCTTGGAAAGCAAAATGTTTTGGAACTTTCTAGAAAAGTCATTTTTTAGACATGATGTTCCACTAGAAAGCCCCAAAGTACATATAATGTCTGAATTTGTAATAAGTGAATAAAAAATAAAAGTAGTAAACATTTTTACTCTCTAGGTACCTATATTATAGTTTTTATGCAGCAGAAATATATTGAAAATACAAAAACTGTTTGTCAATATAACATATTACACCTAATTTACTGTTTCAAAGTAGTAACTTTTGTTTAAAGAAGCAAATTATCATGAACCACACTTGGGGGAAAAATAATAATTACATAATTGAAAGTGTAACACCTAATTCGAAAGCTATATTTGAGACTGTTTTATTTCAAATTTGTATTCTCATTTGCAGATACTGGTACATCAAATCAATGGACATATACCTAAGATAATTTTCAGCCAGTGTAGTATCTTAAAACTAAAAAAAAAAAAATATTCTATTGTACTGCCACATTATTTTTAATGGAGATAGTGCTATATTTCATCAAAATAAAAATCAAATCGGCGGTCATTCCTATGCTGGTAGCCGACGAGTAAACATCGCTTATCGGTAATTATACCTCATTAAATTCAAACCAAAATACGAGTTTTTTTTTTTTCGGTGTATCGTTGAAAGTAGTAAATAATTAACAATCATCATGTGATTTTTCCAATTCTTGTGATCGATGCTATAAACAATTGAGTTTTAAGAAGTGAAGACATTTTATTTTCATCAGTGGCGTAACATCAAGTCAGGTAACTGTTTTTTCCTACCAAATATTTTCAGGGATCCATTAGGGACTCCTGTCTCTCCTTTTCATTTGTATTGGCTTTGGTATCCAGGGCCACTTACAAGATGAATATTCATCAATCCCAATCTACTTCAAACTCTCCTCCCCATACTTCACCTAATGCTACAAAGTCGTATGTTGCGGCTGCACAAACAAAACCTCCCCCACCAACCTTCCCTAAAAGAGAACAAGCAATTATCATGCACGCCATAACCAATACCACTCTCTTTGAGTATATAAAAGCCGTAGGAGAAATTGTAACCCCCAAAAATGTAACATTGCCTCTAGAATCTCAAACAACCGCATATGCATCTATTTAAGCTCTACTGCTGTTGTCGATAGACTTCTTAATGAACACGATAGTATATATATTAAATCTAACAATATACCTATTCGAAGGCTTATCACACCTGCCAAACGAATTCTGATTTCCAACGTCTCTCCCACTATCCCTCACTCTCTTATAGAAAAAAAGCTCTAAAAGACATCGGCCTACAGCTAGCCTCTCCTGTTTCATTCGTGAAATGTGGCGTACCGGACGATAATTATTCTCATATCATGAGTTTTCGCAGAATAACATATATTATACCAGAAAACGACAACTTCACTCTCCAAACATCCCTTTTAATTACTTTCGATAATACTCCTTACAGAATTTTCGTGTCCACGGATAAACTGGAATGTTTCTTATGTAAACTCCCTGGACACACCGCCGATTCTTGCACCAATCCACCTAACGCTGAAATTCAAAATCCACCTCCCCCATCTCCTATAGTACAAACAACTACTACACACTCTGACAATCTTTCTGTATCTAACACTCAGAGTATACCTGTCGAAGATGATCAACCCAATCTGCCACTTATCGAGCAAGACAATTTACCTGTAATTCAAGGACAAAAGAGAGGTCTATCTACGGATAGCAACCTCGAAACTCCCTCTCAGCTATCACCGATAGATACTCCGACCGACAACCAGATGTTCCCTCCTTCATACACAATACCTCAAAACTCAATCAAACAGCATAAGAAAAAACCCAAAACGACCGGAAAAGAGGACTTTAAACTCACACCCACTACTTACTCTACTATACAAGAGCTATGCAAAAACAATTCTACTCACCTTACACTGACTGAAACACAACTCACCGCCTTCCAAGAAAACTCATTTGGCTTGTCAGACCCATTGAACGAAGCTCTCTCTTTCACAGCAAATATACAAGGTCTACTAAATGACTTAACTCTTATGTACAACATAACCAAAGAACGGTCTCTTAAAAATCGGTTGACTAGATTACAGAAAAAAATAAAACATCAACTAAACCCTGAAGATTCGTCTGACGATAAGAGCTACACATCAGAAACCCAAACTGACGAAGAGTCAAATAATCCCATCTCTTAATTAGCACAGAACTCGTTAGAACCATCAGTCCATATTAACAATATCACTATATACAATAATAATCTTCAAGCTAATCCAATGGAATTGTGATGGATTTTTTCCTCGCCTGGAAAGAATCCAACAGCTCATATCCAATGAGAACACTCAAATCCTGTGTCTCCAAGAAACAAATGCCACAATCTCGAAACTTCCCCACCTAAAAAACTTTGAAGGCTACCATCACATACGCAATAATTGCAATAGAGCCAGTGGCGGTACTTCGATTTTCGTTTCTAACGACATATTTTCATCCCTTCTACCCCTAAATACCGACCTTGAAGCTGTTGCTGTATCCATATGGCTCCCGAACAAATTAAATGTGTGCAGTATATACATTCCCCCAAACCATTGTCTAAAAGAAGAAGAACTAGCAAACCTCATTTTTCAACTACCTCATCCCTACATTCTAGTAGGAGATTTCAATGCGCATAATAACTTGTGGGGATCCAACTCAACGTATGGTAAGGGTAAAATAGTGGAAAATGTATTAAACTGTACAAATGCGTGCCTACTAAATACAGGATCCAATACACACCTTAACTTCTCCTCTGGTTCTTTCTCCGCCATAGATCTCAGTCTATGCGATCCTAAATTAGCTCCCACATTAACTTGGCGTACTGTCGATGATTTACATGATAGTAATCATTTCCCTATCGTTATATCTTCCATTGCCTCTCAAAACCCAAAAATCTCAACCAGGACTTTCTGGCGACTAAACAATGCTGACTGGAAAAGTTTTACATCACAAACAGAAGATGTCCTACATTCTCTTAAGTTTTCCGAAAGCGTTGATGATAATATCGCAATATTCTCAAATTCTATTTTGTCAGCTGCTGAATTACATGTAGGTAAAACTAATATATCCCATCCTAAGAAAAGTGTTCCTTGGTGGAATTCCTCTTGCAAAGACGCTGTACAACAACAAAACATAGCATTAAAACTGTTCCGACAAAACAATACCCCTGAAAATCTCATCAATTTCAAAAAAGCCAGAGCAAAATCTAAATTCATTATCAAACAAAGCAAAAAATCCTCCTGGAAAAACTATGTTTCGACAATAAGCGAAAACACAAATCCCAGTCAAGTATGGAAAAAGATCAGAGGTATACAGGGAAACAAAACCAATAATGGAATTCCCCATCTTGTTTCAAATGATGCGGTAATAAATAATGACCATGAAATAGCGAAGATCATAGCTGAAAATTTCGAAGACAAATTCCGAAGTAGGCTACACCCAAACATTGCAAATACTTATACTAATAACTCTTTATCATGCCCAATTCCATCAAATCAAGATATAGACTCACTCAACCTACCTTTCTCTCACCAGGAACTTATTACTGCGTTAAAATCGTGCAAAAATTCCGCTGCTGGTCCTGATGACCTGCCATATATTTTCCTTAAAAAACTTGATTTCTTAGGTCAACTCAAACTTTTAGAACTGTTCAACTTAATATGGACCTCTAACATGTTTCCAAGCCTCTGGCGACTATCCGTCATAATTCCCTTGAAAAAACCTGATCAGCCGACAACCTCCCCCAAGTCCTATAGGCCCATCTCATTAACCTGTACAATGTGCAAAGTCATGGAAAAAATAATCAATAAAAGATTGATATGGTATTTAGAAAAACACAACATTTTATCAGAAGACCAATCTGGATTTCGGCGGCACAGGTCAACAAAGGACAATTTGATAACGTTGCAAACTCATATCTCCACCGCTCTAAACAAAAAACAACAAACTATACTTGCTACATTTGATATAGAAGGTGCATTCGATACAATACACAGAAATGTCATACTTGAGAAATTATCCTATCACAATATTAATGGAAATATATTCTTTTTTATCAAAAACTTTTTATCGCTTAGATCCTTCAAAGTATCTGTTAATGGTATCCTTTCCTCAACATTCAATCAAACCGACGGATTACCCCAAGGCTCGGTACTCAGTCCCACACTCTTCAACCTCGTAACAAATGATCTTTGTTCTAACTTCTCTGCTCCTGTTAGATGCACGATGTATGCCGATGACTTATTATTATATTGAGTGAATGAAAACGACGAATACTCAGTGTGTATTAATTTATTACTTTTAGGCTAAGCGCTTTCGGCTGTTAAGCCATTATCAAAGCCGTCGTCATTTAAAAAGTAATTGTCAAAGACATCAAGCTGATCAAAAACAATACTCAATACTCAAGATCTATCCAACCATCGTTATGATTGAGTCATTCGAATAAAAACATTAAATACCCTATTATAAGGGTGTAAAATTATATTCACAAGATGTAAATACACTCAAAATTAAAAAACTGAATTAAAACAGATGACAAGCTTGACATTAGAATTACGGTAATTCTAATGTCAAGCTTGTCATCTGTTTTAATTCAGTTTTTTAATTTTGAGTGTATTTACATCTTGTGAATATAATTTTACACCCTTATAATAGGGTATTTAATGTTTTTATTCGAATGACTCAATCATAACGATGGTTGGATAGATCTTGAGTATTGAGTATTGTTTTTGATCAGCTTGATGTCTTTGACAATTACTTTTTAAATGACGACGGCTTTGATAATGGCTTAACAGCCGAAAGCGCTTAGCCTAAAAGTAATAAATTAATACACACTGAGTATTCGTCGTTTTCATTCACTCAATTTGCATATAGTGTGTACACCATATCCACAGGCATTTCTATTATTATATTGCCACGGTCAGTCAGTGTCCACTACCTCCTCTATAATTCAATCCGCGGTAAACTCCCTGTCCAACAAGATAAAATTATTGGGACTCTCTTTATCCCCAACAAAATCCAAAGTCATCAATTTTAGTAAGTCTTCAATAAACTCTACCCCTAATATTATAATCAACAACGTCCCCCTTCAGGTTGTAAATCACTGCAAAATATTGGGTATGATATTTGACTCCCGTCTCAATTGGAAAAAACATATTCTAGATACTAAGAGCGAAGGATACAGACGACTAAACATCATAAAAACCCTCTCTCACTTCCATTGGGGCGCTGACGAAACTTCTCTCCTAAAAATATACAGATCCCTTATTCGATCTAAATTAGACTATGGCTGCTTCGTATATATATCTGCATCTAAATCACATATCAATGTCTTGAACTCGATACACAATACAGCTCTTCGCCTGTGTCTGGGGGCGTTCAGGTCTAGCCCGGTAGAAAGTTCCTACTGCGAAGCAAATGAACCTCCTCTATGGATAAGACGTCAACATTTATTACTTAACTATATTATCTCGGTATCTTCCAATCCCCTTAACCCAGTATACAGCTTGTTTACCGATGATAGCTTACAGAATACCTCAACATCCTCAACAATAATACCCTTACCTTCACTACTAAAAACAATGCCAATCAAAATTGATATTTCTCAAACATTTCCTCTACCTCTTCCCCTAATGCCCCCATGGACGAAAAACATTCCTCATATCAACACATCTCTCACAACTCTGAATAAAAATGAAACACCAAACGATCTAATTAAACAAACTTTTCTGGATATAATATACCGAAATGACTACGATTTAGTACTATATACTGATGCCTCGAAAAATGAAACAGGAGTCGGTTGTGCTGTAACAACATTAGATTCTCCAATCTTCTCTTCCACAATATCATCAACTTGTACTGTACATACCGGCGAACTCTATAGTATACTTCAGGCCTTCAAACATATTTCCCCTCCCAATAAAAATGTCTGCATATGTACAGACTCACTTGCATCTATACACTCCATTAAAGATATATACAGTGACCATCCTCTTGTACAGAATATCCACGACTCCTACCAACTCTCCTTTTCCCAAAATATAACAGTTACCATTCTATGGACACCATCTCACATTGGTATAATGGGAAACGAACTAGCTGATCAACTAGCTAAAAGGGCCACAAGTTTAAACTATTATGCACATAACATCCAAATTGCATCCGATCTCAAGCAAGTCATCAAGCATAAGATCAAATCTCTATGGCAAAATCATTGGAACTCCATCCCGACAAAATTGCAAAAAATTCAACCTTCATTAAGCCATCCTTACTATATTGGAGCTTCAAATCTCTCAAGACAAGACCAAGCGGTGCTGAGAAGACTAAGAATCGGTCACACTAGATTCACTCATGGCTACCTTATCTCATCCAACATTCGGCCATTCTGTTCAACCTGTAACTGCATCTACACCGTTGAACACATTATTCTAGAATGCCAACAGTACACAACTAGAAGACAACAGCTCAACCTCAAAGGAAGTCTCCAAGAGGTACTCGGAAATCCAGATAATGTCCCCTCCGTTCTCCAGTTCCTGAAAGACGTACAGCTATACCACAAAATATAATATATTTATTGTATACTTATACTGTACCTGTGCGAGTGGCCTTTGTAGCCGAGCACGTTAATTGCAATAAAAAAAAAAAAATCGGCGGTCATATTCGCATATGTGTTTAACGTGTTTAGATTGCTGAACACACAATTCCATATACGAATGTGAATCGAGAACCGACTCATTTCGCCGATGACTAATTTGATTTTTATTTCGCTGAGGTATAGTAGTAAATATCAATGAATTATGTTGGTAATATTAATAACCGGTCAACATTGATCAATGTTTATTGTACATTGATTTAACGTACAACAATCATAAACTAATGACCGGTAGTCATGGATCCATGCTTCTCGTTTATTGTATTAATGTATGTGGTTCGTAATATTAATAACTGGAAGTCATAGATCCATGCTCGCTGTTCATTGATTTAACGTACAGCAATCATTAACTAATGTAAACCGTTCGTAATATTAATAACCGTCAAACATAGATCCATGTACTTTATTCATTGATTCAATATACATAGAACATAACTTGATAAATAAAAAAGTTTACGTACGAACGTTCATTGTATTAACGATACAGCTCATCGGCTGAAAATTAATGTTAATGTTCATTGATTTGATGTACTTTATTATTAATACAACGCGCATCTTTTTCGTTCAGTGTTCCATCTCCTCTGTAGTTTTTAAAATTTTGTTTGTTACTTCTTCCATAATAATCCAACGAGTAGCTATGGAAAAGATGTCCATCACGGCAGAGCCCTGTATTACCGTGATAAGGCTTAGTTACGACGAGAGGGCGCCTAGAATCTCGAAGGTTCCATTAGTGACAGATGATAGCCTCACTGTCATGCATCTTCTCGGCACGGATATGTACACGTTAAGCACCAGAAATGATCTTGTTATTCCCATTACCAGCGGTGCTAACGTGGAAGCAGCTGAATTTGCCCACCATCTCATAACCTCAGCTAACATACATGTAAGAGCAGCAAGCAGTAGGTCAAGCATTGCAACAATGAGCAAAAGACACAGCCAACCCCGCCTATTAATAATGCTACTGCTTAGAAGAGTTTAGTCCAAAGAAGAAATGTATAAAACTGATATAATCAGAATACAGCAGTAGTACAATACCTAAACAATTCGTTTAAAATTCGCTAGCTAGCTTGTAAGTAGGTACGTACTTATCGCTCCGAACGCTAATCGTCGACTGATGAGTGTTGAGGAGCGATCGTCACATTTATAGTCCTAACCTCGATCTCGAACATTCTCTCGAGTCGCTGCCTTTGATAAATAAAAAGCCGAAATAAAAATAGAATTACAAAAAAAGCGGTGTAAACAATTTCGACTTTGTGAGCGCACACAAGGTTTGGGATCAATGTGAATTCAAACCATTCTTCAAAAATATTACAGTTCATGTTTTTATGACGGTCAACGTTGCATTCTTCCATTTTTTTTCCACATATTTTTAAGGCATTTGGAACCGCAATGCACAACAATAAGTCTGGATCCTTTGTTTGCAGGCATTGTTGGCATACAAATTTTTGACCCATCAGTCCATCCTTTCTTAACCGAGTCGTGTATATCATACCAAGTTTCGTCCAAATAGATAATTGGTCGGTTTTCTTGTCTATACTTAGTTACTTATTCCAAGTATGTATACCGCGCATATCCACTATTCTTCTACTTTCCATGACTGTTTGACGTTTATTAATCGTTTTGAATTTGAATCCCAATTTTTAAATTCAGTTTTCAATAGTTTTCTTACAGACATTTACATTACGGCCGGTATTTATCAATTTATTTCTTATTATTTCAATCGTTCATTACTTTTATAACATTGTAACAGTCATATATGATGGCTTATCACATCGCTTCTTGCGTTCATAAGGCCCATTCTTGGCTATTTTACGTATAGTTGACAGGGGAACTTCTGTTAAATCATATACTGTTTCTTTATCGAAACCAAACTTTTCTTATACACATTGAAACATATTTTCTGTGTTTCCGAATTTAATTGTCGTCGAATCATGTTTTCACTTTCATCACCATTATTTAAATTTTCGTCGTTGTTACACACAATATTTTGGAAACAACTCGATACTTCCCAAGGACGCCTCGTTGTAAATATTTAATTTATAACTAAAAATATAATTGATATATAATAAATATGTATAGTTACCCAAATACCTCAGAAACACGACTTCATTCTTTCTTGATGTCATCCTACCAACTAAAGAGTGCTCGTAAAAACGCCCCCTCAAAAAGATAGTTATATATCAGTCAGAGATGTGAAAAATAGTAAGTTATTTGAAATAATTTATACTTCTATTATAGTCCTTCTTAATAAAACGAGATATAAGGTAGTGTTAATTGTCTGGTGTTATGCTTAAGATGTTTTTAAACATAAGTAGGTTAATATTGTTTAAAGCAATGTATTTTGTTTTATACATTAGTGCTAAGTATCTTAAAGAAGTAGGATGGTGCTCCATAATTGCGGGTTAAAAATAATCATTAGACAGTAGATAAATGTATTTAATCATTATAAAAGTTTTAAATACATTTCAACGATTATTAGTTGAAATTATAATATTTAATGAATTTATCGTCAGCTAAACATTTTAAATTATAATATTGACTGGACTATGACGGTATCCTCGTATTCGAGTTAAACGAAAAACTGACAGCACTATATCTGTTACGTCAACTATACCAGACGTATACAGCTGATGCTATATTTCAAATTACAAACTTTCTTATTTCCTCGTAAAACAGAGAGATTTGATATGTAAAAATTCTGTTTTATTAGAATTTTTCGGCTTTTCAATGAAAACATTTATTAGGTCGGACACTTTTCATATTTTATGATATTTATTTATTCAGAAATTTCTTCTTCTATTTTTATATCCATTTTTACTTTTCTGCCCAACCTGCTAGAAAAGTATTGGTTTACCCCAAAAAAAGTTGGAATTTTGAAATTTTTTTTTGAGTTATTTCCACGTTTTCTATCAACAACAACACGAAAAAACGGTTTTTAGAAAAAAAATCCTGTGTGTATGTCGTCGTCGTTGTCGTCGGCCACTTTTCCTTACATGTCTTGTTAGAACGATGCAGCCTCCGGATTGTAATAAGTCAGCAATTTTATGGTTGAATATTGTAAGGGACATGTCACAGATGATCCCTATTGATTTTCAGTTCACCAGAGCCAGTACAACGGGTGCTTTGTACTTGAAGTACGACATTTTGTAATTTTTTGAGAAATTTCAGTTTGTTAGCACGATACAGCCTCCGGAGTTCAACAAGTCATCAATTTTATGATTGAATATTATTCAGGGCATCTCACTGATGAAACCTATTGATTTTCAGCTCACCGGAACCAATACAACAGGTGCTACAGTACTTGTTTCAGTTTGTTAGCACGATACAGCCTCCGGAGTATATACAAGTGATCAATTTTATGATTGGATATTATTCAGAGCGTCTCAAATATGAACCCTATTGATATTCAACTCAGTAAAGCCAGTACCACGGGTGCTATGGTATTTTAAGTACCAAATTTTCGTCATTTTTGGATAATTTCAGTTTGTTAGCACGATACAGCCTTCAGAGAGTATACGATTGATCAATTTTATGATTGAATATTGTTCAAGGTGTCTCACAGATGTACCCTATTGATTTTCAGTTGACTAGAGCGAGTACAGCGGGTCCTATAAATCCAGATAAACTACAATCTTGGTTATTTTGCCAGAAATTTCGGTTTGTTAGCACGATACATCCCCCGAAGTGATAATTTTATGATAGAATATTGTTCAGGGCGACAGATGCGGAAAAGTTAGATTTAATCCTTAAAACCGTTTATTTTTAAATTAGTTACTGTTGAATTTGTAAAAATTGAGCTCAATAACTTTTACACTAATTCCATTTTAAAAATAATTAAAAACGCCGCTGAACGTATTATAAATATCCCAAAGATTTGTTTGAATTAAACTAATTAAAAAAATAAACATCATTTTTACTTGCTGCTGTTTTTCTCTGAATAATGAACAAAACCTGACCATTTCCCAAATGAACAGATTTGCATGATTAATGTATACATATAAAATAAAAATAGCGCATACCGGCAAAATAGAAGAAATTATACTTTCATGTCGTGTAGTTATAAAAACATTTTTTATTTATACTGATTTTATTAATATATATGAATTATTCTGATCGCAGATAGATTTGTATTCATTTTTCTTGGAACCATGTAATACTATAACTATCATTACCTTATTCGTTTGCATTTAACAGAAGAAATGCGTCTCTTCAGTACAATCTAAAGTGCCAGTCTTTAACTGGGAATAAATTCAATGGGCGCCTGTGAAAGTGTTTGAAGGTGGCTGAACGTCTATGCTTTGATGCCCTGTGACAAACAGATAAACACATTACATAACCTTTTAATTTAAGTTCTAAATACAAAGGAAATGGAAAAACTTTTATATTTCTTAATCTTGGATCAACTTGCGAATGAAAATAATATTGTGGAATTGATTCTATCTCTAATTGAAACACCAGAAAAATATGTAGAAATACTAGCATTAGGACAAGCCGAAAGTCCTGTACGGAATTTAAATTATTTCGAGGAAGTAATTCCAAGATACCCACCGCAAGACTTTTATGAACATTTTAGAATGTCCAGAAATGTTATGGAAGTTAGTAACGAAAAATTAAACAGGAAGTAGGTATACATTTGTATTTAATATATTCATTGTAAGTTCATTTCTATTCCAGATTCTCATGTAACAGATATCACCGAGAATGGATATAAACAGTATACGTAATTTCTACAGAGAAAAAAATTGTTCACAGTATGGATGATGGCAAAGCCAGAGTCATACTTGGCATGCTGTGATAGGTTAGGCATCTCGAAGGGAACAGGGCACTTAATATTGTATGAGGTATATGGAAAATTAAATGAGATGATTCCAGAAGAAATTCAGTGGCCATCACCTGAAAAATGTATTTTAGAATCAATTATTATGGATAATAGAACCGGCTTTCCTGGAATTATTGGGTCCATTGATGGCTGCCACATACCCATCAAAGCACCTGCAAATAATCCCATTGATAACTATAATCGGAAATCTTTCCATTCGGTTGTGCTCCAAGGCATATGTGACTCTAAGCTACGATTCAGATATTTTTGTGGGTATGCCAGGTCGTGTTCATGATGCCAGGGTATTTAGAGTCAGCCCTTTATATAATTTAATGACCAACTAAGAATATCCGTTAATTAATCACAATTTTCATATCCTTGGTGATAGTGCTTATCCTTTGATGAACAATTTACTTGTACCATTTCGAGATAATGGTCATTTAACAGCCATGCAAACCAATTTCAATACTGTGCTTAGTACCGCCAGAAGTAAAATTGAACAGGCATTTGGAAGATTAAATGGCAAATTTCGCAGATTAAAGTATTTAGATGTGAGTCTAGAAAATGTAAACACCATACTGGCAGCAGCCTGCGTTTTGCACAATTTTATTATTTCCAGAGATGATGATGATGGGGCAGTAATTGATCATTAAATTGAAGAAATGGCAAATGAAGAAAACTTTAATGAAGTTAAAGATGATAATGTGAATTTAGCTGTTCAAAAAAGAAACCTTATTATGGAACAAATTTATTAGTATCATAACAATAAATATAGTAAATAAATAAACAAAATTGAGACTGAAACTTTATTTCCTTTAAAAAAATACCCACAAAAATAAAATGTGTCAACTAAACACAATTCTTATTTGTACATTAAATAAACAATAAGATAATCAACCTCGTATATGATAAAAAAAATGAAAGGCATTTGTACAATAAAACATTATGTAAAAATAAATCACAATGAAAGTAAAATTTTGTTCCTAAAATCAAATTAACATTTGCTTTCTACAGTTAAAGAAAAAAACATTTTTTCTACTTCCGCTACTAAAACCGCACTTTGAACACGGGTTTGACATACACAAAACAACTCTATAAACACTAGTGTTTAAAATGCGAAAAGTCACATCTCGTTTATCTTTTGTTTTTTAAACGTTAAATCAAGTGTATCTCTTGTATGTTAAATTTCAGTTACCACGTAGAAGACGTACCGCGAATTATGTTTCAGTTTCAGTGTCTTGCCGGGGGCTGGAATCTGGTCTTCAAATTTTTCTAATTGCCCGAACTTCTTTCGAAAGACGAATTTCAACCCTCGTGCGTTCTTGAGACGGGCGGGGATGTTGTATACCAGTGAATAATCTTCCGGGAGAGTGAACAAATCTTGTCGTTGTTCTGAAGTGACTCCATATCTAGCTTTCCCGGTACCTCGATACGCGCACATAAATTCATCGAAGATAGGGTCAGACACATCTCGAATATGGTTTACTCCTTTCTCTAGGTCATGGTCTCCTTCGAATGGCGCTAGTCGGTTTCGGTGAACAACTTTTGGTTTTCCGTTGGGGATCTTGTTTATGCGATATATAACATCATTGATCCTTTTCTTGATTAAGTATGGACCTTCCCAGGCTTTTTGTAATTTTGGAGAAAATCCTTTTCTCCTCGTCGGATTGTGTAACCATATACTTTGTCTCCTTCTTTAAAACCGCCTTCTGTGGCCTGCGTGTCGTACCGACTTTTCATTCTGTCGCTGGCAACTTGAAGAGTTGTTCGAACTAATTCATGAATATCGTCCAGCCTTCTTCTCAATTGGATCACGTTGTCTTCGCCTGCTAGATCTTCTCCAGGCCGACAGCCAAATTCCAGGTCACAAGGAAGCCTCATTTCACGTCCAAACAGGATTTTCGCCGGTGGACTCATTGACGGCAGATCGATAAGCCAATGCGAATAGGGAAAGATACTGGTCCCAATCTCTGATGGCTGGATACTATTTTGGACAGGTATTTTCCAATAGTCCTCTTCATTCTCTCGACCATTCCATCTGACTGTGGATGTAATGCTGTTGTTCTGGTCTTCTTCATTCCCAGCTTCTCGCAAATCTCCAGGAATAGATGACTTTCGAAATTCCTTCCCTGGTCGCTGTGAACTCCCAAGGGCACTCTATATCGGCTGATAAATTCTTTCACCAATACATCCGCAACAGTTGTGGCCTCTTGGTTCGGGATAGCGTAAATTTCCACCCACTTTGTGAAATAATCTAATACAACCAGTATGTATTTACCAGCATTTTCGGTCGTCGGAAATGGTCCAGCGATATCTAAAGCACTTGTACTGTTTCATGGGTGCCTTTCTCTTGCGATGTGGTCCATTACTCGTAGCACAAGTCATACATTTCTTACACCAGTCCTTCATATCGTCGGAGCTGTTCATCCAATAAAACCTTTCACGGACTCGCTGAAGGGTTTTCTTCACTCCCAGATGACCTCCCGATGGACTGTCGTGTAACTTCTTCAGTACCTCAGCTACTCTTGTTCTCGGGATAACTAGCTGTCTCCTCATCTCGGAACCATCATCGTTTTTAAGGACTCTTTTCAACAGCCCTTCTTCCAGGACAAGGGAGTCCCACTGAGCCCAATATGCTTTGAGTGTTGGTGAAAATCTTGACACTTCTTGTCATGTAGGTCGCCGATTTTCTTCCTTCCATTGCCGGATCATCTTCACTTGAGGATCATTCTCCTGATCTTCTCTGATCCTGGTGGGTGACCATTCCTCGTTGACTACTGTAGTTCTTGAAACTGCAACTTCCTTAGATTTCGACTTGTTGCATTGTGAATAGTCTACAGGGCATGACCGTCTAGGCAAAGAGTTGGCTTTTCGGTGATTCACATCAGCTGGATGTTCACCCCTGTCTGATTTCCCCTGTGACTGGCGTTCTTGGGTTACAGGAGTCTTGGAGCGCTTAGACGGACTGCGTACGTGCTGTAGCTCGCGACACTTCCGGCATTTGATCTTCTTCGGCTTCTTGTCTGCCATACCTTTCAACAAGTTGTCGATCTGGTCAAGTTTGTCATCGTCATCTTCTTCCTGCATAGTCCTACCTTTGTTGTACCGCGAGCCCTCCGTGGCTGCTTTGCATTTAAGAGGTTCTTGGTTTGCAGGAGTCGTAGGACGCTTACATGAACTAGCTCGCCACAGCTCCAGCATCTGATCTTTCTCGGCTTCTTGTCCATCATATTTTTCATTAAACTGACGAACTAGTCAAATCTGTCTTCGTCACCTTCCTCTTGGATGGTCCTGATTTTGTTATATACTGAAGCCTTCGTTGCTGCTTCATATTCAAGGGCAGCTATCAATGTGTCGACTAATGTTTTCGGATGGGCTAAACGAAGCGTCCTCTGCATATTGGGGTCACGTAAGCCATCAATAAAGGCCTGGATGCCCAGACATTCCATCATGTTCTCTGGTGCTGACGGATAAGCAAATCGAACTAGTCGGGCAATGTCCACTTCATATTCTTGAAGGGATTCATCACGTTTCTGCCTTCGGTTCTTCAGCTGAGATTGGTACAAATGTTCTAGATATTCATGACCATATCGCATGTCCAACCTCTTCTTCAGCTGCTCGAAGTCATCCGTTTCTTCCAAAAGTATCGTCTGGAGTACATCTAAGGCATCTCCGCGAAGCGCGATGATTAAGTTCACTGCCTTCTCTTTATCGGACCAATTATTCACTCTAGCGGCTGCTTCAAATTGTTTCATATAATTGGTACACGACATTTTTCCATCGAACGTTGGGGCCTTAACTCGGGTAAAACTGCCAATGTCTTCTAACTTAGGGTATGTTTCTGGCTTGCAAGGTTTTGTTTGCTCGTGTCTTGAGTCCTCATATCTGCCATCTTTTGTTCTACCTCCTTGATTTTCTCCGTCCATCGTTGTCGTCTTATTCTCAATCTTCTCGTCAATCGTTGTAATCTTATTCTCAATCTTCTCGTCCATCGTTGTAATGTTATTTTTGATTTTCTCGTCCATCGTTGACATTTTATTCTCAATTTCAGATTTTAGAGACGAAATTTCATTTTCAAAGTCAGCGGTAATATCGTTTTTCATTAATAATTTATCGGCAGATATATCGTTCTTCAATGCAGAAATCTTCTCGTCCATGTTAGCCGAAATATAATTCTTCATAGTAGAAATTTTCTCGTCCATATTAGTAGAAATCTTGTCCATGTTAGCAGAAATATCGTTTTTCACATTCGTTGAAATCTTCTCTTCCATGCCAGAAATCTTCTCGTCCATGTTAGCCGAAATATAATTCTTCATAGTAGAAATTTTCTCGTCCATATTAGTAGAAATCTTGTCCATGTTAGCAGAAATATCGTTTTTCACATTCGTTGAAATCTTCTCTTCCATGCCAGAAATCTTCTCGTCCATGTTAGCAGAAATTGACGATATTAAGGTGGAAGCCTCGTCATTAAATAAAACTGTTTCTGAATCAAAGCCGTCATTTTCCAGTGCCAGTTTAGGTCTCTCTACTAATTCGCTTTTCCTGCCGGACGTTTCCATCTCACGATCTTCCAATTCTGCTCTTAATTCCGTGACTTTCAGATCACATAGTCTCTTGGCCATTTTTGCGTAGCAATTTATTTATATTATCCCACTTCTGACACCAATGTAATATTTTTCTAATTTATTTAAACAATAAACGGGTGGGATAAACTTTAAACACATGGTATGGCTACTTACTAATTTATTTAAACACTAACACTTAATTTATATATACTTATCTAATCACTTAAATTTAATTTATATGCACACAAACTTGATTATTGATTTATATTAGCACTTTACTGTTCGGTGTATTTTTGTTTATTTCTCGAGATCACTTTATCAACTAACTCTCTCGGGTCGTTTCCTTATCTATACTAGTGCCTTTCTTACTAGAAAATTCCGGATTGCGGCTTACACAAAAATAATTGGTTCTGGCACTTTCTAGATAAGTCTGGTCACAAAAACAATGTTTAGATAAGATAATCGTAAACAGTTATAAAAAAAACCTGCGTATCCGCCATAATTTTAATTTTCATACCTGGCTTAGACAGAGTCGGTTTTAGGGTCTATACCAGTGTGCTGTTTCGTAACAATAGTTTAAACAATATAGTTTTTATAAAATAAAATTTGCATTTGTAAAAATAAAAAACAAAAAACTAAAGCTTTCTTTCTAAAGAAAATTAAAAAAATGTAAATTTCATTCTAACTTTTCTTTTGTAATTCCTCTAATACTGAACTTCCACATTTTTTTTTAATTGACTCCTTAATTTCCGCTAAATATTGACACTGCTGTTTTTGGTGAAAGGCATTTTTGGATTTTCAAGTCAAGTCAATTATATTTTCTCTGTTGCTTTCCAGTAGTTGCGCCATTACATTACTCCTTAATGATTCATCTAAGATTATTATTATTAATTAGATATGTTATGTTTTTTAACTAATTGTTATAGCTTATCTTCATACAACAATTCTACCATATTCATTGGTATATTTCCACGAAATATTTTGCCATCAAAATTAAATTCCACAGTAGTAAACGTTTCATTATTCTCCGTCATGATTAAACCTTATTAAATACTAATAAAAACTAAATAACAGAAATTTTAACTTAGAGGTTGGAATTGTTGTTGTTGACATCACAGATAACCCACAGAGTTGACATAACGAACCGCTGACCAACTTAGCGGAAAATAAATTCGATGGAAAAAATGGCTGTCACTTAGCGGTCGAATTCGCCCACCGCTTACTCAGCGCTTGCCTAGAACTATAGTCTATTTGAAAATCAAGAGAGAGTAAATTCCCAGAATAAAAACTAATTCGGTATGCAAAACTATAGTACAGTACGTGCGGTAAAACTTCAATATTTGTAATGCATTCTAAATGGTTTTTGTTAATTTCAATACAAAATTTATTACATTTCTTGGACTATCACATTATTTTATGATCTTTCATTGTTACTACAGTAGGCCTAAGAGGATTAACGTGCGTCATAGGCGTAACCAGAATAGAAAGGGATAATTGTTATTTAACGACCTCCGAATGGCAAGAATGGCAACCGCTTCGGGCGGATGTAATTTCGGCCGGAAAAAGGGCAGGTACTAAAAGCCGGTAGGTAAATTCGGCCGGAGGTTTTAAGTTGCTTCCTTATCTCATAGGTATTTTCGGCCGCAAATCAAATAAAATAACAGAATGCTTTATATTAAAATATTTCTTTATTTCAATAAAATTATTAGATCAACTTATTTCTATAACTTAGGTAAACTATAAATTTTTAAAAAACGTTTTGATGTGATACAGATTTAACGAAATTAATTCTAGAAATATTGTCAGATCGAAGCATATTTACCATGTTTTCGATAAATTTTAGTTTGTTTTTTACTTGTTTGTCTTTAATTTTTGCTGGAATATTTAAAATTTTTATTTTTAAATATGCATCGATCTGACAATCTTTTAATTTTTCTATAAAAATAAATATAGAAGGGTGACTTGAATAAAAACTAGAATTAAAGTGCGAATGGAATGATTCGCAGGCATTTGTGGTTCTTTTAATTGATGGGTTTTCATATGCCCATATATTTGGTGGAAAATGAGATTCTGGCGCTATGTAGTTTTCTAATAAATAGTCTGCGTATTTATCTATAAGTTTATGGTCCGGTTTGTATGACATGAGATCAAATATGAAACAATCTTCAACTTCAGAGGGGTCTAAATAAGTTAGCCCAAAAGTATGAGTAAGCCATTTGCTTTCCTCGCAGTTTTTATCTTTATACATTTGGGTTAACCCTAATGATTGTATTTTCCTATACCACGCCTGGTGCAAGTGGAATCTACAACCATTTAGTTTGGTTTTGGGAAAGACAACTTTTAATGCGTTATGAATTGCGATTTCAAAATCCACAAATACCTCCTTCGGTTCAAAAACAATATTATAAAGTTCAAAAATTTTAGATTTTACCAACAGAAAAAGTCTCATATATGTGTCACTGGTCTTATTGGGCAACAGACAATACAAAAGAGGAACATAATGCCCATTTTCCAGTCCATGGATGGTAAATAACTGATAAAAATATTTTGTACAATAAGAAAATGTGCCATCCATGTAAAAATCTTTCATTTTACATAAACTTATTATATTTGTATGGCAAGAAAAAACAATGATATTATCAGCTGTGCTGTTAATAAACAAAAAAATTTCACCTGTTGTGGTTTTCGGTCCATAACTATCGAGTACAGAATGTACATCGTGAATATCCTTAGGCAGGGCTGGTAAGAGCTGACGGCGGCTGTTGTACAAATTTCTTCTCATTAGACTGACATCTATCGATGACAAATTCTCTGGCAAATGATTTGAAAGAACGCTTTTAATAATTTTTGAAGGTTTCTCCGATATGTCTTCCTCAGTTTTGCGCTTGCATGAAGTCGTCACTATTTTTCTCTCCAACGTAGTTTCATCGGACTCGTGGTTGTGGATTAATTCACTTCTAGTAACTGTGTATTCCGCACCAACAGTGTACAGTTTGGCTAAACATCTTAAATTTTTCTTTATACACCTCCAACGTACTTCACCACTTTTTAATACGTCCTGTTTACAAAACTGAAACTTTTCTACAACTAGTAAGTCACAACCGCGTGAACTCTTAATTACTGAAACTGATGCCATCGTATACAAATAATATATTTTATGCTTTCTATCGACTAGTAGCTTAAAGATAAGTTATAATACTGACTAGCTATAATAATTTTAAACCTGTTATTTGTGAATTTTATACATTTAAAGGAATAATCTTAAGTAGGTACAACATAGTTATTAGAATAAAGAGATAAGTAAATTAAAGGTATTTCCGACAGGTACACAGGATTAGGTATTTCCAAATAAATACACAACTAATATTTTACAGAAACTATTAAGCGTAATTACCAATATTTTAATCTCATCGTAAACATCAACCCCTCGGCCGAAATTACCCCTGTCATAAATGGTACCCTTTGATTTATGCAGGTAGGCCAAGGGATTACCGGCCGAAATTACGCCCGCCGACCGCTTCTAATGACAGATATTTTGACTTAAATAGTGCTTAAGTTTCTAGAAATGCAGTTATTTGATTTTCGATAAACGTGACAAATAGTAGTGATTAAAAATGGAAGCAGTTTGTGAGTATACGCCAGTGAAAAAATAAAAACTAAACCATTTATCGCTCAATGAAAAGAGTGCTGTAGTGAATGTGTACCACTATTTTAAACATCAAAATCCCTCAAACACTATTGACAGTGTAGTTGAAACAACATCTAAGGCAATGGGATATGGAAAATCTACAATATATAGAGTTCTAAAGGAGGAAAAATCAGGTGGAGTAACCTCACCAAAGCCGAAACCAGGTAGACCAAAACTATTAAAAGTCAACGTGGACGAGTTTTTTAAAAATGCTATTCGTAAGCTTGTTCACTCATTTTTTATAAACAAGCAAATACCAACTTTGGATAAAGTTTTGCAAGCCATTACGAATGATGTTGATTTACCCACAATAAGCCGGGATAAACTATGGAAAGTGTTACATGAGTTAAACTTTAAATTTGAAAAAATGGGCAGACACTCAATGATAATTGATTCTGAAGAAATTGTATGTTGGAGAAGACAGTACCTCAGAAGAATACAACAAGTTAAAGCTCAAAATAAAAACATTTATTATTTAGATGAAACATGGGTTAATGAAGGACATTGTGTAGGAAGAGTTTGGAAAGACAAAAATATAAAATCATCCCATCAAGCTTTTCTAGAAGGATATACTACTGGTTTTAAGGAACCTATAGGAAAAGGTAAAAGATTAATTATTTGTCATATAGGCAGTACAAACGGTTTTCTTGAGAATGGTTTACTCTTATTTGAATAAAAAAAAACCGTTGATTATCACGAAGAAATGAATGGAGACGTGTTTGAGGAATATTTTGAACAGATGATTCAATTCATACCAAAAGGATCGGTTATTATAATGGACAATGCAAGTTACCACTCCAGATTACTTGAACCTTTACCAACCACTAAATGGAAAAAGGATGAAATTGCAAAATGGTTATCTTCTAAAAATTTAGCCTTTGACAATACAATGCTGAGGGCAGAATTGTTAACTATTGCTAAAAAACATAAGCAAAATTATAAAAAATATAATATTGAGGAGATAGCCAAAAAACGAGAAATTGAAATCCTTCGTTTACCACCCTACCATTGTGAGATGAATCCGATAGAATTAATATGGGCTCAAGTTAAAGGTTATGTTGCCAGAAATAACACGACTTTTAAATTATCAGATGTTAAAAATCTCTTCAATAAGGCAATATCTGAAGTAACAAGTGAAAATTGGCAAAAATGTATTAGACACGTTACAGAAATAGAAAAAAAATGTGGGAGCTAGATAACATAATTGATATTACTATAGAGCCCATTGTAATTTCTCTAGAATCAGATGGTGAATCTTCTGACACAGAGTGCGAGGAACCATAACTTTAAAATTATTAATTTATGTACTTTAATTTTATTTTTAGATTTTAATTTTTTAAGATTTAATATTGTCGTATTTTTTGCATGTTGCTCGTCAAATTTTATCCTTGCGGTTGGTTTTGTTTTTCTCATATACCTACTTAATTGTTTTTTTAGCTCCTCATATTAATTTATAAATAATTGTAATTATCTGTACATATGATATACATATTTTATAAATAAACATATGCCTAAAACAAAATGCCTAAAATAATATTGACTTTTTCTTCATTTTACCCAAATTAAATTACTACTTACGAATTATGTTTATCTATCTAAAATTGGTAATCTAGGTATAAATAACTAAAACAAATTAAATATTTCTATTTCCATATTAATTTAATTTTGAAAACGCACGTCTATGGTTTACTGCCTTTAACACTGATAACTGCAAAACATTTCTGGGAATTTACTCTCTCTTGATTTTCAAATAGACTGCGTGCTGAACGCGCCCAATAAATCGAAGGCAGTTTTTTTGTTAGTCTAACTTTTCTGCTTTTTCTTTCTTCAAAATTTCGAATTTTTCATTTTCCGTCGCTACAACACAAAATTAGATACCCTCCTAAATTAATCCCAGAAATACTAATTTGAGAACAGAATTGTTTTTACAATTTTATTTTGAGCTCTAGATTCATTTCATGATACCGAAAATGTGCTGATTCTATTGTTTCTGTCATATCTTCCAAACTATTTGTCCTAGAAACTTATTGATGGTCTTTTTCAATTGAGGAAGAATTGCTCCATCAACTATGATTGCCAGTACAACTATTTTTCGAAATATTAGGCGTCAAAGTACAATGTCTTGAAATTGGTGTCGATTTTAGTTACATCCATTTTGACCAAATGTATCTCAGAATTGACAGGATTTAAAGTATTCCTGATTTTCTTTCTTGCAAAATAATCCTTTTAAACTATTTCTTTAGAATATAGGCTCAATATTTGTATTTTTTTCACTTGCACGATTTTTCAAGTAGTCATGTTTTTTAATAATTGTGTTCAAAGTGAGAAAATTATTTTGGCACCAGTGCATTTTTCGCATTAAAAAACCCGGTTTTCCAAAATTTTATCCGCTTTAGATCATAATTTTTCCCATTATCCGCTGAAAATTTTCATTAAAACTGTCTTATAAGTAAAATTTGCTCCTGAATCTACTGGCAACATTTTTATTAATCTAACTTTTCTATTTTTTCAGATACAATTGATTTTTTTTAGCATTTGTAGAAAAACAATCTCTTCGTCTCTTTACATTACAACTATACCTCGTATATTATGTTATTTTTTTTTTATTTACGAATCCGCATCAGCCTCAAGGGCTATTAGCGGTCTGTAGCTATATATTATGTTTGTTTAACATTATGAATAGATATTGACATGTCACATGTTTTGTTTTAAGTACATTTTAAATTTTATGGTAAAAGTTTGCGATTTGCAGATATTTAATAACTGCTGTTGTTTAAAGTATTTTCCAGATGCTAGTCTGTTGGTATGATATAGCGGACACTCAACCAAAAAATGTTTCACTGTTAACTGCTGCTCACAAATAACACATTCTGGTCTTGGTGTTCGGGAAAGTAAGTACTCATGAGTAGCTCGAGTATGACCTAGACGTAGCCTTGTGATGATGATTTGATGTCTTCGATTTTTGGTAAAAGTTAGCCAGGGTGTTATGTCGGGTTTGATTTCTCTAAGTTTTGCGTGTGAGCTCCTCCATGTGCCATTCCATTTTTGTTTTGCTTTATTGCGAATAAATGTTTTTAGATCGGTGTATAAGGGCTTAATGATTGGTATGGTATTAAGTAGTGCTGCTTTTTTGGCGAGTTGATCGGCCACCTCATTACCTTTTATGCCTATATGTGCAGGAACTCACAGGAAATGTATGTTTTTTCCTATCGATTGAAGATGATGAATTTCTTGTTTGATCATCAGTACGAGGAAATTTTTCGAATAGGTGCTTCTCAATAAATTCAAGGAGTTTAAAGAGTCTGTAAGTATAACTGTCTTTTCGTAGTTCGATGTTGTTACGTACTTTACTGCTTCTAGTATTGCATAAAGTTCTCCTGTTAGAATTGTTGCATATTTTGAAAGTTTGAATTGTACATTGTTTGTAGGGGTTACAATGGCTGCGCCTAGTCAGTCATTTTGTTTGGATGCGTCAGTGTATATTTCGGTATAATTGGGATATTTTTGCATGGTCTCGTTAAAATGTTGGATGAGGGTTTGTATACTAGCGCTTTGTTTGGAAAAACATGAAAAATGAGTGTTTATATGTGGTGGCTTAATTTACCAGGGTGGAGTGAAGTTATAAGTTTCGATTTTTAAAGAAGAGATGTTGGATATATTGAGACTGTTTTTATAGTGCTGGATTCTTACGTAAAATGGCTCTGTTTGAATATTAGGTGAAACTGGATTTACGTTTTCATTAAATGTGTGATGGTGGGTTAAAATAAGAGGATTAGCTGTTATTTTTGAGGCATATGAGAGACTTAGGATTTGTCTTCTAAGTTCTAGTAGGGCTTCTCCGGCTTCACAGTATAGGCTGTCTACTGGTGTGGTTCTGTAGGCTCCTAGGATAATGCGTAGTGCTGTATTGTGTAATACGTCTAATTGTTTGAGTATTGTAACTTTTGCTGATGCATAAGCAATACAGCCATAATCAAATTTTGATCTGACAAGTGTTTGATAGATGTTTAAGAGTAATCTGCCTTCGGCTCCCCAATGTTTGTTTGATAGGCATTTCAATAAATTAAGTCCTTTTTGACAGTCTTTAATCAGTTGTGTTATATGGGCTTTCCAATTTAGTTTCTCATCGAATATAAGTCCTAGGTATTTTAAGTTATTGGTGTAGTTGAGAGTAGTATTGTAGATTTCCATATGAGGTTTGTGGTTAATTGGTTGTTTTGAGAATATTATGCACCGTGACTTGCTGGGCGAGAAATGGAAACCTGTCGCTCTTGACTATTTTTTCCATCGTTATGAGTTGTTTTTGAAGTATCGTTGCACATGCAGATAATGTCCTGCTTTTTACAAAAATGATCACGTCATCCGCATACATTCGGATCTGTATTGGTTTTTCTATATCTCTAGTTATATCGTTCATGGCTAGGAGAAATAAAGTTGGACTAATAATTGATCCTTGGGGTGTTCCATTTTCTTGTTTTTGGATAGAAGAAGTTGTCCCATTGACTCTAACCTGAAATGTTCTGTCACATAAAAAGTTCTGTATGAAAGCTAGAATGTTACCTTGATATCCTAGGCTGCTTAGCTTTGATAGTATGTTGTGTTTCCAGGTTGTTTCGAAAGCTTTATTTACATCAAAATAGATAGCCATGCAGTGTTCTTTATTTGAGAATGCTTCTTTAATATGAGTTTCTAAATCAATTATGTTGTCTAATGTTGATCTATTTGGTCTAGATCCTGATTGCTCCGGAGACAGATGTCCTTTGTTTTCTAGGTCCCAAAGAAGTCTTTTATTTATTATTTTCTCGAGCAGTTTGCATAGGGCGCTAGTTAACGAAATGGGTCTAAAAGAATCTGCTAGAAGGGGTGATTTAGAAGGTTTTAAGATGGGGATTGTGATTGCCTTTCTCCATGTGTTAGGATATAGATGTTGGCTCCAGACACTGTTGTATATTTGCAAGAGGTGATGTTTCGCAGATGGAGGCAGGTTTCTTAAAAATATGGGCGGGATACCATCGGGTCCAGGAGATGTGTTCTTAAGTTCGTGGAGTGCATCGTTGAATTTGTGTAGGCTAATAGGCGTGTTAATAGGGTCTGCGTTTTCATGTATCATAATGGTGTTCTTTTCTTGCTTCTGCTTAAATGCTAGGAAGTCTGGGTCGTAGTTATCATTTTTAGAATGGAGACAATAAGCGTTTACGAGTTCTTCAGCTATCTCATTGTTATCTGTTATCATACTTAAATCGTTTTTTTGTAAGGCTGTAATTTCCATATGTGAGCTTTTACCTGCTATGCTCTTTATTTTTTTCCAGACATTTGTTATTGGTGTTGAACTATTGATTTTCTGAACGTATTGATGCCAAGATTTTCTTTTACTGTGTTTGATGGTTAGTCTAGCAAACGCTCGCTTCTTTTTGTATTCTATACAGTTCTCAGGAATCTTATATCTTTTATATTTATTTAGGGATTGTTTACTTGCTTTTATTGCTGACTCACATTCTTCGTTCCACCATGGTACTGCATTGTACTTTTTTATATGCGCTGTCTTACCAATAGCGTGGTATGCTGCATCTATTATTATTTTGTTAAAGTCTTCTACTCTAGCCGTAATATCATCTTGCAGTTTTGCCAGATGAATATTGTCGTCAATGTGTTGTGAGAAATTAGTCCAATTTGCTTTGTTTAGTCTCCAACGTTGTAAGGGTATTGTATCGTGAGAACGTTTAGTGGTGTTGGTAATTGTTATTGGGAAGTGATCGCTGTCATATAAGTCTTTATTAATTTGCCAAGAGAGTTGGGGTAGAAGATTAGGTGTGCATAGACTGAGATCAATTGCTGAAGAAGTGCCCGCTGTTATGTTGAATCTGGTGCCACTGCCGTCATTCAATATAGCTAAGTTAGCGCAGTTGAATGTCTCATATAGTTGCTTTCCTCTTGAATCGTTTGACCTGGATCCCCAAGCAATGTTGTGCCCGTTGAAATCGCCTATAATTATCCTGGGAGAAGGGATTTGTTTAAATAACGCATACAGTTCCTTGGGCTCTGCATGTATGTTAGGCGGAAGGTATAAGTTGCATATATTTATTTCGGTTGGAGCTTTAATTTTAATGGCTACCGTTTCAATGTTGGTGGTGATGTTTATTTCTTCCGCTACTATTGTTGATCTCGTGAATGGCTACACCTCCACTGGCCGTTGTCCGATTTCTATTTTTAAAGAATCCATTGTAATGTTTTGGGGTATGTGTTTTGTGTTCATGGAAGTGAGTTTCCTGTAAGCATATAATGTCTGGAAGATGTTCCGATATGAGCTTTTGTAGCATTCCTAAATGGAGATAATATTCATTCAGGTTCCATTGTAGTATACTATTGAATTTTGTTATTCAAATTGATATTTTGACGTGATTAACGGGATTGTATGGAGGATTCGCTGCCGGTATCATCTGTCTGCTTTTCCAGCTTTTTTTCTCAATTTAATAAATCGGGTTTTAAGAGTCTTATCTTTCAACTGAGGGTAAAGTGTTAGTAACATTTCAATGACGCCTTTTATATCTGATGTATAGTATTTTGCAACGGTATATGCGTTGCAAAGAGCGATGGAACGAGCGATGCTCGGAATTACTCTCAGAGACAGAAAATGGAATGAAGATATCCGACAAAGAACTAAAGTCATGGATATAATAAAGCGTACTGCGGAGCTGAAATGGCAATGGGTAGGGCATGTGGCCCGGCAGGATGAAGCTAAATGGACAACCAAACTAACGTACTGGCGACCAAGACAAACAAGGGGAAACACAGGAAGACCACAGAGAAGATGGCTTGATGATACCAAAAGACAGGCCGAAAACAGATGGTTTCAACAAGGACAGGACAGCATGGAGAAATATGGAAGAGGTTTACGTCCAAGAGTGGATAAGAAGTGGCTGAGAAAGAAGAAGAAATATATGCGTTCTGAACTCCATGTGTGTGCTCCAGCAGCCTTTTAAATTCGTCATAGTTTAGAGGATAAGGGGGTGTTTGATTTTCAATTATTGGTTTTAAATGGCTGGTTGCTTCTTCTGAGATGGAGTAGACAGGAGTGGAGCTGATTGCAGCGTGTTTTTTCTTTTTGGGATTTTCTGAGGTTGAGAAAGCTGGTTTTGTCATAGTGGATGCTTCCGAAGAGGATTCTGATGATAGGTGTCGTTTGTTTGTAGAATTGGGCAAAGCTGTTGTGGTTTTTTGTGATATGTTGCCTACTTCAGCTGTGGGGGTGTTTACTGTCAGATTTGATTGGATAGATAATAGATCTATCGGAGTTGGTTGAGAAAAGGTTGTTGTTGGTTTTATTTGCTCATGTGATGTTTGGGGGGCGTCATTGTTTATTGTGTTCGTTTGGATAGGAGACTTTTGGTTTTGTAAGGTGGGACTATTGGCAACAACGTGACCCGATAGTTTGCAATTACAACATTTCTGACTATCTAAGGAGAGAAAAATACGATAAGAGAGGTTGTCGTGTGTAATTTCTAGAAATTCGGTTAAAGTAAGAGATTCTAGAGGGGTAATGTAAACTTGGCGTCTGAAACTCATTATATGGCTATATGCAGGATCTGTGGCACATATTCGTAGAAATGTAATTGGGGATAATAATTTTAGACCTAATCCTTCTAGCGTAGTTTTAAGTGTGTCGTGTGGTATAGTCGGACTAACGTTAGAAATGACTAGCCTGTCTGAAGGGGTTACTAAATGTCGCGCTTTTAATTTTTGTCCCAAAACTTGGATTTCTCCTCCATTTTCTATAAATTGATCAACTGCAGCTTTGGTCGATAAGTAAATACAAACTATATTATTAGATATCCTCTAGCAGAAAATGATGTTGCGTGGTTGAACTATTGGGCCTAAACTCAGAAGATAGTCTTGAATTTTTGCATCATTGATTGCACTAAAGATGATTCCCTGGTCTTTTGCTGGATATATTGGTTGAGTTGGTTGTTTGAGCATTTGAGAGTAAGATTGTATTGGAGTAGTTGATGGTGTATTAGGTGAAGTAGGTGTTATATTCATGTTGTCGTTATCCATCTTTTGTTTTAAATGGTTGTCGGAGCATTATTTTCTGAGTACGGCACTGGCAGTTGATTCCAGTCAATTAGCAAGTTGTTTTTGCTGCTTGGAATTTACTTGACAAGTAAAATTTGTTGTATTTGTCAGTATATAAGTTATTGAATAAATGATATTATTCAAACCACTCTAGGAAATGTTTTGTACTCACTCAGTTATGGTGTCGTGGATTGGTCTTAATGCTATCACTAACTTTACACTGTATTATTTTGCCTAATAACTGGTTATTTGATTAAATTTACGCACTCGATTCAAAAGCTGTTTATTGCCTCGTGAACAGAGAGGAACTCATATTATGTTATTAATTTAATATAAATATTCTTCTTTGCTGAAGATAAGCCCAAAAACAAGTGCAATAATCGAAACTAAAGTACATAGTAATAAATCTACTTATCTAAAATTAGCATTGGCTGTAATTCAATTCGACCTATTATCTTATCAAGAGCTACTACTTCACAGTATTACCACTTGTAGTATTAAATCAAATAATGAAATAACTTATGGTCCCTACGGATGGGAATGATTGCATTATTATTATGTAATACAAATACGTTAGTAATGACATTGGTTACGTCATAATACTACCAACTAATTAAAATGTCCTTAACTAAGCTATTAGTCATGAATATTCACCAGGATTCATTAACGTAGTCACAATAAAAAACCAGTTGATGTACCCAGCACGTAATAAGGTTTTCTAATACTTTAATTGAAGAAGTTTTAGAAAATATTTTTAAATTTGTTTAATAATAAAAATTTCATAAAACTGAACAAAAAAATGGATTCCTCGTATTAAAATACATAGAACTGCATAATTTTTTCCATACATTTCCTGTGAACCAAAATTTACAATTTTTTTATCAGGACCGTAAAATGTTTTAACATGCTTCCATAAAAAACTCTATAAATCCGAAACTATGCAAGATGTCGACTTTATTCTTACATCATTCGATAGAGAAAAGATGGATCTTAATAACCGATCATATTTGATTGGTTCATTTCAACATTTGCAGAAAATATATAGGGTTACAGTTGGAGTCGAATTTTTTGTAAAAAATTACCTTAAAAAAATTTGTAGTAACTACGCCTTTGGAATTGAAATACTGAAATTGGTGAAAATCAAAAGAGGAGTGTTCGTACTATTATAAAAAAATACAGCAACTTTCTATCGATAACACGAATCAAGTTATAAAACATCAAAGTTGAACGTTTTTTTAAAAAAATCCGATTTCCCCTCTAGGGAAAATCAAAAAACAATTTTTATTCCGATTTCGATGTAATTTTTCATAAGGAGGTTTTTTGATAAGAGGATTCTAAAAAATTTATCAGTTCTTGGAGAAAAAAATTATTTCGGATGGAAAATTGAGAAGAATTTATGAAAATGCGATTTTCCGGAAAACTATACATCAGTTTCAGCTCAAATACGAACTAAGCTTCAGTTATTACGTTCTGAACTTACGTATAAAATTACATTGAAAAATTCTGTCTCGTTTTTCAGTTATTGTGTTGAAAGACCGATCGACATTTTTTAAAAATAAATTTTTGGACTCTACATCAAAATCACTCTACTACAATACTTCCCTGATTTCCATTTCAAAATTTGACATTTGGAACAGAAGCTTTTGACATATGAACATATTTATAAAAATGTTAAAGCTATAATGCTGGCAACACTGGAATTGTCATGTGAGATGTGTCATTTCCGTTTCAAAGTTTGATATTTTTGACGTATGAGAAATATTATGTATTGTTAATAAATATCAAAAAGTACACAATTTATTATAAGAATACAATGTATATATGAATATATAAATAAATTTTGCAGAAAAAACCAAAAAAGACATTGGTTCACAATGAAAATATACAATTTAAAAACTAATAAAAAAATTATTAAACTTAAAGGTGGGATTTTGTGTCATCTTGTTCATAGAAGAGAACATATGCTTCTCTACTGACTAAAGATTTCCACGATATTAATAGCACCTTTGAATCGTTATATTCGTGCCACTGTCCCGTGTACGGATGTCGGCAAAATGCTGTGTAGTGACCATTATAAGTGGTTCCACAGTGATTAGATATAGCGTAGAGGTTGTACATACAAGGTGCCACATTATCAATGCCAATATTTTCGGAAATTTATGAATTGAGAATGATTTAGTGCATCGTTTTCGTTCCTTACATTTCGAACATGTTGATTTCTCATCACCGTCGAGTATTTCTTCTCTTGTAAACGAATCTAAACATTGTGAAAATCGTAATTGACCTGTTCTTTGGTGTATCGAAAGGGATAAATCCCAAAAGGGATCGTAGGTAACTGAACAGTGACCACAGTGTGTGCACTTGGTTGTTGATTTTAATTGACTGACAAAGTTATCCACAATCTTGGAGTTGTCCATTCTCGAATATCTCAACCAAGATTCTTGTGCTTTCTCGATGTCACTAAGTTTGTCATCAATTTCTGTTAATATGGGCTTTGGTTTTTCATATACCTTGTTAACATCTTCGTGAAGTCCTGCTAATAGGTAACGAAGAAACTCCTGCTAATAGGTAACGAAGAAACTCCTGTGCATCATGTTGAGTGTATCCCATGAACCTTGAAGTAAATCGCTGAATCTGACGTTTCAATGATACTGTATTAACCTCTCTGTCTGAACCGTCTTCAGACCAAAGCTCTTGAATAACTTCAGCAAACGCTTTAATTAGTGCTCCTTTCATGCTAGATATGTTTATGTTAATATCTCTTATGTATGCGTCTTTTTTTAGATATTCTAATAGCCACCTTGTGTTTGATAGGCATTGGATAATACTATTCATGAAACATACCAATATTTTTGAGGCCTTTGAGACCCAAAGATTCTTGGGGAATACCCTTTATGGATCTGATTGTAGAGATATTGTTAAGAGCTCTTTCGCAACTACTATCTATCATTGTACGAATAATCTCGGATTCTATTATTGTCTTTCTCACTTGATCGGCGTGATAAGGGATTTGAATTGATGTTGTTTGCTGTTGAATTGGATGTAGATATTGCGGATTTGGTAAGTTTGGTTGATGTCGATAGATCATTGGTCTGGTTCACTTTGTTAATATATTCCTTGTTATCTACATCATTTTAGACGTGTCCTTTTGTTCTTGTTGAGTTTCATTTCCTTTCTGAAAATCTTTAATCGAAAATGAAATGTATGAAGAGAAGTTGTTAACTCTAGGATTATTTTTAGAAAGGGAATTGATGTTTATTGATTTCTCAGTTACTACGACCCTATCGACTTCTGAACCATTATTTTTTTCTACGTCTTCATTTTCTTCCAATTTTGAATTTGACTGCAAAACATCGGGGTTATTTTGGCACTTGTTGGAGACAATGACATTTTTTTTTGGTCACCGAAAAATTATTACTAGATTTTTCAACTCTGGTTGATATTGATTTTGTACTTATTGGTTTCACTCTATTGGTCACATCGGATATTTTGGATCTAACCTCAGTTGTCTTATTGGCGAGGTTAGTACCATTTTTTACTGTTCTGGAGAGTTTGCCATTAAAATTTTTACTCAAATCAGCTACTGATGTGTGATTTCTGTTATCATCTTCATCATACAAATTGTCTATATTAGTATTGTTAGAGTATGCCACACTGTTAGTATAAATAACTTCCATTTGGTCGTTTACCTTTTTATTTGATGTCTCCAACTCTATTTGGGGTAAACCAATTTTATATTTTGTTTTGTTCAAAGATAATTTATTGCGTATCATTCTCTAGCATAGTCATCTTCTTCAGTATTCCCATGGATGGGACATCATCTGGCTGGTGGTTATCTATATTTTTTAGTACACTGAGGCCCAAAAGCTTGTTGGAGGCATAATTTATAAAATTGTCAACGCATGTATTATCAGAAGGCACACATTCTGAAGAAGAGAAAGATGTTAAATAAGAATTTCGGAAAAAGGAAAGATCACATGTTTTAGGGTCGGTAATGTGAGAAAGTTTGAAAGTGGTAGAAGAATTAGGTTTGTACTGATATTTTTTTACCGATTTCTTTAATGAATTTTAAAGCTTCATGACCGAAAACACCAGAGGTTTCAATTGCTACAGGATAAAAATGTAAATGTTCTCCAAATTTTTGTATTTATTGATTTTAAAAGTTTCGCATTGTAAAGCTGCAGCGCCTGCGGAAGGAGATGTGGATCGGACATGGGTCGGAGCCCAAGTGTCAGTGCAAGTGAAATCCCATATAACTGATCTTCCGCGTTGCCATGGAATGAGGGTCATACCATCTGGACGTTTACCGTCGTCGCGGTCAATTACCTAACTGTTCCAACGAACAAGGAATCATTGCAGATGACAGGCATCGTTTGATTAGGTCATTTACTGCAGAATGACGTGAAAAATGGCCGGCACTTAATTTGCAGCTTAGGCCGTGTCTACCATATTCATCAACATCAGCTTCGCAACGACAGCGATGTTTTACACAAATTTGACAACCTAAACGGAGACCAATAGAAATACGGAAACTTTCGTCATCTAAAAGCGTACCTAATAGGGCCGACGGTATAGCGTTCAACGATGCTCCTGATTCCTTTGAAAATGCTGCATTCAAACGAGCCTTCTCTGGTAAATTGATAGCTTTTTGAAGCAGATTTTCTTTTTCAATGTTCAATAAAGGTATATCCCAGGATTTTTGAAAGGATTTATATTCATCGGGTACAACTTTGTTAGACTTTAATGACCAACTTTTTTCTGCCTCCATTAATAAAAAGGGTCTTGTGTGTGGAAAAATATAGGCAGAATGTAATTAATGTAATTTTTTTAACTATTAAATGATGACAAAAAAGAAGGAAGAGCTACTGAAACGATTGAGCGAATTCCTAAACCACCATATGAAACAGGTAGTGAAGCTTGTTTCCAAGAAAGGTCCTCTAATTTAATGTTAATTAATGACTCTAATGAATGACGAATGGTATTGTCAAAATTGATTAGGATATCATTATGTAACCAGGTCGGACTACATTTTAAGATTTAATTTAATTAATTAATTTTGGAATTAATAGGCAATTCTTGAGAAGGTAATACGCAATATGTGTCGGTAACCAGGATAAACGAGATGACATTTTTTTGAAAAAGGTTAGTTTTTCATTGGATTGAAGGATTCGTTTAATAAAGGAGCACCCAATAGAAATAAATTTTGTCTGTTGGTAATTGTTATGCCTGGTGCTACAGAATTAAATTTATCAATGTTTAGATTATTTGGTGATTCTAATAAGAATAACTCGCATTTGCTGAAATTGAGTTCAAGACCAATATCCTTGGAATTGTTTAGACAAGAGACTTGAACACGGAATTAGTATTACCACCTAAAGAACCATCATCAAGGTACCAAGCATTGAATTCTGTGTCAATGTTGCTTATGAGTTTGTGTATCGATATGCAAAAAAGGAGAGGTGCCAAAACTGTCATCTGAAGCTAAGATTTTGATTGCGGATGTCAAGTCGCCGTCAGAAACTTTATTAATGACATTTTTAATTTTACTATTTTTTGATAAATTTATGTTTTTCCGAACTGAGAAATTTATGGTTTGCTGATCAGAGGAATTTAAATGACGGTCTATATTTTCAAAAGTTTGTAAATTATTCTTGATTATAGTAGTGAGAGAGATACTTTTTTATTAGAATTTTTAGGAAGAAGACTTAAAACATTATATGGAAAAAGTAATAGTTTTTCCCAGGTAGGAATAGAATTTTGTCTTACGCATTCTTCAATCAGATTAGAGAGCGCTGAAGCACGAAGAGCCCTTGAAGCTTTTGGGACTCTTCTGATTACTGATCGTTGGCTCTTCCATTTTGCCAACTTTATATGAAAATTCGTATCTTTTATTTCCTTATTTCCAAAACTTTCTTTTGTAATCGAACTTAAATTTTGTCCACCGTGGGTCTTGTTTTGATATGTTTTTAGGCCTCGCTTCTTAAAAAATTTACCACAGATTTCTCACTTCAGTGTGACTGTTGCTGACATCAGGCTTATATCATGTAGGTAGTAATATTTTATTTGACGATGTTGATTTAATAATTTTTTATAAGAGCTATAATGACTTTCAACGTAGTTCAGCTGTCAATTTTGGAATTATCGTGTGAAATGTCATTTATATTTCAAAATTTGACGTTTTTGACAGAAAACTATGATCTCTTGATTGAACAAAGTGCTTTGAAAATGGTATATGTAACGTTGTAATTATTGGTTTAATTATGATTTTAAAGAAAATATGTAAGCGGTTAATTTGACATACGAAAACTATATTTAGAATGACGTTTCAATGATGATTCACTACACTAGGTGTCTATACTTTACAGTATAGATCTATTCTGTATCATGACTACTTTTGGTAACGCTCTTGTATCATTTTTATTCGATGAACAATGTTTAGAACGAGTAAAATCTGAGGATTCGAATATTCTATAGGAACATGTTACTTTCGAGAGAATTGTTGAGTTGGGCGAAGGTGACAAAAATTAGAGCTCATTTATTAAGAGGACGCCTAACTAAAATAATCTTTGTTTACAGATGCAAGTAATCCTTTATCACAATCAAAGCGGAGAAGCAGCGTTCAGTGGAGATCTGAAACAAAAAGAAGTCCATAGAGCTATTACTTTACATCCGATAAAGCAACCGAGGTATATGTACAGACTACATAATTATGTCAAGGTAAGTAAATGTAATTAATTTTTTTAATAAATAATAAGTGTCTGTTTACAAATCTTTTTTTGTAGTGTAGTGTAAACTATATATAAAAATATATAAAGTGTTCACTCGAAAAGTATGTTGAATTATGTACCACCCATTGAGAAAATAAACGGAGATACTTGTTTAAAATTAAAAGTTTAAGTAAATATTTACAAACGTTTAATGTTCCTATCTTTCAAGTCATTATTAATTAATTGAAGTCAGCTAAATTTACTTTTTTTTCAATTTAGGTATATATAATTATAGAACAGTCAATTAAACAAAGTTAGTGAGAAAGATATTCGATAAAAAAATGTTATAGTGTAACTGAAGTCAACTGAAGATCCATAAAATTTTTGATTTACTTTGCTGCATTGGACAGTAACCTAAACATTAAATAAATTCTTGTTATTTATTTCGGAGGCAAGTCCACTAAAGTACGAAAACACTTTTTATTGCCAAATGCAGACTTGTTTCAACTTAGAAAAGTTATCTTCGGGGTAGCTAAGCTACAATTATGATTGTCAATTTGTAAATACATAGGGCGAACAACAATTTTAAATTCACACAAAACAACAAATACAAGACAGGACGAAAGAACTAGACGGACTGACCACAGAAAACAGACCAGAGGATAAAATGAAAAGTGCCCTCTTGTAGAGTATGAAATCTAATGCGACAATTACTGCAGCGGTTGTTATCTCTAAATAGGCCGATGATGTAGATTTCTTAAAAAAAAGATTTACAGTTTCCATTTTTCGATACTGCCGCCATTTGGCGGCAAATAGAAGCCGATATTTATTGTACTGGCAGTACCTCGAAGGTAGTAAATTACATTAGATTTAAATTCTGAAGCTCAAACCACAGAACATGGTTCGAACTTTCAGAATTTGAATCAAATGTAATTTACTACCTGCAAGGTACAACAGAAATATAGGTAGGTCTCAATTATACAATCAAAATTAAGAAAAAATGTAATAAACGTTTATCCAACTAAATGCATGTTATTAACTGCCTTATTTTTGAATGTATAATAAATTTACAAGCTGAAGTGTAGATGAAATAAAAAAAACGTTTATTTATAAATACAAATTTGTGTTTTTTTATTACAGATACATTAAAAAATTTACAACAATTACATTAAAAATTATAGATACATATATTTTATTTTCTACCTAATCTTAAAAGAATTATTACATTAACTGTTTTAAATGAAACTATATGTTTCTAGATAATTCCACAATATATTGATAAAATGTTAAAAATTCTAAGAAATTTGACAATTGTTTCGATATTCAATATCATCGTCAGAATAACAGAAGTTACATTTCATTTGTTACCTACCTGATGTTTAATAATTATTTTTGGGTAGACCAAGAAGTGACCTACTTTGTGATTGACTTAATATATTATAACGTATATGTAAGGTAGAAACATTGTCATGAAACAGAATAATTAGAAATTGCTAAATAATAAAACAGCAGACTATACTTTACTAGAATGATAAGAATGAGACATTAAAATTGCTCATGTTTATTAGATAATTGTAAATATCTTCACTCAATTTGCTAATACAGCTTTTATATAATTTATAATTCAAGGAAACTTTACAACTTGCAAAGAATTAAACAAAAAGAAACATTACCTTAAATCAGAAATCCGAAACCATAGAATTAAGATCATCCATTTGTATCAAATATTTTATAAGAAAATAACATTGAACACATAATCTAAAAAAGAAATAAGAATTAATGAATATTCAAAACATACAAGATATTGTTCAATATCATAACACAATGCTTACAAAGAGATATGGTTAGAATATTTGACGCTGTAATGTCAATATGTTTCAGTGACAAACGCTGACATTAGAGTAATTTCATAGAGTAAATTAATAGAAATTGATTAATGAATTTAAAAGAATATAAAAGGAATGTAAATAGTTAGAATAGAGAATGTTGACAAATTGTTTAAAAGAATTTATGTGAATGGCTAAATACAATCGTAACAATAACTAATTGTAATAAGAAAATCAAACTAAACATTGGTATATTAAAGACTATTGTATTTCGTCAGTATAAACTATTCGTCCCATTACAATCAAATGAACTTTAATAGTAAACTAACAATCAAGTGAAACTTATTTGATATATAAGTAAAGATAATTGAGAGTAAATAAAAATGAAATCATAATTTTGAGTGCGGTAAACAAAGGTGATTGGTTATTGAGATATGACAGAACAATTTTCAATCAGTAAACAAAGTGTAACAAACATTTTCAAAATATTGAGCTGGAAAAAACAAAAGACTGATTGTTTATTGAAAAAAGTTGAAGAAAAAAGAGTTGGTAGCTTGGCGTCGGTTCGAGGATGTTGGTTGGAACAGCGTTCCAGAAATTTTGATAAATTATCCCCAAAATCATGATTAAAAAGTAAGAAACCACTAACAAAACATACAACAGTACTTACCAAATATCTACAGCTAATTTTCCTGAGAGAGAATCAATTTTTCTCAAATTTATCCGACTTTAAACTTCGGAAGCAGCATTCCAGAGTCCAGAGAGGCATATCCTAGTTCCAGGACACAAGGTCAGTGCGTATTGCTATATAACAAGAGTTAAAGAACTCACTAATTACAATTCAGTGATTAAAAATCTCATGAGTAAAATAAACTTTGCGAAAAAGATCTATCTGAAAAAGTATCATAATAGAGACTTAATATAACTATACAATTAAATAATTTTCAATAATAAATGGCCAATCTAAATAGACAAAATTAAATACTTACTCATTTCAAATAAAAACTTAAGAAAGATGCATCTGAATTCATTTATGTAATATTTCAATTCTATGTACATAAAACTGATAATTGTTCTTGTACCATATTGTTTCTGTATGTATAATTTGTTTCAACATAAATTCTTTACATGTGCATAACGCATCAAATATTCGATGATATAACGGAAAGCACATTGTAAAATTGAACAGACGCAACTCGTCTATGAAGTGCTTCTCTTAACGCATTATCACCTGATGTTTTAATCATGCGCATAGCATACCATACATAAAATGGATCGATAATTCTAGTTCAGCCACACATAGGCGTAGTATGATAAATTTTACAATAAAAATTCTCATTATTAAAAAAATTAAATTATGTTTACAAGTAAAGTGTTTCTTTTTATTTAATAGCGAAGATATTCACAGCAACAGGAACTCAAAGAGCAGAGAGGGTTTCATGCTCCCAAATCCGTACAAATCATAATTATACAAGAATTTAAATCAATAAATTATTTGAGCTAGCCGTATTAACATATTACAACATAACATATAAAACATCCAAATTCCATAAAAATATAACTATTAAAATATATTAATAGTAAAAAGAAGAAGATATGATATTACAAATATCGAAGCAAAGATATTATCAGCCTTATGGGGATATCCTGGATATCTTTTTCCCAATTAAGATCAGTATAACTGTGCAATGATATAGAAAACCAGGAAAACTATATCTGCTGATCTTTACAATTATCACTTAAGAAGAGAGTTTAATAGTGGAGAACTCCCTAGATTTATCTGTTCATTGACGAGTTCATATTGTGGGTTTCTCAAATGTCTTCTAATTTCCAGTTCTTCAAGGAAATCCAGTTCTTGTTTCTTTTCACAAATATGCAGTACTTCTAGTTCTGTGTTAGGTGTCAATGAATGATTGGTGTTGAGTCAGTTCTACATATCTTGACACATTCAAGTTACGTAGAATAGATTTTTTCTACAAATTTCCTGTAAAAAAAATATAAAATTATATATTGTAGACTTAATATGGATACAGGGTGATTTTAAAAACGTTGATGTAGAAATTATAGAAGACCTATACTTTTTTACATGTACACATTAAATATTTTGTAATGTACGAGAACACTTGTAAACTATATGTACAATATAATTAATATAATTTCTAATTTATTTAATCTTAATTTCAGTTTTAGTACTACTTTTAGTGATAGGCAGTGATAGTTGATGACAATTTTCAAGTTATTGTTTTCATAATTACTAATACTGTATAAGTATTTTGTTACCTTAGACAACCCCACACACAAGGCAGGCCTTCTGTGGGGCTTTATTTATTCACATATACATACATACATACAAGAAATAATAAAACCATTAAAAAATGTATAAGTCTGGGAATGTATAACATGAAACAAATTCTGTCTGCATTTCTGAGAATAAACTATACTCTTTACATTCACAATACAAAATAACCTACCTGTTGAAGGTAATTGTACCATCCCACTGAACTGTTCTGGCAATTCTTGTTGTTGGGGAGTAAAACTTAATTCATCTAAAAATATAAAAACGTTTCTTACACTGACAAAAATATAAATAATAATTATAACGGAATATGTTGTTCACATTGTAACAAGTATACAGAATAATAAAAACTATAGTTCAGCCTACATAATTAAGATATATTAACATTGAACTTATCCGAACTTCCCAGCAGTCCACAAAGAAACTATACTCTTGGGATCCAGCTTGTGTACTTTTCGTTTGTGCTAGTGATGGGAACCATCGAATAAATTGAACTATCGAATAATTACTAATTGAATGAATACATTTTTCTTGATCCTAAATCAGGTTTTGGAATTACTTCAAATAGTGCAGATGCCCAAAAACCATCAAGTTAACGGATGCTATGGCTAATCATAAAACGGGCGTTTTCTCAAAAAATATGCAAGTAAAGATATATTTTAAATAATTACTTAGTAAACACCGGAAAATTTGTGAAATTTTTTATTTAATGTATTTTACTCTATTTTATAAAATGTAGTAGTGGGGGAACGTCAAATAGGGGAGATCGTTGTATATTGGATCAATTTTTGATTACACCCCTTTTACATGTATTATTTGCTTTTACAATATAATCAAAATGGGTCTATGGCTTAGAGTAATAATAAAAAGTGGGGATGGTATTGTAGGTACACGGCCTTGGTAATTTCGGCTGTTTTCCTGACAAACTTGGAACAGACGAAACATGATAATCCAAAAACATTAAATTCATTAGCTCAAAAGTTTATTTTGTCACTCAAAGTCTTGAAAAACACATCAAAGCGAAAGAACTAAATGTTTACTCTCTAGTCGTAATGGCGCTTGTAAAAACAAACCACGTTTGACATTATTTACTACAATACTACGGCAGTTCGAAATGATCGTCGATCGCACTCTGACGTTATTTGCATCTCTCTGTATATGGTAATTAAACAAGGACAAAACTACTAAATAGATTACTATTGCCACGTTAAACAGGTAGTGACATTTTGAGCAATGTTGCCACTTTCAGTTATAACCATAAAGGTATCTAAGGATATAACAAATACTTGTTTAAAATGTATATAATAATATGTCTTTATTAAATAAAATTCAATATTATCAATTCATTTTAAAAGCACCGATTCAAATGCATAAATCATTATGACTTTTATTTATTTGCATAATTTTTTAACACATTTTCAATTAAACTTCTAATTCCATTTTTCCTGCAACTAAAGAAACTTTGTAAATATGGCAAAGCAGTGGAAGTGTCCGCAAGTGAGCTTAGAATGTGACTGGATGTTTGGGGCAAGAAAAAATCAAAACAAACATATCGATTTTATTTTTTAATCTGAGGTCTATGGTATTAACTGCATATTTTAGTATATTCTTAGCGGTATAATAAATAATTATTTGTGGAAATACAAATTAAGATTATTTTTACATGTAAGTCTTTGGGAAAATCTATATATATATATATATATATATATAAAAGAAAGTCGTGTTAGTTACTCCACTTATAACTCAAGAACGGCTGAACCGATTTAGCTGAAAATTGGCAGGGAGGTAGTTTAGAGCCTTGTTTATATATAACGCTACGCTATAGTTGTTCAATGAAGAGTAATTCAGGGAGTTGGCTCATAGAGGGGGTTTTGGTTTTGAGGTGCCCATTCATAAAATCAATTCAAATTTTACTATAAATACGTTTCGCGCGAATCAAGAAAGACAAACGTTGTCTTTCTTGATTCTCGCGAAACGTATTTATAGTAAAATTTGAATTGATTTTATGAATGGGCACCTCAAAACCAAAACCCCCTCTATGAGCCAACTCCCTGAATTACTCTTCATTGAACAACTATAGCGTAGCGTTATATATAAACAAGGGTTTAGAGCCCGTTCGACAGCATTCCCATAGGATACTTTTTATCCCGTTCGACAGCATTCCCGTGTGACTTGACATGAAACGTCAGTCACTATAGAACGTGGTATAACAAAAAAGAATCAGACTTGGAATAACAAAACGCAAATGACAGCTATGTAATTGACGTATAATGACAGCTATGTAATGACGTATGGATGACAATTTGATATTTGTAAGAAATCAATAATAAAACTATTTCTATTAAATAAATAATTAACAATTATAATGTAATGATAGTGCCATTGCCCATTCGTATAAACAGTGAAGTGAACTATAAAACTCGGTATGGTTGAAAATAAGAGTTTTTAGGTGAAGTGAAGTTTAATTAATAATGCCGCGACCAAGACGATCGAATCTTTCCCGACAAAGCCGTGATGCAAGAAGAATACGAAATACTGCAAATGAAAGGAGTGAAGAAGAACAAGAAATTGCACGTGAACAGCGCCGCGATAGTACGAGAGCAAATTGAAGCAGCCGTTCTACTGATGCTCTTGGTCGTATGTATACAGTTCATCCAAAGAATAATGAATGTTTCTATTTGCGGTTGTTGCTGGTAAATGTGCGTGGGCCAACGTCATTTGAGTCACTACGAACTGTTAATGGTGTAATATTCCCAACATATCGTGCTGCATATGAAGAATTGAAGTTATTAGAAAACGATAGTCATTGGGATACGACAATCGCTGAAGCCATTATCTCTGCATCTCCAAGTCAGATACGCACATTATTCGCTATCATAATTTCGACATGTTTTCCATCAAACCCATGTAACCTGTGGCACAAATACAAGGATAATATGTCAGAAGATATTTTACATAAAATTCGTGTCAGTTCCAGAAATCACGATATTGAGATGAATGAGGAGATACATAATCGTGCTTTACTCTTGATCGAACATATGTGTTACCTCATGTGCGGTAATTTATTAATCAGGTTAGGAATGCCAGCACCATATCGTGAAATGAATGACGCATTTAATCGAGAAATGGAACGTGAATATGATCACCAGGAATTAGATTTAGTAGTTCAAACGAATGTACCCCTGTTGAATTACCAACAAAAGGAAGTTTATGATACTTTAATGAAGGCAATCTATGATGAAAATGGTGGTTTATATTTCCTAGATGCCCCTGGTGGAACTGGCAAGACATTCCTCATGTCATTAGTTTTAGCAACTGTTCGGGCGAGATCTAACATAGCAGTTGCTTCTTCTGGAATAGCAGACACATTGTTAGAAGGATGCCGTACGGCTCATTCAGCATTCAAATTACCGTTAAATCTTCAAATTATTTTAGAACCAACGTGTAATATTGCAAAACACTCAGCAATGGCCAAAGTTTTAGCGGTATCGAAAATCATCATCTGGGACGAATGCACAATGGCGCATAAACGTGCATTAGAAGCACTTAACCGAACATTAAAAGATTTACGCAATGACTCGAGATGTTTTGGAGGAGCAATGATTTTACTGTCTGGCGATTTCCGCCAAACACTGCCAGTAATTCCAAGATCTACGGCTGCCGACGAAATAAACGCTTGCCTCAAATCGTCAAATCTATGGCGCTATGTGAAGAAACTGCAACTGACAACAAACATGAGAGTTACATTGCTTAATGATACATCTGCTGAAGATTTCTCGGAGCAATTGCTGACTATCGGTAATGGTCAAGTACCTGTCGATGAATCGAGCGGATTAATATTATTTCCAAATAATTTCTGTAATTTTGTCTCATCAAAAGACGAACTTATCAACAATGTATTTCCAGAAATTATTTCTAACTACAAAAATAATGAATGGTTGAGTGAGCGAGCAATTTTAGCGGCTAAGAATAAAGATGTAGATGACCTAAACTACATAATTCAAAATAAGATCATTGGAACAATGCATTCATTCAAATCTATTGACTGCGTCACAAATGAAGATGAAGCCACCAACTATCCAATTGAATTTTTAAACTCTTTGGACGTGCCTGGCTTACCACCGCACAATTTACGCCTAAAGGTTGGCTCCGTAGTAATCATGCTTCGAAACATAAACCAACCAAAACTGTGCAACGGTACGCGTTTGGTGGTTAGAAAATTGATGAACAATGTAATTTACGCTACGATAATGATAGGAAAATTCAAAGGTGAGGAAGTTCTCATTCCGAGGATACCGATGATCCCAACCCATATGCCGTTTGAATTTAAAAGACTTCAATTTCCGATACATCTTGCATTTGCCATGACCATCAACAAATCACAAGGCCAATCCTTAAAAGTTTGTGGTTTAAATCTAGAACATTCATGTTTTTCCCATGGTCAATTATACGTGGCATGTTCACGGATCGGAAGACCATCTGCGTTGTTTGTTTTTGCGCCTGATAATAAAACAAAAAATGCCGTGTATCACAAGGTACTTAAATGAAGAGCAACCTATGTACTAAAATACAGAAATAATTATGAATGATTAATGTAGGTATTCAATTTTTTTTGTATTTTTTCCAATTAAAAAAAAAGTCTCTGCTTATTTGTTGCCATTAAGGCGGAACAAAGTTCGCCGGGTCAGCTAGTTATTATATAAAGTAATATGAACATAACTAGTAATAATTATTTAACATTAGAAAAAGATGAAAAGCTATTGGAAACCATATTTTTGTGATACTCTTGCTAAACCAGTGCACTCCAAGGGTGTTGGAAATTTACAAACAAGATTTTCAATATTTACCTTGAGAAACGTGTTACTAGTAACAATTCGCTTCAAAAACCGAATTTGGAATTTGAAATCTGCAGAAATAATGTGTCCAACGTGAAGTCGTGGAAGACTTTTTTTCTGTGAAAAAAAGGGAAAAGAATATAATCACCGGTATTAAACTTTTCTGGCTATGAAATTCTTCTTGAACTGCGGTATGTTCTTCTTGTACAATTTGGAATAGGCTTTCATCGTCAGATTCATTAAAAATAATGTCTTTATCTTCACTTTCCTCATCATTTGTTAGTTTGCTCTTACTTTTTATAATTTTTCCATTTTCTCTCTTAACAACTCCTCTTTTTCCGGAGTATCAGCTGCTATTTTAGTTCGACCTCGCTTTCCTCCTTTTCTCTCAACTTATCTGGCTTCAGTTTCAGGATAAGGCTGAACCTGCTCAGGTTAAAAAAAGTTCATGGTTGATGTTGAAGGGCCTATGTAATCTACTGTGTCTAAGGCCGTTGATGTAGAATAATTTGGCTGGAGATTTGGACGTTAATTCCACTTGTTTGAGGTGTTGGGTCTAGACGGTCTGCTACGTAGGACCCTCACCACTGTCACTGAAAACATGTTTGTCGAAGGGGTAAATACCTGCCTTCTTAAACCGACTCAAGATATTACTTGTGGAAAATGTCGAATGTCTTTCCAGGGTTGTTTAACAGCCATGTACCTACACCTTGGTTGTAGTAGGTCTTTAAAGGAGAGTACGTCGAAAAATCGAGGGGTTGAAATCTATCAGACGTGTGAGGTGGAAAGGTTAACATAGCAACACCAGCAGCAGACGCTTTTTGAATAGCTTCCACTGATCAATTGGTATCATGAGTGAAGACTAGAAGAACTCGTTGTTCTCTAGTTGGTTATGTATGTGCTATAAAATGATCGAGAAACTTTAGATAAAGAAATTCATTAGAGAAGAATTAGATCCCCAAAACATAGATAGATAGATAGATGAAATTGACTGTCTCGACCCTTACTTCGTGGAATATGCTCATATTAGTGTTTTTAAATGAAACTCAAGGTCTCTAGTTAATTCCACAATATAATACAAGTTATTGAAAATTCTAAAAAATTGACAATTGTTTCGATAAATCAATATCATCGTCAGAATGACAGAAGTTACATTTCATTTTATGCCTACCTCATGTTTAGTAGTTATATTTGGCTAGACCAAGAAGTAACCTAACTTGTGATTGGCTTAATATATGTTTATAGAAAAAAGAAGAAGATGTGATATTACAAATATTGAAGCTTAGATATTATTAGCCCTATGGTGATATCCTGGATATCATTTTTCCAATTAAGATCAGTATAACTGTGCAATGATATAGAAAACCAGGAAAACTATATCTGCTGATCTTTACAATTATCACTTAAGAAGACAGTTTATTAGTGGAGAATTCCCTAGATTTAACTGTTCATTGACAACTTCATATTGTGGGTTTCTTAAATGTCTTCTAATTTCCAGTTCTTCAAGGAAATCCAGCTCTTGTTTCTTTCCACAAATATGCAGTACTTCTAGTTTTGTGTTAGGTGTCAATGAATGATTGGTGTCAAGTAGATGTTTTGCATAGTGGGATTTATCTGGTTGTTTTAATCTGTATGCTCGTAAGTGCTCACTGTATCGTATTTCAAAATTCCTAAGGGTCTGACCCAAATAGACAGCATTACATTCTGGACACTTGAGTTTATATATACCTGACTTCTTTAATAGTGGTATTTTTGTTTTTACATTTAACAATTTTGTACTAACGTTACTTTCTGTTTTAAAAGAAATTGTTGTATTCGTTGCTGAAGATATTATCTTTGAAATATTATTAGAAATATTTCCTGCATATGTGATGGTTTTATAATCTTTAATTTCATCAGCTTGTTTAGGATATATTAGTTGTAATGCCACTTTTTTCTCTTTTTTACTAATTAGCTTATTTATCATATCTAATTGATAACCGTTAGATGTTGCTATTTGTCTAATTGTATTAATCTCTCTATCAAAATTACATTTGTTCATAGGAACTGAAAAAGCTCTATGTATCATTGAATTATATGCTGCTAGTCTGTGTGACACAGGGTGGTTAGAATTGAATGGAATTGTTACATCAGTTTGTGTTGGTTTTCGGTAAATTGAATAATCAAGTACATTATTAACTCTTTGAATTTTTAAATCAAGAATGTCTAATACTTGTAAGATAAAAATATTAATCCAGGAATAATATCAGATATACTTAATTTATTTGATGTATGCATTAATCAGAATTATTCCACTTTTGACAATAAGATATATATTCAAAATGAAGGTTTACCAATGGGAAGCCCTATATCACCTATTTTAGCAAACATTTTTATGGACAATTTAGAAAGAAAGATATTTGAAAGTAATATTTCGAAAAATATTTTATTTTGGTATAGATATGTAGATGACATATTAGCTTGTTTTATGGGTAGTGAACGACAATTAGATGTATTTTTCAACCACATCAATAATTTACACCCGAAAATTAAATTTACATTAGAAATTGAAGAAAATAGCTCAATCAATTTTCTTGATTTAAAAATTCAAAGAGTTAATAATGTACTTGATTATTCAATTTACCGAAAACCAACACAAACTGATGTAACAATTCCATTCAATTCTAACCACCCTGTGTCACACAGACTAGCAGCATATAATTCAATGATACATAGAGCTTTTTCAGTTCCTATGAACAAATGTAATTTTGATAGAGAGATTATTAAAATTAGACAAATAGCAACATCTAACGGTTATCAATTAGATATGATAAATAAGCTAATTAGTAAAAAAGAGAAAAAAGTGGCATTACAACTAATATATCCTAAACAAGCTGATGAAATTAAAGATTATAAAACCATCACATATGCAGGAAATATTTCTAATAATATTTCAAAGATAATATCTTCAGCAACGAATACAACAATTTCTTTTAAAACAGAAAGTAACGTTAGTACAAAATTGTTAAATGTAAAAACAAAAATACCACTATTAAAGAAGTCAGGTATATATAAACTCAAGTGTCCAGAATGTAATGCTGTCTATTTGGGTCAGACCCTTAGGAATTTTGAAATACGATACAGTGAGCACTTACGAGCATACAGATTAAAACAACCAGATAAATCCCACTATGCAAAACATCTACTTGACACCAATCATTCATTGACACCTAACACAAAACTAGAAGTACTGCATATTTGTGAAAAGAAACAAGAACTGGATTTCCTTGAAGAACTGGAAATTAGAAGACATTTAAGAAACCCACAATATGAAGTTGTCAATGAACAGTTAAATCTAGGGAGTTCTCCACTAATAAACTGTCTTCTTAAGTGATAATTGTAAAGATCAGCAGATATAGTTTTCCTGGTTTTCTATATCATTGCACAGTTATACTGATCTTAATTGGAAAAATGATATCCATGATATCACCATAGGGCTAATAATATCTAAGCTTCAATATTTGTAATATCACATCTTCTTCTTTTTTCTATAAACATATATTAAGCCAATCACAAGTTAGGTTACTTCTTGGTCTAGCCAAATATAACTACTAAACATCAGGTAGGCATAAAATGAAATGTAACTTCTGTCATTCTGACGATGATATTGATTTATCGAAACAATTGTCAATTTTTTAGAATTTTCAATAACTTGTATTATATTGTGGAATTAACTAGAGACCTTGAGTTTCATTTAAAAACACTAAGATAGATAGATATTTATTAACTACTTTACAATAAAACGTTTGTAGCACGCCAAAAATAAAATACATACAAAAGAAATATACAAAATATATATTAAGATAAAAACAGAGTAAAATGTCACAGCAGAGAGACGGTGTTGAGATTGCCTCGACAATGCACAATGTAATCATCAACAGAGTAGAAACAATATTTAAGCAAAAACTTTTTTAAATATTTTTTAAAAGCCCAAGGATTTTACAATTGATGGCAAAATATTAAAAAGCCTATAGTTTGGTGAATTTGATTGTGTCTTATTTAGCCGAAAGTAGCTGCATCTGATATGGTGAGCATTACGAGTGTTGTAGTCGAGGATATCTGAATTTCTAGACAACATTGACTGTTTCCCATGAATTTCAATTAGAGTATGAAATAAAAACAATGACGGTAATGGCATAATTTTATATTTTATGAAAAACTGTTGACAATGATCCATGAAACCAAGATCAGCAAGCACCCTTATCGCCTTTTTTGCATTCTAAATATTGTCAAAGCATGGGAGGAATTACCCCAGAGGGTGATGTCATAGCTAATATGCGAATGAAAGAGTGAGAAATACGTGGTTTTGAGTGTACCTACTTGGATTTTTCAACTGTCGTAAAATGAACAAGGAACTTGAAAGTTTTTTAACTCAATATGTGCCTGCCAACTTAGCCTGTGGTCTAGGACTAATCCAAGTAATTTTACATTTTTTGGTGAACTGATAATTGATTACTTGCAGATATATGCATGATTTCAGTTTTATTATTATTTAATTTTTGTTTGTTCGATGAAAACCATTCATTTACCTTGTTACCAACGCAATCTAGAGAGGCGGCTAAATTCGTATTATCTTTCTCCGAAATAATAAATGTTGAATCGTCTGCAAATAGAACCGACATATGAGGTAACATAAAACGGCTCAGATCATTAATATAAATGATACACAAGAGGGGGCCTAGAACCGACCCCTGAGGGACTCCAAGACTTACCTTCAGAAAATCCGATAGGTGGTATATGATTACCTATAGCGCTTATGCATGCACTTAGTGTAACAAGATTACATCGTTCGATAGAAGCGACACTACCCACTTGCTTCAAACCTTTCAATGCTGAAATTTTATTTGGATTTTGCACTGTACAGGGTGTCCCAAATTGGTGTGTTTTGCAGGGTATCTCGTAAAGTAGAAGATATAGAAGAAAAGTAGTTAAGATGTTATGACTTCTTTTTTTGTTAAAGTAGCGATAGCCTAATTAAATCTTTAGTAACTCCCTGCAGTTGGAATATACAGGGCGATTATTGAAAACTGTCGAAAACTACAAAGTACTATAACTTCTTAATTAAGAAAAATATAAAAAAAACGTTATAAAAACCTTCGATAGATATAATATTAAAGAGTTTAGTGGCGCACAGAATTTTTTTGTTAGGGGGCTCACTAAGGAAATATAATGCAAACTTATGTTTTTTTAAATGGGACACCCTGTATATTTTGACGTTTTCCGTTTTCTTTTTTAATTCTCATTCACCTGATATGACATATTATATATCCATTTTCAATGGTTGGAGCTACAGTGCAAATAAACCATTTATGGATGTTATCAGGTGAAACACCCTTAAAAAATTGAATACTCAGTAATGCAATTTAACATTTGATTATAAGGATACTGATGGGTAACAATTTTATTTATCAAAATTATAATTAATAAAAAATAAGACCAGATTAAAAAAATAAAAAAAATAAACTTATGAAACAACAAAAAATATTGTAACAACTAATCTACCTATAACTAATTTTATTAGAATGTAAAAATTACATTAAATGTTCAAAATGTCCTCTGTTTTGTTGTAATAATAATTGACACCTTTTTTTTACTGATCTTACACAATTGAGAATGTGCACTGGCTTCATTTTTCTAAATGTGGCATGAATATTTTGTAATAAATCTTCCCTACTCTCGAAGTTAGTCTTGTAAATATTATTTTTTAAAAATCCCCAAATAAAAAAATCAAGAGGATTCACTTCCGGAGAACGAGGGGGCCACCTAACCGGTCCATAAGTACCAATCCACCGATTAGGAAATTTTTCGTTTAAATAATCTCCAATGAATAGAGCATTATGGGCAGGTGCTCCATCTTGTTGGAACCAAAATGTGTCCCTATCAGCCAACACTTCCTCTTCCAAAAGTTGGTGTAGGTTTATTTCCAGATATCTATATATCCAGCAGCAGTTAGTTTATCATCAAATATATGATAAACTAATTTATTATGTTTGACAAAACAACCAACGTTAAAGCCGAATCTGCCTTGTCTCCTGATCCCCTGAACTAAGTGTGGATTTGAGTCGTTCCAATATAGTTCATTATGTCTGTTAAATATTCCTGCACTGCTTATGCGAGCTTTATCGGTAAATATTACCTTTGAATAAAAATTTGGATGTTCATTACATTTTCCTATATACCACTGTGCAAATTATGTTCTTCTCAAAAAATCGTTTGGGTATAATTTTTGACGGACGGATGTCCGATAAGGTCTAAATTTATATTTCTTTAAAATCCTTCCTGCAGTAGTTTTTGGAACACCTATTTCATTTTCAATTTGACGTAGAGAAGATTCATGATGTGCTTGGATATATCCCAACGTATTTACCTCTCTTTCTTCATGATTATTTTCGTACTTGCGCCGTGGTTTCACAAAACATCCATACTCGATTAAATTTGAATCGAGTTTTTTAAAAATCCTCTTGTCAGGTTGCCTTCTTTCTGGATATCGTTGAAAATATAATTCAGACGCATCAATAACATTCTTTTGACATTCAATATATGCCACAAGCATATAATATTTTTCATAATTTTCAAAATTCATGTTGTTGACAAGACTGCACGTCGTAAAATTAATTCTGACAGGTAACACAGGTTTTGTTTTATTTTCAATGGTAAGAGGACCAAAGCCTACTTGATGAAATGAACATTCTTATAAGATATAACAATAATGTCAATTGAGGTAAACAAACTAAAATATAACAACATATCGGGTTAAACATAATTAGAAATAAAAGTAAAATCGGTAAAAAAATCTTATTTCGTGATGCTATTTACCAAAAAACGGATTCAATAATTTCAAATTAATAATATAGGTACTTAAAATCAATAATCAGCTATATTTACCTACTTTGTTTCACTGTTCACTGATTTTATTTTTGGTAATGCTGAATTGGTTGAAGATTATTTAAACGAAAAACTTTTTAATCAATGAAAACGGAGGACATTTTGAACATTTAATGTAATTTTTACATTCTAATAAAATTAGTTATAGGTAGATTAGTTGTTACAATATTTCTTGTTGTTTCATAAGTTTATTGTTTTTATTTTTTTAATCTGGTTTTATTTTTTATTAATTATAATTTTGATAAATAAAATTGTCACCCATCAGTATCCTTATAATCAAATGTTAAATTTCATTACTGAGTGTTCAATTTTTTAAGTGTGTTTCACCTGATAACATCCATAAATGGTTTATTTGCACTGTAGCTCCAACCATTGAAAACGGATATATAATATGTCATATCAGGTGAATGAGAATTAAAAAAGAAAACGAAAAACGTCAAAATATACAGGGTGTCCCATTTAAAAAAACATAAATTTGCATTATATTTCCTTAGTGAGCCCCCTAACAAAAAATTCTGTGCGCCACTGAACTCTTTAATATTATATCTATCGAAAGTTTTTATAACGTTTTTTCATATTTTTCTTAATTAAGAAGTTATAGTACCTTGTAGTTTTTGACAGTTTTCAATAATCGCCCTGTATCTTCCAACTGCAGGTAGTTACTAAAGATTTAATTAGGCTATCGTTACTTTAACAAAAAAAGAAGTCATAACATATTAACTGCTTTTCTTCTATCTCTTTTAGTTTACGAGATGCCCTGCAAAACACACCAATTTGGGACACCCTGTACACATGCCGGATTCATCTTGGTTCCAAATCTTTACTGGTGGAATTGGGCCCAGTCGCCGTTGGACATCTTCTAGGTTATTAAGAAACAGTTCAACATTCGTTTTATCGAAACATGTCCTGGATAAACTCGTTTTCTCTGATTTTCTAACAGACAAACTGCGGTGTCTCCACATGAATAGTCTCATCCACTCTTCTCCTGCGATTTCCTCCACTTCCCATCTTGGAGGCATTTTCTTTTTGTTAGCTACTGCAAATTTGTATGCTAGTAAACGTACTTTCTTCCTTGACAGACCATATTTCATCTTAGCTATTTGTATGATATATTCCACCAAACTGTCTTCCTCTGTATCAATACATACCTTTTTTTATTTAACATCATAACTGTGGACGTATTTCTCTAAATTCTTAAAACAACTTATATGACGTGCCAGCATGTTGTACCGTCATAAAGCAATTGGGTGTCTAGCAAGGAATAGTGTTCGCCACTGTTATTAAATGTAAGCAGAAAAGTTTTACTGTTAGGACTTGTCTTTCGTGTAACCAACTGTCTTTAATATTTAATTAAAAGTACTACTAGCTCCTGAATTTTTGGCATTAAGTTCCTGGATATAAGAAATGAATTAATCAAACAAACATGATTGTAATCAGATTATTAATATCTGAAAAATGTGTGACGCAGTAGCGACGTTCATTGCGAAGATTATTGTTCGTAATTTTTATCTAAAAATTTTTTTGTCATAACGACTTCGTTTCAAAGATCAAGGCTTAAAATTATTAAGTAAGTACCTAAATACTGATGCATTTTTTTCTTCAAGGATATTTCAATTACATTTTTCGTAGACTTATACTCATAAACATGTGCAATAATGTAAAAAGGTGTTAAAAACAAGAAAGACGACAAAAACTTGTTTATCTCAGTTACAGTGACCAACCGAAAACTAAACAGAAATTGCGTCAGCGTTGATAACAAATTAACGACTAAAAAAACGTCAATAACATAGTTAATCACTTATTATTTTGTAATATACCAGTTGTCCCAAATTCCATACGTATGATTGGGATCTCATAAACGGTTAAATTGTCAAATTTGACACCTTATATATTTATAAATAATAATAATGTAAACATTTTGTTTGGTGCAATTTTTTTATTACTTAAAAAACTCATTATTATCTGGATAAAATTATTTTTAATGTACAGGGTTACTCAAAATGCGTACTTAAAAATGTCTTAATTTAATCATCTTATATATTAGAAAGAACTGTTTTTCAAGTTTATTTACTCTCCCTATACGTAAATCAAACCTTTATTGGGGTATTTACACGCAAAAATACGATTATATACCGGTTGTCCTTATTTTGTCGATATAAATTCATCCTTACGATAAAATTTCACAATATTGTCTGTTTTATTTCATAAATGCTGGTTTTTTCCAATCATTAAACGTAACTCAACACTACAAGTATAGCATTTGCTATACAGGATGTTAAAATAAAATTAACCATTACAATAAACTTAATAAATCAAATTTTTTAATTCATCGAATGTTTTTTATCATTTTTAGGGATTGAAAATACAAAAATTCCAACAAGAAAGTATTTCGTTACACCGAGACATCGCATCGTCCATGCAAGAATTAGGTTATCGCACCGAGCGAGTAAATTCAGCAGATCTAGCTCCGAACTTGCCATTGTTCCCCGATAAAAAAGGATCTAGTGGATATCTTGGTGATACTAGCATATTAGGTATGTCTGAAAACCACAAGGATGATTTATTTGGTAACATATAATGATAAAAATTGAAAATTATTGTATAAAAATTGAAATAACTTGTAAAACAAATAGTATTATTGACAAATATATGAAAATAAAAAAAGATTAAACCTAGATGTTTATCAACTTTTTAATTTATTTATTATTTTTGTTATCCATTTATTTTTATATATTTTTTAATTTATTTATTATTTATTTTCATTTTAATTTTTAAATTAAATTTTCCAGAATCAACCCAGATTAATAAATTTAAAAAAATATTTACCTGTTTATTCAAACATTTTATTTCGAAATTTATTTATCTATTTTAATATTTTTTATATTTCATTTATCTATATATTCATATAATAAATTTTTTGTTATTCCTTCTATATTGTATTTTTTTTTATTTTAATTATTAAATTAAATTTTCCATAGTCAAAGCAGATTAATAAATTTGAAAATAATTTGTACTAGCTCATTCATATAATTTATTTTGTATTTCTTTTCATATTTTGTATTTTATTAATTTTCCGGAATCAACGCATATTAATAAATTACTGATTTTTTACGAGTTTATATAAATATTCTATATTGAATTTTATCCTAATTCGTATTCTCTTATAGGTGTACCAGCCGGTTTAAAAAGATACACCCCCAAGACTTTAGATGATGTTTTAGAATGGGAACTCATTTCCAAAACTTTATATACTCATAGAGATTCGAATCCTCGGAAAAGGATTGGATCGTCCTTAAAAGAAGGCTTGAACGATGTCGTTAGAGAGGTGAATCTCACAAACATTTTCTTTCCGCATTTCTAACTTCCAAAACGAAAGTACGGTCCTCTCTGAATGGAGAAAAACTGTTACTTGAGAATCCTTTTTTTTATATTTCACCTTCCAATATCACGTTTTCTGCTCTTCACTTTCAAATATTCCTTTTATGTGTCATCTATTAACATTTTCCGACCACATTTTTCCGATATTTTCTTTCCTAGCCTTATTTTGTAACAACATTCTATCCTAATACTTCAACATTCTTTCCGTATTCTTTTATCGCTGATTCTCCAACATTATTTCCATATTTCACCTTGCAACATCACGATTTCTGTCCTTTAGTATCCAAAATATTCCTTATATATCATTTTCGGTCCCTAATTTTCCAATATTCATTCAATTTTTCATCTTCTGATCGTATTCTTTACCACCTTCCGACACCATTCAATTTCAACATTTTCTTTATCCCAAACCTTATAAAATTCTTGCCAAGGCTTTTTTGGTAACAACATTCCATCCTGGTATTCCAACAGTCTTTCCGTATCCCATTTTCCAACAACTTTTTCTTTTATCGTTGATTCTCCAACATTCTTTCGATATTTCACCTTCCAACATCACGATTTCTGTCCTTTATTTTCTAATATTCCTTTTATATCATTTTTGGATACTCATATTCCAATATTCTTACCATTTCTCATCTTCTGATCATATCCTTTCCTAATCTTGTAACATTCTTGCCAACGCTTATTTTTCAACAACATTCCATCGTGATTCTCTCCGAATCTCGATTTCCAGCAACATTTTATTTTATCAATGTTCCTCCAACACTCTTTCCATCCTTCACATAATTCTTTTCACCCTCCATCTTCCAATATCTCATTTTCCAACATTTTTTCTACTCCTAATCTTTCAACTTTCATGAATATATCTCCTTCCGACATTATTTTCATCCCTCGTAATAAACACAACATTCTCTCCATCCCTCGTAGTCAACACAACATTCTTTCCATCTACCGTAATCAACAATATACTTTACATCCCTCGTAGTCAACAACATTCTTTTCATCCCTCGTAGTTAACAACATTCTTTCCATTCCTCGTAGTCAACAACATTCTTTCCATCCCTCTTAATTAACAACATTATCTCGTAGTTAACATCATTATTTTCATCACTCTTAGTTAACAACATTCTCTTGTAGTCAACACCACGTTCTTTCCATCCCTCGTAGTAAACAACATTCTTTCAATCCTTAATTAACAACATTATCTCGTAGTTAACAACATTCTTTCCATCCCTCTTAATTAACATTATCTCGTAGTCAACAACATTCTTTCCATTCCTCGTAGTCAACAACATTCTTTCCATCCCTCTTAATTAACAATATTCTCTCGTAGTTAACAACATTCTTTCTATCCGCCGTAGTCAGCAATATTCTCTCGTAGTCAACAACTTTTTCCCATCCCTGTCAATTAACAACATTATCTCGTAGTTAACAACACTCTTTCCATCACTCGTAGGCAACAACATTATCTCGTAGTCAACAACATTCTTTCAATTCCTCGTAGTCAACAACATTCTTTCCATCCCTCGTAGTCAATAATATTAATTCCATCCATCGTAGTCAACAACTTTCATTCCATCCCTCGTAGTCAATAATATTCTTTCCGTCCATCGTAGTCAGAACATTCTCTCCATCTCTCTTAGTTAACAACATTATCTCATACTCAACAACATTCTTTCCATCCCTCTTAATTAACAACATTATCTCGTAGTTAACAACATTATTTCCAACCCTCTTAAATAACATTATCCCGTAGTTAACAACATTCTTTCCTTCCTTCTTAATTAACAACATTATCTCGTAGTCAACAACATTCTTTCCATTCTTCGTAGCCAACAACATTCTTTTCATCCCTCTTAATTAACAATATTCTCTCGTAGTAAACAACATTCTTTCTATCCGCCGTAGTCAGCAATAATCTCGTAGTCAACACGACATTGTTTCCATCCCTCGTAGTCGACAACATTCTTTCCATTCCTCGTAGTCAACAACATTTTCTCATCCCTCTTAATTAACAACATTATCTCGTAGTTCGTAGTTAACAACATTCTTTCAATTCCTCGTAGTCAACAACATTCTCTCGTAGTCAACACAACATTCTTTCCATCCCTCGTAGTCAACAACATTCTTTCCATCACTCGTAGTCAACAACATTCTTTCCATCACTTATAGTCAACAACAACATTCTCTTGTAGTCAAAATAACGTTATTTCCAGCCCTCTTAATTAACAACATTATCTCGTAGTCAACAGCATTCTTTCCATTCCTCGTAGTCAACAACATTTTCCCATCCCTCGTAGTCAACAACATTTTCCCATCCCTCTTAATGAACAACATTATCTCGTAGTAACAACATTCTTTCTATCACTCATAGTCAACAACATTCTCTCGTAGTCAACACAACATTCTTTCCATCCCTCGTAGTCAACAACATTCTTTCCATCACTCGTAGTCAACAACAACATTCTCTTGTAGTCAACATAACGTTCTTTCCAGCCCTCGTAGTAAACAGCAGTCTTTCCATCCATTGTAGTCAACAACATTATCTCAAAGTCAACAACATTCTTTCCATTCCTCGTAGTCAACAACATTTTCCCATCCCTTTTAATGAACAACATTATCTCGTAGTTAACAACATTCTTTCCATCCCTCGTAGTCAACATTCCATCCATCATAGTCAAAAACATTCTTTCCATCACTCGTAGTCAACAACATTCTCTTGTAGTCAACAACATTCTCTTGTAATTAACAACATTCTTTCCATCCCTCTTAATTAACATTATCTCGTAGTTAACATTTTTTCCACTCCATAATAACCTCGTTCAGATCTTAATTTCCAAATTTCCTTAATTTTCTTACAAATATATTAAATATCCTTAGTATTCTATAAATTTTATTTCAGATCATGGAACTGATAAATTCATACTCAAAACAAAGAGGTAGAGTGATAGATTTCAAAGAAATCTTATACGGATACTGGAGATTGGATCCGGTATTTGGCGTAGATTTAATTTTGGATTTGTTATTAGTCTATAGGAAATACAGAGGCCATAAAATGACTGTAGAAGTCAGACGTCACGCTTATGTTCAATTAACTTTTTCAGGTAAGTATCCACACAGTATATTTCCATTTTTGCACATTTTTACAAAATATTTGGACGTTCAAATAAAATGAAACGTGTTTTGAATTGTTTTTTGTTAGTTATTTTTTTTAAATAGCCCTCGTATAACACTTTCGCGTCATATACTGAGTTAACCTCAAAAATGTCAACTATAAATTTATTTTCACATTTTAGGTACGTTCGTTCGAGAAATAGACGAAGAAGAATCCAATCGGAATTCTGTCAGTTTGGATTCTTTACCAGTTCATAAGAAAATCGTCAATCAAATATTTTCGAAACTACAACCCTTACTGAATTATTATAAACCGGAAGACCGTTACATTAATTTCGTATTACCACTAAGCGGTCGTCACACGATATTCAAACGTTTTCTCGACGTGTACGAACAAATATGTTTACGTAACCAACAAGCAGCTAATTTGTACATAACCCTTTACGAAAACGAAGAAACCCCTCAAGATTACCAAAGAAGTCTACGACTTATTAACAATTTACAGAAAAAATATCCGTATAGTATAATCAAAGTATTAACGTCAGAAGAAGAGTTTTCTAGAGGAAGAGCGCTACAATTAGGCGTAAACGAATTACAAGAAAACGACTTGATGTTATTCATCGACGTCGATATGGTATTCGACGGAGATAGTCTCGAACGAGTACGAAGAAACGCCGTCCAAAATTCAAAAGTTTATTTCCCTATAGTGTACAGTTTATACGATCCTCATTTGATTAACGAAATTTATAACGAAACGATGTGGATGTGTCCCAAAAATGGTAAGTTACTTCAAATAAAGCTTTCCTATCTTTCTCTAGCTTCCTTACTATTGTAATATTATCCTTATTTCTCTAAATAAACTATTCATTAATTTAAATTCACTACTAGACTTAACTGAAGACTAACTTCAGGCACTCGCCTTTTTATATCAAAATCCTTTTCGAGAAAATAGACGCAATTTTTAGGTTCTTTAAAACTTAACTGGCGAATTGTAATGAAAATCCATATTCAGATGGCGCTAGTATATCTTCGATTTTAAGAACTAGGATCTGTCTTTTCGTGTATTTAGCCACCTCAAAAAATATTATCGCCAAATTCAAATTAATCTTTTAGTGCCCTCAAAATGTACGTCCTCTAAGTATGCAATTAAAAGCAGGTTTGATCAACCCCGGATCTAGGAGGGGGGCAAACAGGGGTACTTGTCCTGGGCAGCAATTTAAAGGAGTGCAGAATTCATATTTGAAAAAAAATGCTTTAATTTTTGGCAAACTTTATGTGTCATATGTCAAGCTGTCACGTCATCCCTGTAGATCAGGGGTGTCAAACTCAATTTACATGAGTGCCAAATTTTTCTTCGAGGCATGCTTGGGGGGCCGGCTTAAAAAAAGTTTGTTTATATATATCATAACGGAAATCTTTATTCAACGAAATATATAAAATAACATAAAATAAAAAAAAGTTATATCTATACAATAGATAAATAAAAGTTTAGTATAGTAACTATTTCGATGACCCAGATACTTGACATCGTTTCAGCTTCATTATGTCGTCGATGTTTGGTGTCAAATCAGATGTACTAATTTTCAGAATAGCTTGAAGATGTTCATCTGTCAGTCTCGAACGGTGTTTAGACTGGTTGATTTTCATTATTGAAAACATCTGTTCACATATATACGAGTATGAACTTCCAAACATACATAAAATACGAGCAGCGTGTTTGCTCATGTTGGGATAGTTACCATGACTTTTAAAATATTTTGAGTAGAATGTCAAAATATCAACTTCCTTGAACTTGTCTTTTAAAACAGTGTCACATTGCAAGTCTATTAGTTCCATTTGAATATTTGTTGGCGCCTTGGCAACTTCAAAGGTTGAATGGATTATTAAACAAAGGAAATTCACAGGAGTTCAATTCGCGAAAATCTGCGAAACGACCTTCAAACTCCGTTATAAGATCAAGTAGAAGAGTAGCAAACTCTGTTAGTTTCTCTGCACTGTACGTACCACGTGCTCGAATACTAGGAAAGTGGTGAAGTACTTGATCTCGCAATTGGGACTCCAACAACTTTAATTTTATCTCAAACGCCTGTATATTTGAGTACATTTGCGTGACAATCATGTTTTTGCCTTGAAGCTTAACGTTCAAGTTATTGAAATGCTCCGTCATATCCACCAGAAAAGCACAATCAAGCCACCATTCGTCGCTATGATTAATTGGTTTTCCCTTTTGATCCATAAAATTAACAATATGTTCACGCAATTCGAAAAATCACTTTAACATTGAACCGCGACTAAGCCAACGAACTTCTGTAAAGTATATAATATCAGAATGTGCTTCATCGAGATCTTTTAAAAATTGTGTGAATTGACGGTGATTTAGGCCTTTGCTCCGAAAGAAGTTTATAATTTTAATTATTGGCTTCATGACATGATCCATTTTAAGTATTTTAGATGCCAAGGACTCTTGATGAATCATACAGTGGATCCCCACAAATTCGTGTTCAGGTGTAGCTTCATCTGAAATTTTCTTACGTATTTTCGTTACAACACCAGCATTTTTTCCAACCATGGCTGGTGCACCATCAGTCGTAATACTGCATAATTTTCCCCAATAAAGTTCATTATTTTGAATTAATTGTTCAATCGCTTGGTAAATATCTTGAGCTGTAGTAGTATCCTTCAAAGGTACACATTTCAATAGTTCTTCAGTAATGAAAAAGTTATTATCGATTCAGCGAATAAACACAGCAAGCTGCGCTGTATCTTTGATATCGGTACTTTCATCGACAGCAATGGAATAAAAAATAAATTCTTTCACTTTTTCTCTAAGTTACTTATGCAAATTATCCGCCCACTCATTTACTCTGCCAGCAATTGTATTTCTGGACAGGGGTATATCTTGAATAGATTGTTTCTGGGATGGGAATGAAATCTCAGCCACATCTAACATACATTCCTTAACAAATTCGCCGTCACTAAAAGGTTTCGATTTCTTTGCAATTTTTAGTGCAATTACATAACTCGCTCTCATAGCATTCTCACTATCAACTTTGGCCTTTGTAAAGAACGATTGTTGTCCCTTCAATTTACTTTTAAAACATTCTAGTTTTTCTAGTCTGATCTCGTCAGAGAATTTGTCAAACTTCTCTTTATGATGGGTTTCATAGTGTCTTTTCAAGTTGAATTCTTTGCAAACAGCAATAGTTTGATTACAAATCAAGCAAAGTGGTTTGCCTTTCCATTCAATGAGAAAATACAATAGTGCCCACTTACTTTGAAAAACTCGACACTCGCTATCAACTTTCCGTCGTTTATTAGAAGACATTGCAACAGACGCAAGGCGCACTCAAATAAATTACACACAACAAGCACAATCAACGCAAAAGAATAAATATTGTTGTGAACAACGTTTGTCTGGCTACTGACTGAGCTGACTGCTGCACTGTTCACAGCACACTCCCCCGCCCTGTTGTTCGTCTCTGGCATTGCATCGGCGACGTTGCCGTAGAGTACAGTAAAATGCTCGGGTTGGCCATGATTGGTTAGACACGTTTGGTTAATACACCCGTGGAGGATGTTCAATTATATCAATTAATTATAATATTTATAGAATATAAATATAAAATTACAAGATTTTAAAACATAATAACATTAATTTCTAACTATTGTTGGCATATTTTCAACCATTCACAGCAGGCCTATGTGATTGGTTGACTCCAGCAAAGCGGGCCGGATTAGAATGTCTTGAGGGCCGGTCGTGGCCCGCGGGCCGTATCTTTGACACCACTGCTGTAGATCTTTAAGTGGTGAAGGTAAGTTAATTTACACGGGTATGCGGAGTATTCAAAAAGGCATAGGATGTATCTGTGTTACACGAATATTTCAATGATCATAAAGAGATGTGGTCACAGCCTGACAGATGACACATAGAACACAAATGACGCTTGGCACTGGACGTATGTCAGATGACACATGCGCGCTTGCTAACCAATCACAGAGCAAACAAAGTGTAGTGGGCGTGGCCATGATGCTTCAAAATTGGACTCCAGTGTAATATAACGCCACCGGACTGATCCCTCATCACTCCATTTTTTAGCATCATAGCCATGCCCACTCCACATAGGGACCGAGAAAGATGACGTTTATGCCATCTGCCGTGAAAAAACACAAACAATGTGATGTAAATACTATTAGTAGTACTAGTAGTCTTGTATAATTAGCGTTTTTAAATGTTTATTTCTTAAAACTGATATTAATTGTTTGTGATGTCGTCATCAAAAGTATCTTTCTGTATTCATGGCTGTTCAAATATGCTGTATAAAAATACTACGCAGTTGTAATTTTATAGTTTCTCCGAAAATTCATTGAACACTGTGTGGATAACCTTGAAACCTCAAAAATGAATAAATGCAGTAAAAAACCATATGTAATTAAAATGTTCTAATTAAAATATTTTGTTAACTATTATTTTGTGTATAATCAGTATGATACTACAATTGGCAGCTGTAGGATTAGGTTATTTAGAGGTACGTCTGTACGTTATGTAGTCACTGCCACTAATGTAAAGTTGGCAATGGCAGCTGTCATGGGCAGTGACAGTCAAGCGATGTTCTCGAACCTTGGCTCACGTGTATGTACTCAATAAAGAACAATATAAAATCAAGTGTTAATGTTTAATTAATAAATCCTAAAGTAAAGAAACAAACATTAACATAACAGTTATTAGAAAAGTTCTAAACTTTATTTTTACATAAATAAAAGATTATAATCGAGAGAATAAAATGTTGTTTTCTGTACGATTTCATTGATTATATAAAATAAAAAACTAGTTAACTATGTGTTTGCTGACTTTAATATTATATAGTAAGTTCAAATAATTAAATACTATTAAGGGGAAGAAAGTAAACATTTGTACAAAACGAATCAAGTTTTTTAATTACCTTTCAGAAAACATCTCGAGGATTGGGAACCAAATAAAAATACTAGAATTTGCAGTGCTCATTTTGTCAATAATCAAAAATCAGATAATCCCCTTCACCCATCCCACATACCAACAATTTTTCCTGGCAAAGAAAATAAAAAGATCTATTCATTTTTTGCATTTTGTAAATTGTTTATTATACTGTTTACATCACAATGTTTTTCTTATTTAACACCAGGGCGCTCTACTTTCGGCATAAGTGCTGCCTCTATAGTTCCGCCTCGATCCCTATTGTGTAGTGTAAGTTATTAAACGGTGTATGACATAATTATACAGAATCCGAATGTGTAAAAATATACAGGGTATCCTATTTGCATTTTTAATTTTCATATCATTTCCTGTGAAACCGAATGTCGGTCATATTGTAATAAAAATCGTCTTAACGGTTATTATAATTTATTTTGCACTCGTAACAATACAGATTTAATTTATGTAAACACTTATTTCAATAATTTATATCAATTCACCATCGGTAGACTGTCGACTCTTGTTCCTCTGCTCGTCGGCAATGTGAGCAGTCATCTGGACATGGTCTTCGCGACAGGGAATCTGCATTCTTATGGCTGGTCCCTGCATCCAACGTGCCACTTGACCCTCGGGATTTTTGAACTGTAGAAGCCACTTAAGGGCGACGTGGTCAGTTCTCAACAGGAATCTTCTACCATATGCGTATTTATAGAAATGCTCTACTCCTTTGACAACAGCCTGCTGCTCCCGTCGGCTGACACAGTAATTCCTCTCCGGTTTACTGAAGGTTTTGCTGAAGTAACCGATGACTTTTTCCTGTTCATCCTGAATCTGAGACAGGACGAATCTTGGCATTTCTCGCAACACTGGAACTTTGTCTGGCCTTTCGTGAGCCTAGTCAATGGTTTGACGATGTTAGTAAACCCTAGCACGTTTCGACGGTAGTAGGTACAGAGGCCAAGAAAACTCCGATGCTGGTGGATATCTTGGGGGATGTGCCAGTCTTTAACAGTTTTAATTTTCTGGTCGTCTACGGCCACTCCTTCCCCAGGGACAATGTGTCCAAGGTAGTGGACTTCCTTCTGGAACAGGTGGAATTTCTTAGGGCTCAATTTCAATCCGGAGTTCCTCAGACGCAGGAATACCTCCTCTAGATTCCTCAAGATTTTTGTAATTTTGGAGAAAATCCTTGTCAGTATACTATATTAACTAATTCACCTTTTGGGCGACCATGATCCCGTTGCAGACAGTTAAATAGTCGCAGTTACGCTCGTGAATGCAAGAGATTTTCTGTTTAAATTTTAGATACGCTTAAAGCTGTTTTAAACTACACAGTTTCTTGTACAAGATTTGGTTCAATTTCTTGAACGCTAGTATCGTACAGCAAATTGTTTCAAAAACTTGATTGAACCGAAAATTGTGTCGGAAAATAGAGCATGTTCTATTTCTACACAATTTCTATGCCAAGGGCATGCGTAGTTGGATATATTATAACACCCTGTAACTTAACATAGTTGATTGTTTACAGTTTCACGTTCATCAACGTTTAAGTGTTATTTTCGTTTATAACAATAAATTAATCAAAAGTAATTCATAATTCACACACTAAACGGATCAACCAAAGCCCGAAATTTTTAGGTTGTTTTATGTTTGACATTTCACTAGGAACATAGAATATTACATTTAGCCTTTAACATAGACGATTCTGATTTTAACGCGAGAAAAACGATGTACTGCGCAGAATCATGAACTATTTCTTGAACAATATATTGTTCAGTATAATAGAGAATTAATTTACTGCCAAACAATTTGTGGTTCTAGATCTTGTACAAGAAATTGAACCAAATCTTGTACAAGAAATTGTGTAGTCTAAAACAGCTTTTGATATAATTCATCTACTAATGAGCTAGAAAAAGACACTCATAACAATTCGTAGTCTCGCCACGAATTGGGAAGTTAAAATTCTTTGACGGTTTTAGAAAAAATTAGTTGTAAATATTGAAAAAGAAAGATACATACAACAATTTCTTAATAAAGTTTTATTCTGACATCTTTAAAATAATACTACCAAGTTTAACAGACGAACCGTAGAGGGCTACAAGTTACTTCTTATGGGAATTAAACGATTTGAAATATATTTTAAATTATTTTTAATTTTATATAGAAAATACCCCAAAAAATACCCTTTTTCATATACTTTCCTCTAAATTTGGAAAAAAAGCAGCAAGTAGACATCATGGAACAAAATACAAAATTATCGCACCTGCCAGCTGTTTGAATGCCAAATTTATTTACTTCTATTTCTGATGGCCCTGTTAGGCTTATTTCAGAATGAAATAGGGCGGGCTATTGTAGAGAGTAGCATGACGCGACTTCGGAAAAATTTCGATGCAGTTTTTCGTTTTGGTGTTCCTAGATGCCAAAATCACCCTCCGTTCCAAAGGTTATATATATATATGTATATATATATATATATATATATATATATATATATATATATATATATATATATATATGTATATATATATATATATATATATATATATATAACAAAGAAGATGTAGGAATATCGCGTGATATGTTAACAACAACAACAAAGAGAATCATGGGTAATTCACGCAAAGTAAAGGGCTACTGAAATAGAGTGGTAACCGTGGACATGCATGTTTCTGGCTCATTTTGCCTCATCAGCACGGCATAACCAAATAATGATGTGAAATTTGGGAGCAAAGATCTTAATCGAAACATGGGAAAACACAAAATAACGGATTTCAGCAGGGAAACCAAACGCTCATTTGTGTCTTCAATTGGAAGATCCCGAGTTTTCAGGACATCAACCAACATCGACACGGAGGCGCATATAGCCCCCCCGCCATGAACCTTCCGACCCATAGTAAATAACAAAGAAGATGTAGGAATATCGCGTGATATGTTAACAACAACAACAAAGAGAATCATGGGTAATTCACGCAAAGTAAAGGGCTACTGAAATAGAGTGGTAACCGTGGACATGCATGTTTCTGGCTCATTTTGCCTCATCAGCACGGCATAACCAAATAATGATGTGAAATTTGGGAGCAAAGATCTTAATCGAAACATGGGAAAACACAAAATAACGGATTTCAGCAGGGAAACCAAACGCTCATTTGTGTCCTGAAAACTCGGGATCTTCCAATTGAAGACACAAATGAGCGTTTGGTTTCCCTGCTGAAATCCGTTATTTTGTGTTTTCCCATGTTTCGATTAAGATCTTTGCTCCCAAATTTCACATCATTATTTGGTTATGCCGTGCTGATGAGGCAAAATGAGCCAGAAACATGCATGTCCACGGTTACCACTCTATTTCAGTAGCCCTTTACTTTGCGTGAATTACCCATGATTCTCTTTGTTGTTGTTGTTAACATATCACGCGATATTCCTACATCTTCTTTGTTATTTACTATGGGTCGGAAGGTTCATGGCGGGGGGGCTATATGCGCCTCCGTGTCGATGTTGGTTGATGTCCTGAAAACTCGGGATCTTCCAATTGAAGACACAAATGAGCGTTTGGTTTCCCTGCTGAAATCCGTTATTTTGTGTTTTCCCATGTTTCGATTAAGATCTTTGCTCCCAAATTTCACATCATTATTTGGTTATGCCGTGCTGATGAGGCAAAATGAGCCAGAAACATGCATGTCCACGGTTACCACTCTATTTCAGTAGCCCTTTACTTTGCGTGAATTACCCATGATTCTCTTTGTTGTTATATATATATATATATATATATATATATATATATATATATATATATATTAAGTAATGAAGAGATTAGTGGGCATTGCACGCAAATAGAAGAAGGGGCTACTGAAAAGAGTGGTAACCGCAGACATGCATGTTTCTAGCTCATTAGCCGTCATCGGTACGGTACAACCAAGAAAAGATGTGAAACGTGAGAGCAAAGGTGTTGAATGAAACATGAGAAAATATAACAGAATTCAGCAGGATAGTCAAACACAACTGAATTCTGTTATATTTTCTCATGTTTCATTCAACACCTTTGCTCTCATGTTTCACATCTTTTCTTGGTTGTACCGTACCGATGACGGCTAATGAGCTAGAAACATGCATGTCTGCGGTTACCAGTCTTTTCAGTAGCCCCTTCTTCTATTTGCGTGCAATGCCCACTAATCTCTTCGTTACTTATTGTTCATATGTCACGCACTATTCGTACATCTTGTTGTTATTTCATTGATCTGGGTCGGAGGTTTCAGACGGGAGTGTTATATGCACCTCCGTGTCTATGTTGGTTGTTGTCTCGAATATTCGAGATCTTCTAATATTACTGACACAAATGTTGTGTTTGACTATCCTGCTGCTGCTGAATTGACGCAAAAAAGTTACTGAGCTTTTTCATAGACCTTAACACGTTATACAACTTTTGTATTTAAGATTTTTCTCTAAATTGTACATTAAAATATTTATTTAAGAAAATTCACAAATTATAATGGAATCTGTGAGCACGATAGAGGGCGTATTTTTGACGGATCGAAACCAAACTCGCTACAAAAATCGGTTGGGCCAAAATCTTGGAAGAGTTCGTTAATGAGCCAAATCGGCCCAGTAAAAACAAAATGGCGGCCTGTCAAAGTTGAAAAAAATCGTATTTCCTTTGTTTTTCATTTGACGCAAAAAAGTTACTGAGCTTTTTTATAGACCTTAACACGTTATACAACTTTTGTATTTAAGATTTTTCTCTAAATTGTACATTAAAATATTTATTTAAGAAAATTCACAAATTATAATGGAATCTGTGAGCACGATAGAGGGCGTATTTTTGACGGATCGAAACCAAACTCGCTACAAAAATCGGTTGGGCCAAAATCTTGGACGAGTTCGTTAATGAGCCAAATCGGCCCAGTAAAAACAAAATGGCGGCCTGACAAAGTTGAAAAAAATCGTATTTCCTTTGTTTTTCATTTGACGCAAAAAAGTTACTGAGCTTTTTTATAGACCTTAACACGTTATACAACTTTTGTATTTAACATTTTTCTCTAAATTGTACATTAAAATATTTATTTAAGAAAATTCACAAATTATAATGGAATCTGTGAGCACGATAGAGGGCGTATTTTTGACGGATCGAAACCAAACTCGCTACAAAAATCGGTTAGACCAAAATCTTGGACGAGTTCGTTAATGAGCCAAATCGGCCCAGTAAAAACAAAATGGCGGCCTGTCAAAGTGGAAAAAAATCGTATTTCCTTTGTTTTTCATTTGACGCAAAAAAGTTACTGAGCTTTTTTATAGACCTTAACACGTTATACAACTTTTGTATTTAACATTTTTCTCTAAATTGTACATTAAAATATTTATTTAAGAAAATTCACAAATTTACCAGAAATTTTTTTTATTTTTGATTTGATGCCAGAATGTTACTTTGATTTTTTGTACATCTAAAAACATTCTATTACTTTTGTATCTAATTTTTTATTTTCGGTTTTATGCAAACATCTTACTGAAATAAGCCTGTCCAATTGGTCCTGTGCCATTGGGATTTTTTATGTTGTAGTCGGCTCAAAAATAGTTTAATTAATGATATTACTAAAGATCGATATTTTTTAAAACAAATCTTAAATTTTACAGTATTTGTAAACGCTAATGTCAAGCTCAAAGTTAAAACCGGCAACGTTGTTAAAATTTACGCTAGCGACATCTACTATTGGTTTTAATCTTGCGAACCAGAGATAACTTTATTCAAAAACAATGTGTATAACAAAGATGATATAATATGAGTCTAAAAGGCAAAGTTATGGTGTTCTAAAGAAGAAAACCAAAGTGTGGAAGCCATTTAAAATATTATATCTTCGATGTTCAGTAAATCACTCGGATATTTCTTTTCCTTTCATATATTTAATTTTTCAGTTTTTTATATATCTTCCTAAATCCTCCGTCTTGTTTTTGTTCTCACAATTCATTTTTACCTTGTCCTCATCTTCCCAAGTTTAATCCTCTATCTTGTCTTCGATCTGTTCCTTTCTTTCCTTCTAAACTTTATCATATGTTTCATTCTAGTTTTTCTGACCAACTTTTCGTATTCGAATGACAAATTTTACCGGTGTTCTGCTGTTTCTTTTGCATTTATTCGTATTATTTTTCAGTCTTTCTGTATCTTCCCAAATCCCCTGCTATTGTTTTTGTTCTTTGATAAACCCCTCCTACTTTTTATCTGATCCATTTTTTCCTAATTCATTTCTGAGTCTCCCCAAGTTTAACATATCATCTTGTTTTCAATCTGTTCCTTACTTTCGTTCTAAACTTTATCATATGTTTCGTTCCAGTTTTTCTGAGTAACGTTTCGATCATCCCCCGTATTCGAATGACAAATGTTATCGGTGTTCAATAAATCACTCAGCTGTTACTTTTCCACTGATTCGTGTCTTTTTTCAGTTTTTCTATATCTTCCTAAATCCTCTTGTCTTGTTTTTTGATAAACCCCTCCTACTTTTAGTCTGGTCCCTTTTCGTTCCTAATTCATTCGCCTTTCCAAAAGTAATCTTTCTCCTTGTCTTCAGTCTGTTCATTTCTATCCTCATTATTTTCCAGTTTTTCGATCATCCCCTGTATTCGAATGGCATCTTATATTCCACGTAAATGTTTTTCAGGTCCCATTGATGACACTCACGGTTTTTGGCGACCATTCGGTTTTGGTATCGTCGCTATATACAAAAGTGATTACATAAGATTAGGCGGATTCGATTTGCATATATCTGGATGGGGAAGCGAAGATGTCACGTTTTACGATAACGTTATCAAATCGGATCTCAAAATTGTAAGAAGCGTCGATCCGGGTTTGATCCACATATTTCATTCTGTCAAATGTGACGAAAAATTAGATAATAATCAAAAAATAATGTGTCTGGGAAGTAAAGCCAGCACATTAGGATCGCTACAACGATTACAACAGTTGTTTTTTAAATATAAAGATTTGTTTAGGTAACATATGGTTTACTTCTAGAGATTACACTAAATAAACATACAAGGAAAATAGTAAATGGCGAATAAAATAATTTTGCATCAAGATTTTTTTTAAATAATCCAATTACCTCAAATGTATATCTCATTAATCCCTTAGGTAATACCGAAATTATTTTAATACCATCGTAAATGATCAAATTGACTATATTTCATTTTTATCGATGCTCAACAGCTAAAAATACTCGTCTTGCCATTGTTAGTATAGTTTTAATTATTTATTTAATTATAATTTCGTGATTAAAATTTAAATTGTGGATAAAAATTGACAGCTTTCCTTCGAAAAGAAACTTGATCTGTCAGTATTATATAGTTGTCATTAAAATTGCTTTTATATACAATATAATTGTTTATTTAGTGTACTTAAACAGATTCAGATTTTTTTTTGGTTTTTCTTATCAACTACAAATAAAACAAAGCGGATTTTATATTTGTCTGTGATTTTATTTTTATGTCGCATTTAGTGGTAATATAGATATATATGAACAGTGCTTTTTTAAAAAATTGTGATTTTTATCATTGATAAAAAATTCTTTGCGCTAAGTAGAAGTTAATTTGACGAAATAAAGTTTAAAATCCTTGATTTACTATACTGCCATGAAAATTATAAATATGAAGCCATCTTAAATTCTTGATATTTTTTCTGATTAAACATTGAAATTTTTGAATTATCCCTGCTTTATCCAGGTTAACACACATTTTGCAAATTTAAATCGGATTTATAATTTCCTCTTAAAATATATTATTTCAGCGAGAAAACGAACTCTTGGTGGAATAGAAATAGGTCAACCAAATAAACTATCTGAATATTTCTGATAAATCAGTAATTTTTTAATTCTTTATTCAGGTTGACCGACATTTTTCAAGATTAAATCATTATTCAAATTTTCATTTTGAAATGTTTTAGTCATATTATATACTGATTATTTATGTCGGTTGAAAATGAAGTTCCTTTGTAATGTATTGCCACATTCAGCCATTTTTAATATTTTTTAGTTCCTGTAGATCGTATTTGTACAATATCACAATATACAAGGGTGTAAACATACAGTCCATTTATTTATGACAATCAATTGTAAAAAAAATCAGCTTTATTTTAATAAATTTTTGTAAGTTTTTCAGTGTTTTATTTTATTTTAGGAACATGGATCTGTATCCGAAAGTATAATTCTTTGAAAAATATTATTTAATCGAGAAAATCAACTCTTGGTGAAATAGAAAGATCAACCAAATTTATTACCTAAAAATTTTTGATTTTTCAATAATTTGTTGGTTCTCTCTCTGCTTTATTCGGGTTGACAGACATTTTCCAAGTTTAAATCGTTATTTATTTTTCCTTCTTACATTTACGTCAGTGAAAGTATATTTTGGAAAAAAATTATTTAATAGAAAAATTTTTTTTGATCGAATGAATAGTGTAGGTGGCGATTGCACCCACTTGATGGTCCAATTTATGACAGAGTAATTAATATAAGGTTACACCGAAGTGATTAAATAATTAACAAAAAAACTAACTATTAATCAATAAACCCACAATTCCTCAGACTAGTTTTTTTTTCACTTGAACCTATAACATAGTAGCTATCGACATCTATGAAACAGTGGACAAACTAAAAAGTACTTGCGCCTGTTCAACAATTTTCTCTAATTATTTGCAACCTTAATTATATTTCACAAGAGTTTAAATTAAGCTTTATTATATATAAATTCGCACCAACTTCTCAAGATCTTCACTCTTTATATTTGTGTTTGAATAACTGTTATCTTTAGAATTGCATAAGGACAGGAACGTTTCAAAAAGAGATACAATAATAGAGTATATTAAAGAACAAGTTTCATAAGGCACCATTTTATCACATACCTCCAAATTTAGAAAACGAGCAGAGAGCTTGAAAAAATCGGGAGAATTCAATGAAAAAAAAATGAATTATGCGAAAAAATCAGAAATTCTACAAAAAATTTAAAGAAATTGTCCCCGAATATACCAAAAATATGAAAAATTCTCGCGAATTCATAGAAAAAAAAAGAAAATTCAGAAAAAAATCGTCAAAATTTTGAAAAACTAAAAAAGTTAAGTTTCTGAAAAATCGGGCGAATTTAAAGAAAAAAACTGTATGCGAAAAAATCAGAAATTCTGCAAAAAATTTAAAGAAATTATCAGATGATTCGGAAATTCTGAAAAATTCCCGAATATCTGAATATGAAAAATTCTCGTAAATTCAAAGAAAAAAAGGAGTATTTAGAGAAAATTCGTCAAAATTTTGAAAAACTAAAAATGTGAAATTTCTGAAAAATCGGGAGCATTTTAAGAAAAAAACCAATATGCGAAAAAATCAGAAATTCTCTAAAAAATTTAAAGAAATTATCAGATTCGGAAATTCTGAAAAATTCTCGTAAATTCAAAGAAAAAAAAAAAATTAGAAAAACTCTAAAAATGTGAAGTTTCTGAAAAATCGGGAGAATTCACAGTAAAAAACTATAATATGCGAAAAAATAAGAAATTCTCCAAAAAATTTAAGGAAATTATCAGATGATTCGGAAATTCTGAAAAATTCCCGAATATTCGAATATGAAAAATTCTCGTAAATTCAAAGAAAAAAAGGAGTATTTAGAGAAAATTCGTCAAAAATGTGAAATTTCTGAAAAATCGGGAGGAGCATTTTAAGAAAAAAACCAATATGCGAAAAAATCAGAAATTCTCTAAAAATTTAAAGAAATTATCAGATGATTCGGAAATTCTGAAAAATTCTCGTAAATTCAAAGAAAAAAAAAGAAAATTTAGAAAAATTCGTCAAAATTTTGAAAAACTAAAAAAGTGAAGTTTCTGAAAAATCGGGCGAATAAATTCCCGAATATTCGAATATGAAAAATTCTCGTAAATTCAAAGAAAAAAAGGAGTATTTAGAGAAAATTCGTCAAAATTTTGAAAAACTAAAAATGTGAAATTTCTGAACAATCGGGAGCGCTTCAAGAAAAAAAACCAATATGCGAAAAAAGCAAAAATTCTCTAAAAAATTCAAAGAAATTATCAGATGATTCGGAAATTCTGAAAAATTCTCGTAAATTCAAAGCAAAAAAATAAAAATTTAGAAAAACTCTAAAAATGTGAAGTTTCTGAAAAATCGGGAGAATTCACAGTAAAAAACTATAATATGCGAAAAAATAAGAAATTCTCCAAAAAATTTAAAGAAAATTGTCAGATGATTCGGAAATTCTGAAAAATTCGAAAAAAATCCCTGAAAATTGGAAGAATATGAAAAATTCTCGGAAGTTTCATAAATTCTCGTAAATTCAAGTGAAAAAATGAAATTTAGAAAAAATTCGTCAAAATTTTGAAAAACTAAAAATTGTAGGAATATTCGTAACGTCTGCAAAGTTTTAATCGCTGCCAAATAAAAAACAGGTAAACTTATGATAAATTTATTTATTACAAAGTTCCTTGGTAAAAACAACGGAATTATAAATAGCTCAACCTTGTTTTTGAGCCAACTCCTTAGCTTTCGCCTTCTCCAACTTAGTAATACGAGCAGCAGATTTAGAACCGAGTAAACCGCCTCCCCAGTGCCTCCTAATCTCATCGGCGCGATCATTGAAGTTCGTTTTGACGACTTCAAGAAGTTTGTTAAAGTTGGACCTGTAAAAATATAATTAAAAAACCGCATTTTACACTAACAAGGAGATTATCGTACCTATCTCCAGAATCAACTTGAGTAAGAGCAATTGCGGCACAAGTCTTTCTTCTTACTAATAGACCGAGTCTAGCTTTACCTTTGACTATACAATAAGGGACTCCCATTTTTCTGCAAAGAGCTGGTAGGAAAAGTACCAACTAAAATACAATGAGAATAAAATAAAAACAACATAAAGTAAAAAAAACATTTTTTTTTATTTTTAATTAAACTCAGTGTCAACTGTCTTCATTTTTGAATGTAATACGTGATTACTTCTCAGGTGAAGAAATTCTAAAAGCATCATTGTTAAAATTTTATTTTCCCTGTATATTCATACAATATAAAATTATTTAGCAAATTTAATGTTTATTTAGTTATATTCCAACATTTATTACTAAAATAAACAATTTCAACTAAATACAAGAATTAAAAAGAAAATTTGTTTGTTTAAAGCCAGACACACATGCGCCCCTACTGTGTCACTGCTAGTCTCTGAAATATTTGAGCAATTCTGCAGAATTCTAAGAAAATTGTCAAAAAAATCGAATATTTTATTAAATCCTTGGGAAAATGAATAGATCTTTCGTATTTTTTTCGAATCCTTCAGAATTTTCGATTATTTTATTTTCGGAAATATGCCAACAAAGAAAATTCAGAAAAAAATTAAAAAAGAGAAAAAATTTGTCAAATCTTTGGACAGTTGAAATAATCTGAGGAATTCGTTGAGGATAATAATATTGAAGCCATTTTTTCAAATTGTGAAATTATTTATAAGCAGTTAGTGTCAGTTAAAAAAGTAATATGAGTAAATTCCACAGAGTAAGGATCGAACAGTAAATTTGATTAAAATCAGAAATTCTTCAAAAAACTAAGAAACAACAAATTCAGTTCTATAAATAATCATCACCAAGGCAAATACATTGTATCAGCTTTTAATTAAATCATATGCACTATTACTAAATTTTATTTATTTCTAGCACCTAGAAGTTATTCTAGCACCTCTAGAAGTTAGCATCCCTATTTATCGCACACCTATATCGCCCAATAACTGGCTAAATCAAGTTTGTATCCCTGAAATATTCTTACCCACTGTACAACATATCTTAAAAAACAAAATAATAAAAACTGATTATTTAGGATCAACTTTTTTAAATCTTCACATTATTTAAGAATACATTGACTAAACAAATTAACTTACCTCGATTGGGTCAACATCATGTGCGATAACAACCAATTGGGCCTTTTTCTGTTCGATAAGTTTGGTAACAGTATTCGTACCTGCTTTTAACGTGTTAGGTTTCTTTGCGGGCGCCTCTTCCTTTTTGGCAACCTTGGCTTCAGCTTTAGCCTTCAATCTGTTTTTCTTCTGGAGAGCAGTCTCGGGTCTGTATTTTTCCAATACTTTGAATAATTGCGTGGCCGTTTGTTTATCGATGGTTTGTGAAAATTGATTGATTGGTGGTGGAACCTTCAATCTTTTTTGTAATACGGCCTTCTGTCTCTGAATACGAATGTATTTGGGCCATTTAACAAAACGAGATAAATCTCGCGGGGGTTGGATATCCTGTCCTAAAATTGAATAAATATTAAGAAAATTTTAGGTTGTGGTTAATTAAAAACATACCAATTCCAAAATTTCTAGGTCTCTTTTCGAAAAGAGGGTTAACTTCTTTCTTTGCTTCGACTTTTTTAACGGCTAAGGGAGCAGCAGCTACTTTTTTTCCCACTTTCTTCTTCGGCTAAAAGGATTAAAAACAGTTATAAAAGGTGAATAAACAATTAAGAGAACATATTAAATTCTTCATTAAATTTCAGTCTTTCTATGGTGGTAGAAGATTTTTCATCCAGTTACCTCAGATAGCAAATACAGTCATCATAAACATTAAAAACATTTTTACTAACTATAACTAAACATGTAAAACGAAAAAATATGATATAGGGAAGAAAATATAAAATACATACCTTCTTTTGGACCATTTTGGTAAATAAATCCTACTAGGATCCCTCTAATAATAAAAAATTAATTTTACACCACCGACAACCTCACTTCAGTGGAGCTGTCAATGCAAAAAGAACACAAACGTGGTCGCGCAGTTACAGGTTCACCAACCTGTTTCAGAAATGTCAAAATTGTAAATTGCCATTAAAATTTAAAACTGCTCTTAAGTATTGATTAGAGAACCAGAGATTTATATTTAGTAGATATACCTTTTCCACTAAACGTGATATTTCTATTACCAAAATTGATATAAAACAATTTAGAATGGATAATCAAAACACAGCGTTCCACTCTAAGAATTATATCTATATAATTTCTATGGTAACACTAGACGCTAACCATAGATATAGAGATATGTACTGAGTGTAAGCTATCTTATTGTGTTGTGCAGTGAAAATAGACTGAAAAGTGAAAAGTAATGGCAAAGTACGAGGCATAACGCCAATACCATAGACAAATAATATAAAATGGCACACGCACCACGCACATTCAAGTTCCTATATAGATAGCTAACAAGAAGCATTGAAATTGTATATAATTTCTATGGCGTGGAGGCAAATAATAGATAACCTTTAGTTGAATTATCCACAAAACATTATACATTAAAAAGTTTATTTGTGCTCTGTGAAGTTAATTATAAATATTTACTCTATGATTGTTTGTTTCATTTATATAATCTTTGATTTAGAATATTTAATTTCTTATAATTTTTGTTGGGCAGAGAGTGTTTATCTGCTTCTTGACTGTGTTAATTTTTTAATAAGTTGTACGTAATTTTGCTTGTTGTTAGAGATCGGATAATAGACACTTTTAGCTTGTCATAAATTTTTACACGTATTCGTTTCGGAGTTACGTTGATGTAAAACATAAAGCAGTTATCAAGGAAACCTTCTTAACGGTTAACATATCGTTTCGTGCTAAAACCAGGATGGTCAAAGCACTATTCATTGGTAAAAATAAAAAAATAATGAAAAATAAAACTAAAAATGAACTTTGTGGTTATAATCAAACCAAAGCAATATCAAAGAAGGCCTGTACAATAGCTCTAATAGCACAGATTTTGCACTGATTTTGGGGAGCTTGGTGTAAATATTTCGCTTAGGCCGAGGTAAAATTTAATTCATCATCGTTTCCAGTGAATTTATGGTTACGTTTTTGACAAAACGAAAGAGATACTATCGCCATGTTTGAATTGCCGCCAAGTTTTGATGGAAGCCCTCTCACACCCACCATTTTTATGGGCGAAGTGGGCGAGACGCGGTCGCATACAGTGACGTTGAACGACAGTTTGCGACGACCACTGGCATTAAGTGGAACGATAAAGTGGGTGTTACGATAGTTGTAGCAAAGAATACACCATTCTTTGGTTGTAGGCTTTAAGTGGAAAGCACCCTATATATAACGCTACGCGTAGCGTTATATGAAACAAAGGCACGATACACCAAACACGGTATGCTATTGCACAGGCATATTCCATCCCTTTCTCCTCTCTCTCTCTCTCTCATTTGTGACGTCAAGCGGGAATTGGAGTCGCATTTTTCAATGTAAAATGTATGCAGCATATCGGTTATAATGTTGTATTTGGAAATATAGAGAAAATTGGATGTTGCAAAAGTGATATTTCATAAAAAGACGTTTTTCTATACATGATTATTGAATTTATAGGATAAATTCCTCGTTCTCTAGGTTTGCTCAATAAAATAGATTCTTAAATTAGATTAGAGAAATAATGCAAGTATTCAATACAAAAATAATATTTCCGATGTATTTTTTATTTATTTCATTGAGCAAATCAAACATTCTTCTAATAATAAAAGCGGAACTGAAAATAATTTACGTAATGTGCAGGAATCAAATTAAAAAAAGCAATAAATAATAGTTAGATAACTTAGTTTATTCAGGTAAAGGTACATTAATAATAAAATTTATAGATTTAAGTACCCATAGTACAAAAAATGTAAACAAAAAACTGTAGCAACCAAAAAGTTATCCGAAGAAACTGTTTATTTCAACGAACAGTTATCTTGCTATGTTTGTTGGGGTTTATTCTTCCAAGGTGAATTAGAACAGTTTTCTTCCCAAGTCAGCATATCGTTCATGTTACAAGTTACAAGCAAGTGGACAAGAAAAAAATCATAGCTGTAGAACGCACGCACATGCTGGTAATCATAACGTCATAAAATGACAACCGTCAAGTTAATTTTCATTCGGCTTTGAATTTATTAATTTCTATATATTTTTAGCTCATTGAAACTTTGTTAAAAACAAACAATTTTATTATTTATTATTATATTACAGGAATATAATAACTATTTTACCAATTATATTTTTGTATTGGTATCAGTGATTGGAAAGTAGTTCTGTGATCATGTCAACGTTTTTAATTTTAACCTATCTACAATTTCCCACCTTTTTGTACACAGTCTTTAGTAAAAGTACGTTTAAAAGTTCTCAATTACCGGTTAACTAACGAAACTATTATAATATCGAATAATTCTACTTAACAATAAAAACATACCAAATAAAAATGTTTTGGGGTAAGTATATTATGTAGTATTAATTTATTATAAAAAAACCACGTGTTACTTTATAGTAATTTTTTATGTATATTGATTACAATTCTTAATGTATCTATATACATTTCGTTTTGCATTTATTGGACTAATTATATACGTGAAGAATAAAGTTTAGTTTATAAAAAATTTAATAACCTTGAAATATACAACAAATATGTTTAGGTTTAATTATGGAGCCGCACAGGCGGTACACGCAAGTAGTTAAAAAACCTTTTCACATCTCAATGGCTTCGTTAGACCTTTCTACTTCTTCGGAGGAACCAGCTCAAATAATGTGCGGTTTTCAAGGCAGAAATTACTTATTATGTACCCTTCGTAAACCAGATATGCTGCAATGTTCTTTAGATCTTAATTTCGAGGTAAATTTTTGCTGCGTTTTATAATTATAACATTTTTCATGTATTGCATTTTTAATTTAGGCCGGAGACGAACTTTCGTTGGCTACAAACGGTAAATGTCACATACATCTAACGGGTTACTTGATAGAAACTGGATTGGAGGATTTGGAAGAGGAGGAAGACGAAGAAGAGGTTGAAGAGGAAGAAGTCGTCGAAGAAAAACCGACTAAGAAGAAAAATAAGAGGAATAAAGTTGAACTCAAGAACGGACGTGAGTTTTAACATTCGATTTATTTCGACAATATAATAAAAAATTATTATTTCAGCTCCTACTAAAAAAGCAAAAGCCGATAAACAAAAAGCGGAATCGGACGAAGAGGACGATAGCGATATTGATGTGAGTGCTCTGTTAAACAATACTTTCGATAGCGATGATGATGATGATACTTTTAATACTTCTGATCAGGAAGAAGAAGAAGACGAGGCAGTGGAAGAAGAAGAAGAAGGAGGAGAGGTAAGTTTTTTTTCATATAACTATATATTTTTTTTGTTTTGTTGGTAAAATTTTAAAATTACATTTTAAATTGTTTGAAAGTATCCCCCTTTTTCGGGGTACTGGAAACGATTTTGGCAGAAAAGTTCAATGGTGTTTTGACAATGTACCAGGTAGTTTTAATAATGTAAATGTCCCATACTTTGGCATCTCAATATTTTTTAAATATATTATTAAACATGACATCAGTTTGAAAGCTTTTTTGTGATCAATATTGGCGTTTTATCGGTAATTTAATGCCTGATTCATGTAGTTTTCGTTTTTTTTTTTTTATATCAATTTATTTGTGGACTTGTTATTTGAACCCTATTTTATGATAAAATTTCGTTCTGCTTCTAAGTTCGTGAGCTCGTGACCCCAGTTTTAGGATAAGTTTTTAACACTTAGTTATAATAATTTATTAATAGAGAAATATTAATATTTATAGGGTTTAATAACACTGTTCTACATTTTGAAATTTTGTGTGGCTCTCCGATTTTTCTTTGGGTTTTTTGCTTCTATTGAATTTTAATATGTACTCGATTTATACAAGCTTTTAGAGAAGGGAGAATATAAAATATGAAACTTATAAGCAATACAGTAGTGAATTTTTTAAAATTAAACAAAAAACCACAATCCAACATACAAATAATAATACACCGAGGAACCTCTTTGAAATAGCTGAAACACCAATTAAAGTCACATTAAGAATGAACATTTTATTGAATAAGCTGTTATTCTAGAACTGTTTTTATAGTTTCAATCAGTGTTACCAGAAATGTTTGACGTAGGGTCGTTTAATTATCTTCAACAAATTAGCATCAAAAAAGGATCAAATTCCTACCTATTTTAGAGTTGATTCCACTGTGTTGACAAGGATAAACAATGCCAGCTCGATGTTGAGCTGACATTGTCATTATTTTTTCTAAAACGGCTTGAGTTAGCATCAAATTTCTAAATATTAATAATTTATTTTATGACTATTCATCGGTTCTGTAGGATAATAAAAAAACAGATTTTCCACTATGCCGACGTTTCAGATTTATTTAAATCCTTCATCAAGGCTACAAAGATATACATGCAACTGGTGATTAGCTGTTATGTTTTTTACTAGACACAGATTGCACCTCACTGATATGCTCACTCTGAGTGGTCTCAAAATACCTATCAAAACAGAATACAATTAACAAAGGAAAAATTGAATCACGTAAAAGTTGGGAAAAGAGTTGGATAGAATTTACCAAAAAATCTAACAATCATTACACTTTAATACATCCAACTTTACCGATTCGCGTCCCACACATTGATGACTATGCTGTAAGCCGAGCGTACTCCAGTGTTGCCAGATGGGAAAATTGAGAATCCCCAGACCTAAACCGAATTTGTCCCCAGAATTCCCTAGACTGATAATAACGAAATATCCCTAGAATTCCCCGATCCTTTTAAAAAAAATTGTGGTAATTTCAAAGATAAATTAAAATAACATAGTGTGATTTATAAATGTAATAAAAAATAAATGTAAGAAACACTAATAATGCAAAGAACAGTCTAAAAAATATATTTTGTTCTATATTAAAATGAAAAAATCAAAGTTTTTAGGAAACAAAATAGGTTAATAAACAGTGGCGCAAAATGAAAAAAAAAATCATTCAGTTCCATACACGTTTTTTGAGGACATTAACTTTAAATGATCGTTTGTAACTTCAAAGTCTTGGCAACAATTATTGGTCGAAAATCTTATAACTGAAACAGCATTTAAAGCCTCGCTTCCCAACTTATTTCTTTTTTTTGTTTTAACATCTGTCACTACAGAAAAAAACCTTTCAGTTTCGGCATTGCTATGAGGCAAAGCCATGCATAATCTAGCTAATTTAACTATATTACTATATTCGGGTTCATCATAAAAATCTTTAAATTTTCTTAATTTTTCCCAAAATTCTTCGACCGACACTTAATTGTAATAGACTTTCTTTTTGGATGTCATCTGAAAAGTTAACGGAAATATTTTTCCACTCAGAGTCGATGGCATTCCCATCGATGTCATTAATGGAAATAAATTTGCTCCAAACAATCTTAAGTGATGTTAGATCTTTAGGTTTTGTAAGGGTCAATGCAATATGGGGGTTTAAGAATTCCAACGCATCAAAAAATGGATCGGTCAGGGGGAATCGAATCTGCATATCCGTTGCTGCAGTTATCATAAATTCTAAGCATGATTTTCTGATGGAAGTTTGAACATCATCCGGTAATTCAAGTAGAAAATTCTTACATTCTAATCCGAGATCAATGTTTTCCAAAGGCAGAAAATTTCTGGGATTTTTACAGTTTATCTTATAATCGTTTAAATGCTCCGGAATTATAAAATGTGCAATGGTTTTTTTAAATAATTTTTTTGAATATTTAGAAAATTCGTGAATTAATAGTTTTTTACCCTGAAATAACCCATTAAAAGTATTAAAAAGATTTAAAAAGTATTTTAGAAACAATAATATTGCTTTTGTGCATTTATTATTAAACTCGGTAAAAATAAAATCAACAGATTTGCTGTTGTCTTCGAGTTTTGCAAGTTGGAAAAAGTTAAACAACATATCCCAGTATTCCAAAACCCTGTTAACAGCATGTTGCATACTTAGCCATCTCGTAGCAGATGGTTTCAACATTTTTTTCTGTTGCAACTGAAAGAACTCTTGCATTTCTGAGAGTTCTGCAGTTCTTTTTGCAGAGCACGAGAAATAGCTTGCAATGCTTCTTACAAATTCCTCTGGGGTACGAGGTAATTTGGAATAAGCATTACTTGCTACCAAAGCACCAGAGTGGCAAATGCATGGCAACATAATTAATGCCTCTGTGTCTGCTTGCAACCCAGTAAAAAATGAATTATTTTTACCCACCATCACATTTACATTGTCTGAAGCAAAACCAATAATATTTTTTAAGGAAATGCCTTTTAATTCAAGGCAACTTTTAAAAGCCTCATACAAATGTTCAGTGTCGCAATTTTTGGCATTTATTGTTATTAACTCTAACAACTGGTCACATATTACGCCACTGTCATTCACATATTTTACACCAATACAAAGTAATTTGTTTACAGATATGTCCGTACTTTCATCCACTAAGATGCTGAAATGTCTATTTTTAAGGATTGCTGATAACTTTTCTGTTTCCTTCTTCGCAATGACGTTTTTAATTATATTTGTGGTTTTAGTTCTACCCAATTTAATATCTTTTAAAACTTCAGAATCGGGGAAACAGTCTTTTAGTACAGACACAAGGTGTTCTATGACTTGAAAAGCCACATTGTGGTGAGCAAAAAAAACAGACAGTTCTATTTCTGCTTCAGACACTTTTTTTGAATGTATTGTCTTTTTTTGGAAGAACTTACCAATCGATACAATGCCTGCCATTTTAGCAACATGTTACGGGTTAAAAACAGGATTCGTTCAATTCTATACCCAAAAAAAACACAAATACTAACCTTGGGACATCCAGAAACAAGACAATCCTAATTAATAAGTAATATATATTGGAATAACATCTCAAAATTCGATTAATAAACCTATGAACAACTTCTGCCAGCCATTGCCATGTTTACATTTTTTTTAGTATCCATTAGAAGGTACTGTCAAACCGCAAATAAAATTCTTCTTCCACGATTCATTTAAATTATTGTTATTCATTGGATAAAGTCACCGTGGCTAAATAGTATGTTGAATGAAGACGTCTTCCTTCCTAGTTCGGAGAGGAGACATATGTGACACTGGTACCTTTTCCTGTTTTTTTGGCTTCTGAGGTTAGCATGTGCTACCATCCTAGTTAGGGATAATTAAGCTGAAAAAAAATAGGTATTAATACTTATTATAATCAAGGGATTATATACATTTAATTGGATTTCAAGTATTAAATATTAGTTACCTACGAGGTCACCCAAGAACAATAGACCTTTATTTTCTTACGATCTTCATTATTGAGATACCTGGATGTTGAAAGGCACCATCAATCCCTTACTTCAGGCAGTTACCAGTCGTGGTTTTCATCACCGGAATAATTTACAGCTTATGGGGATATGAGCCCGCCTCCAAGTAAGCCCGTTCCACTTATACCCAGTGTTGTTTCACTCAGTTGAATGAACTCCCGAGTTCAGGTTTAATCATATATTGGATGTGTGTGTAGAATATCCCAAGTACATTTTAATTATAACTAAAGTTACTGTGCTATAAGACTTCTATTGTGTCATTGATATGTAAATATGAATTTCATCTAGAATAAGAGGTGGTTAAACAATTAGATAATTATTAGACCATTCGAAGTTAAGTTCAAAATTTACCTGAATGATTTCTAAATTCATTTACCGAGGGATAATCTCAACCATTTAGTTAAAAGGTATTAAAAATAGTATACTCATTAAAACATGTAAACAAACAGTACTGGTTGTCCGAATAACTTGCTATAATCCAAATGTAATCTTTTATTTTCATGATGACTATTATTATGACATTCGGGACGAACTTCACATTGTCTAGGTTAAACTGATAACTGATATAAAATTTCAACACAGAATATAACGCTACCCGAGGTAGAATTATTCTATATGTATTAATTCTCTTTTCCCCTACCATAGACAAAATAATATAGAGACGTCTATAGTAAATAAACATTTGTACTTACTTTTATGGAAAGTAAATTTTTTTTTTGATAAAAACCCCATCCCTGAGATATTTTCAATAGAGTCTATTTCTCATTAACACTAATAAATTAATAAAGTTACTTATGGCGCAACAAACATTTTTCTTGCGTTTTTCAGTCGCTAAAAGTTTTTGTAATTCAGATTTGCCACATTGTAAATCACAATCACATGGAGCACAATGGCAAAGATGTTCGTTGCTAATATGTTCTCTAAGCCATCCTTTAAACTGAGGTTTTTCTAACCATTCCCTTTTGAATTTCTGGTCATAACATTTTTGTTTCCCAATTCATGCCGAATCTTCCGTTTTTTAACAGGCGTTACACATCAAGATCAAGCGATGAGTTCGATGACCGATGTTATGTGATGCCCCGCCCCCGCCGATAGCCAGTCAGCCAGTAGCGTTGGGAAGTCGGGGAAGCCCCGAGAAAGGAGAAGACTCATTTTTGATACAAGTGAAATAAAAATACTTCTTTTTTAGAAAATTCCTTATTATTAGAGGCGGTATTTTAAATTTATTGCATTGTGTTACAAAAATCATCAAACATCCCTAGAATCTCCCTATTTCCCTAGACAAAAAAATTATTTAAAAAACTCCCTAGAACTAGGGATAATTCCCTAGGTCTGGCATCACTTGCGTACTCTGTCACTATTAAGATGGGTTTATACAGAAAATAAAATAAGAAATAAAATATAAAGTCGACCTTATGGAAAATATATATAGCGTTTATAAAGGAAATAACAAATAAGAGATAAAATAAAATAAAATCAAAGTTGGACTTTTAATCTTCGATATTTTATTTTATCTGAAAACGAATGTGCGCAATCGTAAGATTATTGATTATTGCATGTTTGGTATTATCTGTGGTTTGGTACACATAACCTTACTTTTAATACGTACTTTTGTCGTTTGTTATTAGGAAGAAAATAATAACATTAACTGTCTCGACCCTTACTTGGTGGAATCTACTCATATTAGTGTTTTAAATTAAACTCACGGTTTCTAGTTAATTCCACAATATAATAAAAATTATTGAAAATTCTAAAAAATTGACCATTGTTTCGATAAATCAATATCATCGTCAGAATGACAGAAGTTACATTTCATTTGATGCCTACCTAGATGTTTAGTAGTTATTTTTGGCTAGACCAAGAAGTGACCTAACTTGTGATTGACTTAATATATGTTAATAGAAAAAAGAAGAAGATGTGATATTACAAATATTGAACCTTAGATATTAGTAGCACTATGGTGATATCCTGGATAAGTATAACTGTGCAATGATATAGAAAACCAGGAAAACTATATCTGCTGATCTTTACAATTCAACGGAAACAGAACAAAACCTCAAAATATGGAAGAGAAGGGTACGAAATATCGATATTTTTTCGAAAATAATCGAAAAGTTTCTCAAATATTTTTAATTCCGATACTATCGATGCTTTCGCTTAATCGAGCTCAGTTTCCTTTGCTTTGATCACAAATAAAAATTGTCTTATATTATCTGTGATTTGGTACTATAGTCTGTATATATTTTTCTTTGTGTGTGAAGGCTTTAGTTCCATTGATGGCTTGTTAAATTCCGATAATTTTGATACAGTTCCTAAGTAATCACTCTATGAATAATATATCGATATATTGAAATATCAATATTTTGTATTATCCATATATCGAAACTGTTGAATAATATAGATACGATATATCGATGTTTTTCTTCCCATTCCCAACTAAAGACCGATCACTTTGACACACAATTTTTTTTATGTTCCGTGTATTTGACGAGTGACAATTAAACAATTATTTTATTTTATTTGTCTGTATAAACTGAACAAACTTTCCTTATTTCTTTCTATTTTATTTTATGCTATTTTAGTTCATTTTATTTGCTGTATAAACCCAACTTTACCAGGTTAAAATTGAATCATGCTAAATTTCCAGCACATCTTCACAGAATTGGTGTAGCAGAAACGAACATCTGTTCATGCGACAACGAATCCATTGCTGACTTGAACCACATACTTTTTTCATGTGGAAAATATAGCAGTAGTCGTCCTAACTTTCTACGTTTCATCACCAACAGTAATATAGCTCAACCCTTTAATTTAACCACTCTGCTAAGTATGAATAATAAAAATGTCCTAGATCAGTTAATCACTTTTCTCAGAGAAAGCAAACTTGATATCTAAATTAATTTAAACCGAAAATATATTAGGACCTAATTTAACACCATTTCTGTGGCAAACGGATTCTGTCCAATGCCAACCCTCACTTCACACACACACACAAATCGTGATTATGACTATTAAATGTTCAATAAAAACATTAAAACTTCAAAAACTTTCATAAAACTTTAAAACCTTAAAAACTTCAAAATCTTAAAAAAAACTTATACTCATGTAAAAATTTAAAAATTTCAACAGAATTCCAAAAAATATCTCGCATTTTTGTCTCTAAGAAACATCAAATAAAATAAAATCTAAATTGCTGACAATTTAAAATTACTCAAGGTGTCACTATTACCTAGTGAGGTTTTTCCGTCGAGCAAAAATTAATGACTAGGTAAGAGTGACACCTAGAATTAGAGGAGGTGTTCATTAAGGTGGACATTTCTTGGCCTTGAGGGGCTAAATCTTCAATTGTGTTATCTTGGATAAAGCTGATTATAGGTTCTGTAACATTCAAGGGAGTTTCTTGAGCTTGAGGAGTTATATCTTCTACTGGTTGTTCTTGCAGAGTGTTGGCTATAGGTTCAGTAACAGTCTTGTGACAATTAACACAGATATGACCATTCTTCTTACATTTGTAGCACATAAGTTTATCTTCAGAAAGGAAACGGAAACTCAATATGTGGCTGTATTCGGGTTGTGAAATTCCAATCCGAAAAAATGTTATAGGTGACATCAGGGATAATCCTAGATCTCTGAGACTCTGTTCTATAATGTTGTGAGGGATTGTTGGACATACGTTAGAAAGGACTAATCGAGTAGATGGTGAGATCAAACGGCGAGCTTTGATCATTTGACTGTTAACTTCAATTTCTCCTCCTTTATTTAGAAATGTGTCCACTATGGTTTGACTAGAGAGATAGATGCATACTCTGTTGTTCGAAATTTTAGATGAGAGTATTATATATTTCGGTTGAACATTGGTTCCAAGGGTGATGATGATGTATTCATGGATTTTCACTTCTTCCATAGCGGGGAATATGATTGATGGGTATTTGAATGTTTGTACTACTGTAGAATAAGACTGAGTTGGGGGATTCAAAGAGTTTTCTTGATTTGATTTATAATTTTGAGTACTCCTGTAGTCAGAGGTACTCGCTCATATTTTATAAAAGATTTTCTGCAGAATAACTGGTATCACTTCCTCCTAAGTGCGACCCTTAATAAGGGTCTGGCGAAATATTTTCTAAATAGTATCAATATCTGATATCAAATTCAGATTCACTTTTAGTTATTAATTGTTCTTTTACTAACGATCAATAAAAAGTTAAACTGATATTCTTACTGTTTGTTTTGATTCACTGAGAAATATACACTAATTAGTTTTTAACTACTTATTTTATTTATCGTTTCGGAGCGCACAACTGTACTACACAAAGGTTCGACACCACATGGATATATGCTAAGTTTTTTGTTTTTTTATATTGACTTTGTTAGTTATCAATAATTCATTTCCTTCTTCATGCCGGGTCGTTAACCTTTACTTATATTATCTTTAATTACTTTTTTTCGAGTTTTCCTTGTCTCTTGTTCCATTTCCACTCATTTCCATTCATCATTACTTTGTTGTATCCAATTTTTGTGTTTTTTCCATTTATTTTTTCAGTATTGCCAAAGTTTCTGATTAGTTTCTGTTTTTCTCACTCTTTCTTTGTTAAGTCCTCATTAATATATACTCTATCTAGTGCCATACTTCTTAGTTTTGCTTTATTCTCCATAACTTTTTTTGTCCTCCTCTCCTTCTAGCTGTATCAATCAGGTTTTTGCTCTTATCTTTTTAGCCGACTTAATGTTTGTTTCCACTTCTATGTATTGTTTCAAGAAATTTTCCATACGATCTTTCAGCATTCCTTCATCTTCTGTATATATCAATAGACCGCTCATTACTATATAATTTTTTTCTTGTTCTTTTCTATGTTTTTTAGTTCATCTTTGATTTTTGCATTTTCTGTTTTTATTTACTCATTTTCTTTTCTTAATCTTGCATTTTCCTCTTCAAGTATTTCCTTGGAGAAATGTTTTTGTTCAGTTCCTATCTGATGTATTTCGTTTCTTGTTTCCATTTGACATCCCCAATTTCTTCTTAATTTCTGTTTTCATGTCTTCCATATTACTTTTCATTTTTAGTTTAAATTCTTCCAGTAACTTTTTAATTTCTTCCATTTAAACTTCTTTTATATTAGTTTCTTTCCGTAAAGGTGATATTCTGAGTAGTTTGTTTTTTCTAAATGTTTTTACTTCTTCCTCAAATGAGTTATCGTGCTCTGGCTTTTGTCTTTTCCTACTCATCCAGCAAGTCTAACGATCAGTGTGTAGTATTAGTACAGTCAAGTGTTGGTCATCAGTAGCCAAACAAAAAATAGATGTGCAACAGTCACACATTTTCAGTGCATATAATAAATACATGGGTGGAGTTGATTTACACGACCAGGCAGTAAGCAACTACAGGATTTCTGTTAGATGTGAAAAGTGGGTGCTGTTTACAAATATGATCAACATGAAAGATGTTAATGCCCGGAGACTGTATCAATTAGCAAATAATAATTTAATCTCATTGTTATAGTTTGAAAGAATTATAGTGCGTCACTATTAAGCATGCAATGGGAAATTGATAAAACCGACATGCTGCTTAATTACCACCAACTGTATGATGTCATGAGGGTGGTAATTTCCCGAATAAATTAGATCAACAGTAACATTGTACTCAGTGTCACAAAAAAGCTAGGCGGAGTTGCTCAAAATGTGCAGTGGCCATTTGCATCGAACAAGAGTGCTTAACAGTATTTTATTCCTAAGATGTTTTTAACCAATTTTTTTTTATTTGTTTTGTTGTAGGAACTAATTGATTTTTGTTTGGTTTTAACCTTTATTGTATTTTTCTTTGTACTTGAAAATAATGAGTAAAACGTAATGTATTATCTCACTTGGGGATATATACAGGGTGGTACATCTAAAACGAAACAAAGACATTTATTGGTAGATTGATTATTTTTTGGAAAAACGCTCAGGCCCGTCGATTTTGTTTTTGAGGGGGAACAAAGTTGGCAAAGAACTATGTTAACACGTGGCACCACTCCTAAAATCTTAAATGGAAAGGTCAAATGATTATCATTTGAAAGGTCTTTCAATGCCCTTTATAATGATGTAAAATTCATGTACTTCAGTAGTTTTGGAGATTTATTGATTTAAAGCTTAAATATATTTGGCAACAAAGTAGTTTGAAAATGAAGAATTAACTGACAAGTCGGCCAAGTAAATATTGAAGATTTTGCTCAAAATGCGCCCCACATTTTGTAATATTTGAGGAGTAATTTGAAGGCACTCATTCGTAATTCTTTGTCGCAAATCTTCTAACGATATTGACTTAGTAGCACAGATTTTGCTTCTTAAATGACCTCACAGAAAGAAATTCAAAGGCGACAAATCTGGCGATCTTGAAGGCCATTTTATGGCACCTCTTCTACCAATCCCTCGATCTGGAAACGTCTGATCTAACTATTGTCGAATATGTAATGTGGTGGGGCATACCGCCGATCATTCTGATATTCAATTATGGCGCCTTGCATTAATTCCAAATACATTTCATCAGTCAATTTTCCAGGTAAGAAAAAAGGACCAACTAAATGATCGTCAAAAGTAACAGGCCAATCATTTAATTTTTGTTGCTGCTGTGTGTGTACCTCAGAATAATTAATGAAGAAACTGCAGCTTAAGGGAGGCTTTACAAGACTTGATAAGTTCTTCTACTAGATCTTTGTAGTTGTCCGGCTTTTGATACTTGGAAGTTGCTACTTACATTTTTGAAGGCATTCCATAACCTTTTTTCCCTTCTCAAAAATGTAGTTACATTATTTTGATCCTTAAAAAGATCCCGTGTTTGAGGTCTAACGAGGATTCCTTCTTTAAGCTTTGCTTGCTCTGTTAATGTTACTAGTTCTCGGTAAACAGTGCTAAATTTCGTGAAGAATGACAAAAGTCGGTGAATAAACAAAATATGCAATTGTTTTGCCCGAAATCGATGCATTTGCCTAGAAACTTCAAATATTGGCCGTTTATGTATTATAATTACCGACATTTTCCCCCCAAAAAAATCGGCGACCAATACATTGTAGTTTCTTTGGTTATTTAATATTTTTGGAGCTCTATAATAAGCAATATAATCGCGATATCAAAATTCCGACCCATCTTTAGATTTGATTTTGTATTTTTAGAACGAATGGGAGGATGCAGAAGACAGTTCTCTAAGTGAAAGCGAGGATGAGACACCGCAACCTCAACAATCCAAAGTAAATAATAAGGGAAAAGTTAATGGAACTCCTCAGAAACAAGAACAACAGAAAGATAAAAAGAATAAGAAAAATAAACAGCAACAACAAGACAAAGCTGAGAAGACAATTTCCCCAAAGAAGGAATCGCCTAAAAAGGTACTTCAAAGCGGACTTATCATAGAAGATTTGAAGGAGGGACAAGGTGCTCCGGCAAAACCTGGAAAATTTGTTACTGTAAGTAATTTTTATTATGATTATTTAGCATTGTGTATATTATACTACCTTTTTTATTAGTTACCGTGATTTTTTGTTTTATTATTTAATTATTTTCAACATCTTTTGGAAAAATGAGGGAAATTCGAAAAATAACTGGAATGTGCAAAAATATTACAGATATTCTTCAAGAAAAGAAGGAAATTGAGAGAAATTCATCAAAATCCTTGTAAAAAGTAGGGGGAATTCGAAAAAAAATTAAAAACAATCCGATAGTTTGAAAAATTTTATAAAAACAAATGAAAAAGAATTCGAAAAATTCGTCAAATGCTTGGAAAAATCGGAGAATTGAATTTGAAAAAGGTGGAATATGCGAACAAATTTCAAAAATTCTCAGAGAAAAAGATTCAGATATTCTGAAAAATTCGAAATTTAAAAGTTCCTTGAAAGGTCGAAGAATCTGAAAAATTCTGGGAAATTCTATGAAAAAAATTCCGTCAAAATCTTAGAAAATTAAAAAAATTGGGAAAATGTGATCAGAAATTCTCAGAAAATTCGGAGAGTGAAAAATTCGTAGATTCGTAAATTCTGGAAGATCGGGGGAATTGAAAAAAACTGTGATAATCGGAAAAAAAATAAGAAATTCCCCGAAAAAGATGGGAAATTCTGAGAAATTCTAAAACATCGAAATTTAAGAGATTCCCAACAATTTGAATAAAAAATGAAAAAATAATTGAATAATCTCCCGAAAGTTCGAAGAATCTGAGTATCCCGAAAAATTCGTAAAAAATGAAAAACTAGTAAGAAATCAAAAAATTCGTCAAAACCTTGGAAAATCCGGGAATTCGTAAAAAAAGTGGAATAAGTGAAAAATTTCAGAAATTCTCCGAATAAAAGGAAATTCTAAAGAATTCGAAAAAATCGACATTTTGAAAGTTCGAAGAGTCGGAAAAATTCTGGTAAATTCTATGAAAATAATGAAAAAGGGGAAATAATTCTGTCATAATCTTGGAAAATTAAAAAAATCGGGAAAACGTGATCAGAAAATTCGCTGTTTGAAGAACTCGTGGAAGATGCATAAATTCTGGAAGAATCGGGGGAATCGAAATAAACTGGGATATTTGAAAACAAATCCAGAAATTTCCCGAAAAAAGGAAATTCTGAAAAATTCCAAAGAATCGAAATTTAAGGAATTCCTAAAAATTCGAAGAAAAAATGAGAAAAAATCACCTAATTCTTGCGAAAAGCAGGGGAATCCGAAAAATAATTGAAAAATCTTCCGAAAGTTCGAAGAATCTGAATATATCTGGAAAATTCGTAAAAAAATTAAAAACTAGTAGGAGGAATTCGTCAAAATCTTGGAAAATCCAGGAATTCGAGAAAAAAGGAATATATGAAACATTTCAGAAATTCTCCGAAAAAAAAGAAAACTGAAGAATTCGAAAAAATCAAAATTTTAAAAGTTCCTTGAAAGTTCGAAGAATCGGAAAAATTCTAGGAAATTCTATGAAAATAATGAAAGAGGGGAAAAATTCCGTCAAAATCTTGGAAAATTAAAAAAATTGGGAACACGTGATCAGAAAATTCGGAGTCTGAAAAATTCGTGGAAGATGCATAAATTCTGGCAGAATCGGGGGAATTGAAATAAACTGGGAGATTTGAAAAGAAATTCAGAAATTTCCCGAAAAAAGAGGAAATTCTGAAAAATTCTAAAAAATCGAAATTTAAGGAATTCCTAAAAATTCGAAGAAAAAATCACTAAATTCTTGTGAAAAGCAGAGGAATTCGAAAAATAATTGAAAAATCTCCCGAAAGTTCGAAGACTGAGAATTCCTGAAAAAATTCGTCAATGGAAAATCCGGGAATTCGAAAAAAAAGTGGAATGTGTGAAAAATTTCAGAAAATCTCCGGAAAAAAATAAAATTCTAAAAAATCTAAATTTAAAAGAGATTCCTAAAAATGAGAAAAAATCATCTAATCTTTGTGAAAAACAGGGGAATTCAAAAATGAAAAAATGAGTATAAATTTAAAAAATTCATCTAAACCTTGGAAAATCCGGAAATTCGAAAAAAGTGGAATATGTGAAAAATTTTGGAAGTTCCTTGAAAGTTCGAAGAATCGGAAAAATTCTGGGAAATTCTATGAAAATTATAAAAAAGGGGAAATAATTATGTCATAACCTCCCGAAAGTTCGAAGAATCTGAATATTTATGGAAAATTCGTAAAAAAATTAAAAACTTGTAAGAATTCAAAAAATTCGTCAAAACCTTGGAAAACCCGGGAATTCGAAAAAGTGGACGTGGAAACGTGAAAAAATTCAGAAATTCTCCGAAAAAAATCTGGAGAATTCGAAAAAATCGAAATTTTACAAAGTTCCTTGAAACTTCGAAGAATCGGAAAAATTCTGGGAAATTCTATGAAAAAAATGGGAAATAATTCCGTCAAAGTCTTGGAAAATTAAAAAGATCGGGAACACGTGATCAGAAATTCTCAGAAAATTCGGAGGGTTTGAAACATCAGTGGAAGAATCGGGGGAATTGAAAAAAACTGGGATATTCGAAAAAAAATTCAGAAATTTCCCGAAAAAAAGATCGGTAAGTTTGAAAAATTCTAAAAAATCGAAATTTACGACATTCCCAAAATTTGAAGAAGAAAATGAGAAAAAATCATCTAATCCTTGTGAAAAGCAGGGGAATTTGAAAAATAATTGAAAAATCTCTCGAAAATTCGAAGAAGCTGAATATTTCTGGAAAATTTGTAAAAAAAATGAAAAACAAGTAGGAACTAAAAAAATTCGTCAAAACCTTGGAAAATCGGGGAATTCGAAAAAAATGTGGTGAAAAATTCTCCGAAAGTTTCGGAGAATTCAAAAAAATCGAAATTTTAAAAATTCTTCGAAAGCTCGTGGATCTGAAGAATTCGAAGAAAACAATGAAAAAGGAGAAAAAACGTAAAAGTTTAGAAAATTTTAAAAATCGAGAGTACGTGAACAGAAATTTGGAAAAAGCGTTAATATTCAAAAACAGTTCCAATTTCTACTTTTTGTAACAAAGAAATGAAAAAAAATGTCACTTAATTCATTTTTTGTTATTAAATTTGTTAATATACGTTTCTAATATTTGTAGGTGTATTACGAGGGGAGATTGAAGAGTAATAATAAAGTTTTTGATTCGTCCAACAAAGGCCAAGGCTTCAGTTTCAGATTAGGCGGCGGAGAAGTGATTAAAGGATGGGATCAAGGTCTATTAGGGATGAAGATCGGCGGCAAAAGAAGAATAACTTGTCCACCCAATATGGCGTAAGTTTCAGTTCATTTTTTTTCAATATTATTATTATTACCGTTTGAGTTCTAAAAGATTTCGGAAAAAAATACCAAAATTATTTTTTTGTAATTATTAATATTAAAAATGTCGTACCTACTGAAAAATCCAATTTACCAGTGTAAATTTCAATATTTCTTAAACATTCGATAATGTTTGTTTCTGATTTATTCTAGCAAAATGTTGAAAATTACTTATGTGATGGTGTAGAACTTGAATCAGTTTTATTTATTGGTTTTTTTCAATTTTACCATTTTTTTCTGTAGATATGGTGCTAAAGGTTCTCCTCCGGCCATTCCTGGAAATTCCACTTTGGTGTTCGAAGTCGAACTAAAAAAAGTTCGTTAATATTCCAGATCGGTTTTAAGTTATCAATGTGGGGAGACTATCGGACTGTGTTTAAAAAAAAAGTCGCAACAATATTTTTTTATATATAAAATAACAAATTTTTTTACACTGAAATATTCCAAATTTATTTTCGCAGCCATGGTTTTTAATTATTATTGACCGAGTTTGATGTTATTAAAGGAGTAAAGTTACATTCCCATATTAATTATTGATGAGTCGCCATTTTTTTCTTTCTATATAATCTTGTAGTTCAAATGCCATCATCCTTTTATAATATTTACAGGGGATAAAAAAATCATTTTTTCGTATTGTTTCGTTTGTATTTTCTCGATTTACGTTATAATTTTATATTTAAGTAAGTAGCTTAAAAGGAAAACAAAAAAAACGAACCCAGTGTTACATTTTTATCTGTTCACTAGGTTTTAATGTTATCAAATGTATTTGATTAATTTGTGTGTTGTAATACATCTATTTTCTATTTAATTCCGTTTATTATTTATCACCCTATATACCTTAATGAAGTCATGTATCTCAAATTGATAAAAATATTTCTAATGGTGTTCCACAAGGTTCCGTTTTGGACCTACTATTATTCCCTATTTATATCTCTGAGAAAAGAGAAAGAGTAGGAGAGAAAGATAGAGAAGACTGAGGAGGGGGGAGATAGAGGAAAGTAGTGATAGAGGAGGGTGGGAGTGAAAACAAAAGAGGGAGAGTGGGGAAGGAGAGAAGAGAAAAGAGTGTAACGGTTTTTGGTTGTAACGTGTCACTTTGACGTCTAAGTCCAGATAACGGGTTACGTCGGGCGCCAATTTTTTATCAAGGTGTGCTCTGGGCAGCGTCAGTGAAGTAGGAAGTACTCCCGGGCCACTATGGTGATGATAAAAGCGCTGCGGCCTGAAGAACATATTTTACTTGCTCTCCTGAGTTCTGGAGAATTCGAAAAAATCGAAATTTTGAAAGTTCGAAGATTCGGAAAAATTCTGGGAAATTCTATGAAAAAGGGAAAATAATTCCGTTAAAATCTTGGAAAATTAAAAAATCGGGAACACGTGATCTGAAATTTTCAGAAAATCCGGAGTCTGAAAAATTTGTGGAAAATTCGTGAATTTTGAAAAAGTTGGGATAATCGGAAAAAATCAGAAATTCCCCGAAAAAACGATGGGGAAATTCTGTAAAAATCGAAATTTAAGAAATTCGTAAAAAGATTAAAAACTAGTAGGAAATTCGTCAAAACCTTGGAAAATCGGGAATTCGAAAATTCTGAAAAATTCTAATAAATCGAAACTTGAGAAATTCCTAAAAACTAGAAGGAAAAAATTCCCCGGAAAAAAAGATTCCCAAAAATTGAGAGAAAATGAGAAAAAATCACCTAATCCTTGTGAAAAGCAGGGGAATTCGAAAAATAATTGAAAAATCTCCCGAAAGTTCGAAGAATCTGAGTATTCCTGAAAAATTCGTAAAAAAATGAAAAACGAGTAAGTAATCAAAAAATTCGTCAAAACCTTGGAAAATCCGGGAATTCGTAAAAAAAGTGGAATAAGTGAAAAATTTCAGAAATTCTCCGAATGAAAGGAAATTCTAAAGAATTCGAAAAAATCGACATTTTGAAAGTTCGAAGAATCGGAAAAATTCTGGGAAATTCTATGAAAATAATGAAAAAGGGGAAATTTATTCTGTCATAATCTCCCGAAAGTTCGAAGAATCTGAATATTTCTGGAAAATTCGTAAAAAAAATTAAAAACTTGTAAAAATTCGTCAAAACCTTGGAAAATCCGGGAATTCGAAAAAAGTGGAATATGTGAAAAATTTCAGAAGTTCTCCGAAAAAAAATCTGGAAAATACGAAAAAATCGAAATTTTAAAAGTTCCTTGAAAGTTCGAAGAATTCTGGAAAATTCTATGAAAAAGGGGAAAATTCGGAGTCTGAAGAATTCGTGGAAGATTCGTAAATTCTGGAAGAATCGGGGGATATTGAAAAAAAAGAGGAAATTCTGAAAAAATTCGAAATTTAAGAGTTCCCAAAAATTTGAACAAAATGAGAAAAAATCACCTAATCTTTGTAAAAAGCAAGGGAATTCAAAAAATAATTGAAAAAACTCCTGAAAGTTCGAAGAATCTAAATATTTCTGGAAAATTTGTAAAAAAATTAAAAACTTGTAAGAATTCAAAAAATTCGTCAAAACCTTAGAAAATCCGGGAATTCGAAAAAAGTGGAATACGTCAAAATTTTCAGAAATTTTTCGAAACAAAAATCTGGAAAATTCGAAATAATCTAAATTTTAAAAGTTAAAGGGAAATTCAGTGAAAAAGGGGGATATAATTCCGTCAAAATCTTGGACAATTAAGAAAATCGGGAACACGTGATCAAAAATTCTCTGAAAATTCAGAGTCCGGAAGATTCGTAAATTCTGGAAAAATCGGGGGAATTGAAAAAAACTGAAATTCCCCGGAAAAAAAGATTCCCAAAAATTGAGAGAAAATGAGAAAAAATCACCTAATCCTTGTGAAAAGCAGGGGAATTCGAAAAATAATTGAAAAATCTTCCGAAAGTACGAAGAATCTGCATATATCTGAAAAATTCGTAAAAAAAAATGAAAATGGGAGTAAGAATTAAAAAAATTCGTCAAAATCTTGGAAAATTCGGGAATTCGATAAAAAGTGGAATATGAATAATTTCAGAAATTCTTCGAAAAAAAAACTCAAGACAATTCGAAAAATCGAAATTTTAAAAGTTCCTTGAAAGTTCGAAGAATCGGAAAAATTCTATGAACAAAATGAAAATAATTCCGTCAAAATTTTGGAAAATTAAAAGAATCTGGAGGGAGATGAGAGAAAGTGGTGATAGAAGAGAGGGGGTGGGAGAGAAGAGAAAAGAGTGTCACGCTTATTCGTCGTTACGTGTCACTTGACGCCTAAGTCCAGGTAACAGTCTACGTCGGGCACCCAACTTTTTATCAAAGTGTGCTCCGGGCATCGACAGTGAAGTAGGAAATAATTGAAAACCTTGTGTGTTGTGTACACGTCTCAATAAAACTTGCTGAAAATCAGTTAAAACCGCGACGTGTGTCGTCTAGTTTATATTATTGTATTACTGTATTTATTCGCAAATATGGACAATAAACTTTATATTTAGTGTTACAAAGGCCAGAACTTTCCACTATAAGTTAAAACGATCGATTGTGAAAACTGATAGTGTGTTGCAGACACCGGCATCTTTGGTAAGTTCATTTAAATTGAAGTTTACTGTATATGTTGAACATCCGCTAACTGCATAATTAACACAACTACAATCCATTGTCTTCGGGTTATAATTTGTGTCGGAGAATCCAAAAAAACATGTAATTTTTTTATTTTGATTTATAGTTTTCCGAAAAATCTTATTTTAAAGAGTTTTCCTCAATTTTCCACCAGAAATATTTTCGAACAAATTACATCTTTTTTGAAATCCTCGTATCAAAAAACTTCACTATACAAGATTCGAAATCTAAAATTTTTTTTTGATTTTCAATCCAAAGTGTGCCCTTTGGAAACGGAATTTTAAGGAAAAATTCAAATTTGATCTTTGATAACTCGATTTGTATTATCAATGGAACGTTACTGTAATAAATGCGAATATTAAAAAGGGAAAATTACATCAGTAACTTTCATAACACACGGTAAAATATGTTTTGTTTCAAATAGAAAAAAACTAGAACTCGACATACTTTTTGTTTAGCAAAAATAAGGCAGGACCATAACATTGCAACATTGTAAATAACGAATCTAGGTTAAATATAAACTATTGTTGTTTACACAAACGGTAAGTTAAAAAAATCGATGTCGATTCTAAAACAAAATACGCAAACTTTTGCAAATCAGCAGAAAATCCCGTAAAATTTGGGGGAATGATAAAAAGTCAGTTCAGAGCAGACAGAGTACCGAGTCGGGCGAAAAACGCGAAGGGAAAAGATACTTTCCCTACCACGGTGACAGGTGCCAGTTCATTTTGAGTGTTCGCGGGTTTATCGGGAGAATTTCTCTCTCCGTTGTGTTCAGGGCGTCAAAGTGATACTCAGGTATCCTTGACAATGAAAACTGTCCCCCTGGAAAAAACCACGGAGTAAACTCTCCCACGCCGTTAACCAACATACCCCGAAACCGTGCGTTAGAAACTTAGCGTCGCCGCCGTTCTAGCTAATTTTCTCGAGAACGTTATATCGAAACCAGCCAGCAGCAAAAGACGGGAGGAAGAAAGATTCCACGCCGTAAGTTTTTGAATACGTCTAATATCAATTGAGAAATTTTATTTTTTGTGTGCGCTGCTCTAACTCTGATATAGATAATAGATGTTTATATAAATAGAATACATAATTTTTTTGATTTTGTTATTGAATAATTTTCTATACACTCGCCCAGGAAAATTTTGGGTGATATTATAGTAAGATTTTTCATACGATTAGTGGGAACGTTTTTTGTATATGTAGATAATTTTTTTGTCACACAGTTCTCGCCCACCCCGTAGACAGGTGGTAGGTAAAATTTGAAGCGAGGCCAGTTGTAAACTTATAGCAGTTACCGGGAAAGTATGATTCAGTCTCCCTAACCCGGCTAGCGTTTAATTTTCACAGCATTTAAGTAAACCTTCTTGTAGACACGGCCGTATCATTTAATCCTCACTAACAACTAGAAATAATTTTTTTTTTCGCGCGGAAGCAAAAATTGCAACACTCAATGTGTTAGTACGTACTGAACTGCTTATAGCTAAGATTATCAAATCAGCTGAATTATATTCTTTTTTCAATTTTATTTGAATAGCAATGACATGCGGCAATAAAATAAATTAGCACCGGTCGACTAGGATTCTGTAAATAGACACGTTTTCTTATATTGCGGCAGGTCATACAAGTCGTAGACGTTATACATTTCAGCGAAAATAGCAGGAGACGGAATCATAGGGGTCCATTCAAATATTGAAAATTACGGATATAAGTGTATAGCGGTTTTGTCATATTTATATAGTGAAATATATATATTTTTTTCATTAGTTGGTACCGAAATTTATTCAGTTTCCTACCTCGACTTTTCCCTTTTGAGTGAGCAGTTCATTTGATGTAAGGCTGGACAAAAACAACAACCCTGTCCTGGCAAAGGAATTACCCGTTTTAAGACCAGGAGATCCCCGCCTAATTCGGACTTTCTTTTCTTTCACACTCGGTTATATAATTTTTTTTGTGACACACTATACAGGTAGTAGGAGAAGAGCCAGTACGACCTCTAGGATTATTTAATTTGGTGACAGCGGATTTTTTTTGGTTTTAAGAAACAACTCGGTAGGTTGGACCAGAGTTGTACTTTTGGTGACAGTGTTACTGGGTCGATTTATTACACTTGTGACAGGATTTATTACATTACTGTATTTTTTTATACATATATATATAGTACTACAAATTTTTTCAAGGTAATTTTTTACAAAAATGTTTCCTCCATCTTTAACCTTGTATATTTTCTACAAATATAAAATCGAAGAAATGGTCAGATATCAAGATGCATCTTTTCTCTATAGAATGGTGCAAGAATAAAGTTCACATCTATCATAGTTTTTATGGAAGCATGTCAAAAAAATTTTTTCGGTTTTTGTCTACAGGGAGAAATATTTATACTCGATTGTGGAAATAGTCCTTAATAAATTCATATCTTTGTCGAATTCTTGCTTCATTAATTCCTATGCTGTACGCTTCATTCATCAAATATTTTTTCGCTTTTCATTAATTATTTTAACTAATTGTATTTTTTTAAAGAGATGGATTCAGTTCCTAATTTTTTTGTATTTTCAAAACCGAGGAATAAACAAACACTAAATAAAAATAATAAACAATAATTTAATTTAATAAATAAAACGAAACCAACCGAATATGATACAATATTTTTTATTCAAATCAACTGAACGGCTTAAATAAGACTAGAAATACCATACATTGAAGCTCACAAATTAGTATGTGTAACTTTTCATTCACAATGTCTGAAATACAATATATAAATTAATTAGTATATATTATTTATTGTTTTTAACATCTCAGGACATGATAGAATTGTCCTGGCGTCCAAATATTTTCTCTAATAACCAGCAAGTTCGGCGAAAGTGGAGTCCATTTCATCAGCAAGAGATTTGTACCTGTCCTTGTTGATTCCAAGTTCGTCTAAAAATAAAATCCAGCATTTGAATACGATCAAAAAGAAATATAAAATTTTTTAGAACTCTCTTAATTATTAACAGTAATTATGAATGAACACATTATTTTTCAAGCTAAAGCTATTTAGTTAGTTTTTATTAAAGAATCGAAAAATTATGTATTTGATCTACAACATTAAAAATAATTACGCAAATTTCAGTTACATAAATTGATAAAATGACAGTTGTAAGGGGCCATAGACAACTAAGTTTAATGGTTATTCACCACAAACCTTACGGATAATAGTCATTATTGTCAGACAGATATATTTATATTTTATTAAGGCCGAATAGCCTTGGCAGCTGAGGCCTTAAAACAAAAGAAGAAGATATTTTATTCATAAAGTTGCGTTTCCTATTATAAGTCGTGGATGACGCACAGCGTCTGACGCAAATGGCTAACGCCAATTATACCCATTTCCTATGAACTGTTAGTAGCGAGTTATTTGTTGTGAAAAAAGTACCATTTTATAAGACAAAAATGAGCGAAAACATTGGATTTGTTATTAGAAGAAATTTCACTGGCAAGCATATATAAAGAAAACGAAAAAGTTCATCCATTATTTAAAACCGGAACTGACGTTTTGTCAAACTTTAATAAATAGACATTTATTGAAAGATGAAGAGGAATTAAGGCAATTTTTTAGATTAAATATTGCTCCGTTTAATTATATACTGAAGTTGATAAAAGAAGATCTAACCAAATAGTCATTGAATATATTTCCATATCCGATCACTTCTGAAGATAAATTGACAGTCCACTAATGTCTTATCTTCCTGTACAGTAAATAAAACTTTCGACATTGTACGTGTACGACTTTAAAAACCGGCGGATGATGCCCGAGCAGGGAAGCGCCGTGGCGTCTGCAGCCACCAGCGTTTGCCGCTCGAAAGGAAACGCATAAATAAATTGTCACATGAGCAGTACTAGGCGTCAGCCGCCCCATACAAAACGCACTTTAAGAATTGTAAAAGAATATAAACAAAAAAAACGACACAAAAACTTACCTAAATTGCTGTTAGCAGAAGCATTGAAGGAAAGCTATAGTTAGTGAAGCTCATATTACGGTTAGTATCAATTATACAATTATAAATTTGTATACCAATTAGAGAAACTTCAAATCTGAAAATTTTTGATATGGAGTGGTAGTGCCTTCTACCATTTCTGATTATAATAGAAACTGAAACTTCCTTATTTTATAAAGAACACTATATGTTTGACGATATATAATCATTTTTATCACAACTTCATACCCTGTATCTTTATAAATAATAATATTGTAAACATTTTGTTTGGTACAAATTATTTTAGTACTGCTTAACGCCCGTACATAAAACTAGGCCACCACCAGCCACTGTTGGCTGGTATCTCTCACAAACGAGACCGCACACTACAGGTTCATTACTCTATGATCCCGATAGTGAACGATGACTGATGACAGATGGGCGAAGAACAATTAATAGGCGCCAATCATCAACTCAAATAACTTTTTTGGGTAAAGTGCCTTCAATTAATACTTTTACCCTTCAGAAACAGCAAATTTTAATAAAAATTCAACAATTTGTGGATAAAGTAATATTTAATCAGCATATTTTTAGATACTAATTATGGCAAGTTTCTCTAATTGGAAGTCCCTAAAATTCACACTGTATATTAGTATGTCTTCAATGTACATGGTGTGCCAAATTCGAGAGGTATTATTCGGATCTCGAAAACGGTAAAATATATATATAAATGGTTAAATTTGAGCAAAGTTGGACATTTAAAGGGAACAATAGACGCGATCAGATTTCAAGTATAATTATTTGTACATCAATATGTTTTGAGGTTAAAAACTACTTCTTATCCATAACGTCCTTCTGAGATTATGCAAGTTATTTTACTCCAAAGCGATCTGCTCTTGCTCTAAACTGATTCATCATGTCCATCATTTGTTGTATTTGCCTGCGTTCTGCATCATCAAATTTGCTTGACTGCAATTTTCTGACGCGAGCAAAAGGCAGTATTTCTAAATGTTAGATCTAGTTCGGAATAGTCACTTTTAGCTTGTAATTAGTTTTTACGCGTATCCGTATTGGAGTTACGTTGGCGTAAAGAAGTTATCAAGAAAAACTTTTTATCAGATAATGTATCGTTTCTCGTTTTGTGCCAAAACCCAGGATGGTCAAAGCACTATTCTTTGGTAAAAGTGAAAAATAATACTAAAAAGAGCTTTGTGGTTATAATCAAACCAAACCTATATCAAAGAAGACCTGTAAAATAGCACTAATAGCACAGAATATTGATTTTGGTCGGGATACGGATACGTTTACGTATACAGAGAAGGGACGTAACAATCCGTTCAACGCATCGTATCGGCTGAGCCATAACGGGTCTACACATGCGCAGATCCTTACGTATACGGATACGTGAGAAATTTAAGACAAGCTAAAAGTACCTATTTCTAAATAAAATGTTTTTATGTCTTATACATATATATTAGGTAAACGAACAAAATTAAAAACATTTTTAACAAAATAGACAAATTGAAAGTTTTTTTAATATTAAATACGCTGTGCACTATACATCGGGTATTTTTTAGAAGTATTATTAAAAGATAAACATATTAAATCTTCCATTATAAATCTCAGACTAACAAAAAATAGACTTTCCAATAACAGTTTCGATCGTTTGCCTGAATTTTATTCTTGCGCACAAAACCTGGCCGTTATTAGCTATTGGTGGCTGGTAATTCTCACCAATGAGACCACCCACCTTGAGAAGTGAACGGTGACAGCTGAAAGGGCGGTATAACATTACATTAGACGCCAAGTATTAACGAACTTTTACTTTGTTATAAATAATTAAATATATTTAGTTTGGGTAAAGTTTTACCTCCCGTTATTATTTTACCTCCTACTGAACCCGCAATAATATGAAGAAACAGAATTTTCCTAAATTTCGATACAGATTCTGGATTTAAACAAACTCGTTCTTCTTCTTATTTCAGTTTTTTGGCCTCCACCCATTAGGTATTTAGCCAGCGCAGGTTTCATTTATTTATTTTCGGGAATATTCCTTTCGGAATGTCTGGAACTGTCCATCTTCCCTTTGATGAATTCTTCTGTATAAGGCTAGACATATTATAAACAAAACAACATAGGTAAAAAACTTTTCTCGCTCGGGGGCAACTGCCGAGCATTACACAACCCCAGAATGTTGCCTCGGATTTAGGATAAGTAGCCCAGGATCAACAGATAGGGTTTGTCAGGATGTAACGACTAATTTTTTTTTTTTTTTTTTTTCCTAATTGTCTAAATTTTAATTTGGAAAGTATTAATAAATTTCATAATTACTTTAATTATTTTTACGTTAATTTGGTTTAGTATACTAGGAAGTGAAATGGGGGTTGGACAGCCTATTTTTATTAATTCTTTGTATGTATCAAAATTTGCGGTTTGATTCAAAGGACATTCGAAAAATATATGATGTAGATCCTCAGTTTGCCCACATTCACAATATTCATCCTCAATAACTCTGATTTTAAAAAGATGAGCTTTACTAAGGGTATGCCCTGTTTTGAGCCTTATTATTGTTGTTATATGTCTCCGATCTGTATAAGGGAATTTCAAAAACCAAGGTTCCTGAGGGAAACTATCCAGGTTAGGATACCATTTCCCTTTTACCTTAAAGGACTCGGCCCAGTTATTATTATGTAAGTTTAAAATTTGCTTTTTAAAAAATGGGTAGTAGTCATATTTCTCAATTTTAATGTCTGCTGGCACTTTTAATATCCTACCTACATTGGCTAGTGTATCTACTTGTTTATTTCCCATTACACCCTTATGTCCGGGAATCCATGCTAGGATAAATTCAAAATTGGCTTTACTGGCATCTAAAATTAATCTTTTGGTTTTTAATGCATTATAGTTATTGTTACCATACTTTGTGTTTTCTATCTTATTAATAGCCGTTTATAATGTTATTAGATACCGAAAAAGGTCATAGAAATAAGATATATTATAGCAACAATAGAAAAATGGTTTGAACGTTTAACTGTGTAAAGATATAGCAGTAAAGCAGATATGAAAAGCAAGAATACAACATAGATAAAGAGATGTATTTACCATATGTATAGAGAGATTGGTTTGAACAATAGTAACACTTTTTAACGACTTTTGAAATGGTGTTGTCATCCTATCAAACAATCAGAAGACATTGAAATTCTTACAAGTTTTTGTTTTTAAAATTGGTTTGAATTTTAAAAAAACTTCATAGGAAGTAGATTCTAGAACTTCTAGGATGAAATAAAGATGCAGATAACCAAGGAAATAGTTTTCCAGAACTTTGAATGGCCCTGGTTTGAAGATTGTTTTTTTCGTTAGTCTGAGATACAATTAAAATTACGATAAACTGTTGTTTTTTGTTTTTTAATCCTATAAGTGAATAGCGCCTTCAAATTATTCTAATTTTATTAGTTTAAAGCTAGAGTATGTTGTTAGTAAGCAGAAGATTATTTCTTTTGGCCAAGCGAAGACATTTCGACAAACGTTTTGTCGATATCGGTCACAATGCCAAAATATTTGTTCTTTTCCCTGAGCACAAAATCTGAAAAAGCAAAAGAGTGAGTAAAGCTAGAGTATATTAAGCTAAGCTAGCAAATGAAAGTATCAAAAAAGCGATTTAATTTTTTTAAATATTAAATATATCAAGATACTGTAGGAAGACCGGGGTTGATTATGATAGGGGTTAGTTGTGACCTCAGATTAACAAATAAAATAGATATGTTTGTTTTGACTTTTTCCTGCCCCAAACATTGAGTCACATTCTAAGCTCACTTGCGGGACACTTCCACTGCTTTGACATATTTACAAATCCTCTTTAGTTGCGGGAAAAAAAGAAATTAGACGCTTAATTGAAAATTTGTTAAAAAGTTATGTAAATAAAAAAAAGTCATACTAATTTCAACATTTGAGTCACATCTTTTAAAATTAATTAATAATACTTGAATTTTATTTAATAAAGGCATATTCGATAAATTTTAAACAAGAATTTGTTGTATCCTTAGATACCTTTAAGGTTACAACTAAAAGTGGCAACATTGCTCAAGATTTCAGTATCTGTGTCGATAGTAATCTATTTAGTAGTTTTGTCCTTGTTTAATTACCATATAAAGAGAGATGTGAATATCGTCGTAGTATTGTAGTAAATAATGTCAAACGTGGTTTGTTTATACGAGCGCCATTACGACTAGAGAGTAAACATTTAGTTCTTTCGTTTTGATGTTTTTCAAGACTTTTTAGTGTGAAAATAAACTTTTAAGTTAATTAATTATGTTTTTGGATTATCATGGTTCGTCGGTGCCAAGTATATCAGAAAACCAGCCGAAATTACGAAGGCCATGTATCTACAATACACTCCCCACTTTTTGTAATTCATTCATTATTTCACTACCGGTGTTTAGAATTGATGGCCGCAAAATAAACGTGTTTATGAATGAATAGCCCTATCTATGTTTATCATTACCTTAAGGTTGTGACAGACTAAAATACTCTCGTAGTAGTAATCGCAACACCGCACAGTCAATGGTAAAATAAGCAGTGTCTCATCCTACGACTTCAGTGTAATATCGGTTATCGTGGGAGCTCGTGGTCATCTGCTGTATGCAATCGTGTTTTTGACACTACAAAATAAATACTGTCGTTTCCAGTCAAAGATTCATACACGAGGTATTTTAACTCCATTTCTCCAGGTCCTGTTGGAAAAGTAATCATCACGGTATGTAGATTTTTGTTTCTTTGCTATTTTATTAATTCCAATCTCCTTATATCGCAAGAAGAAGGCAAGAAACAAAGATATCGTCCTGGGGTTGGTTATGACTTTAAAGTTGGGGTAAGTTGTTACTGTCACAACCTGTCCCGTATCAAACTGTTATACCGAGAGAAATACTTTATTGTCATATTAAAAACAATATTGCTACACATGTTCTATGAATGTCAGAATGACAGCTTGGACTGAAAATAAGAAGAGGGCTGAATAGGCGGAGTGGTCACAGCCACCTGTCAAGGTGACAGTAGATGTGTTAATAAATTGAATTGTTAAAAAGTAGTATTGTATTTTGCCAAGTATTGAATAAAGTTGTGAAAGTTATAACAATATAATATACTCTTATTAATATTATAAATGATATGTTTTGGACTTCCATTGTCTAAAATTTTTTTCATCATTATGTATAAACATCTCCAGCCGTCTTCAGATGAACACTGAACCATAATAGTTTATGATGTGTTTATTGCGAGTTTTTTTTACATTTCGTCCCTATAGGGACCGAGAAAGTTGACGTGTATGCCATCTGCCGTGAAAAAACACAAACAATGTGATGTAAACACTATTAGTAGTTTTGTATAATCAGCGTTTTTAAATGTTCATTCTTTAAAACTGATATTAAATGTTTGTGATGTCGTCATCAAAAGTATCTTTCTGTATTCATGGCTGTTCAAATATGCTGTATAAAAATACAACGCAGTTGGAATTTTATAGTTTCTCCGCAAATTCATTGAACACTGCATGGATAACACCTTGAAACGTCAAAAATGAATAAATGCAGTAAAAACCCATATGTAATTAAAATGTTCTAATTAAAACATTTTGTTAACTATTATTTTGTGTATAATCAGTACGATACTACAATTGGCAGCTATTAGAAAAGTTCTCAACTTTCTTTTTACATAAATAAAAGATTATTATCGAGAGAATGAAATGTTGTTTTCTGTAAGATTTCATTGATTATATAAAATAAAAAACTAGTTATGTGTTTGCTGACTTTTATATTATATAATAAGTTCAAATAATTAAATACTATTAAGGGGAAGAAAGTAAACATTCGTACAAAACGAATTACTTCAAGTTTTTTAATTACCTTTCAGAAAACATCGGGAGGATTGGGAACCGAATAAAAATACTAGAATTTGCAGTGCTCATTTTGTCAATAATCAAAAATCAGATAATCCGCTACACCCATCTTACATACCAAGAATTATTCCTGGCAAAGAAAATAAAAAGATCTAGTCATTTTTTGCATTTTGTAGGTTGTTTATTATACTGTTTACATCACAATGTTTTTCTTATTTAACACCAGGACGATCTACTTTCGGCGTAAGTGCTGCCTCTATAATTCCGTCTCGATCCCTATTTCTATAAGGTGTTTCATTTCTATTTCATATATTGAGAACGTATAAACGCCAAAACGGACAGGAGAAAGACACCCTTGGACGTTCTTGAGCGAGCGTCGGTTGAGGTCATAATAAATCATAGAACTCTGTGATCAGTTGCTGAACAGTTTCAAATTAAACGTATGACTTTGTAGCATGATTAAAATACAATGCTTTTTTTGTATTGTATTATGAGTAACTCACGGAGGTACGTTAATTCGATTAAGCCACCCACTGAGTATGCAGCTTTATACACATTTCTGTATAGTTGGTTGCATAACGGAATTAACTATGGGTTTTAAAATTATTTAAGCATATCCTGGAATAACGGGATGTAAATAATTAAATGGGTGTTTAGAGTAATATTTTTATTAATATTCTTCATGTGATTTAACCAATCCATGAGTATTTTATTATTTTATGTGGGGATTTTATTTGAATGCCATTGGTAACACTGTTTGCTGATGTCAATTGTAAAGTAAAGGGAAGCTGTTGAAAGCACTTGCCTGATACTTGTCGAACGATTAAGTTGGGGTATCGATGAGGACAAGTCGTAAGTATATAAAATGGCCGGTGGCACATGGTTTAATCCATATATTTTGGGAACTATAGTGGTGAAAAACCCTTGGTAACAAGGTAAGCTTTCATCTTGTATATATTTTCACGGCTATAACCCCCAATTTCTTTTTAGGGTTTTTTTCTATACTGCATAATTTTTACAAGCAGTTTTTACAATATTTTTTGCCAATTGATGGTTTGATAGTTTTTATGGGTGATGGTTATCAATGATAGGATGATCAAGAACAGATTTTAAGAAGCTTCAATTTCGGATGATTCTTGTATGGCATATATTCTCGTAGGGATAGCTGACAGACCAAAGTTCTCCGTCCAGGGTTGTTGAGATGTTTCGTACATCGGATTACGATTAACGTTATAGAGCTTCTAACGGCGTTTCCAGTTCAAAGGACGAAGCTGGACTTATGTTTGTTGGTGACGACTGCCGAATAATTTCATCGATTATTAACCGCATGGCTGAATCTTGTTCCATAAGTCAGATGTTGCTTGTCAATTGACGTCTAATAGTTTGGACACTAACCGCAAGTAACATTTAAAGTTTTATTTGTTTTTATCTGAACTTTGAGCAATTTATTCATTTTATAACTTCATTTTTTTAACGTTGAATCACACATTAACTTTTATATTCTACTATTAGTAACTTCATATTTTTATAAAGACGTCTATAAAATTCACAATTTTAACATTACATTCTTTCAATTCTTTAGAGTTGAAATATTTTTGACCTACTTGTAATGTATATAGTTAATTATTACAGTTGTGAAGCGGTAACTGGTATACCATTTACGGGTTGCTAAAGATTTAGTGTATTGTATATTTTGATCTCAGTTAGTTGATAACATTAGAAATTGTTATACATTTTAAATTAACTAATCATTGATAACTGATTATCATTTCATAAATAGAGTTGATCACCTCATACTTTTGAGACAGGTTATTACAACATATGTTCAAGATACCATCCATTTATTTAAACTGTTTCATTGGCAACAAAGTGTTTTATTTGATTCACAAACGTAAGAGCAAAACGACATAAAGTTACAATAGCTAATTTTTTGTTCATTATTGGTTTCTTGGTTAATCAGTAAATTTCTTGAATGTCCTACTAATCAAGTGGCGCCTTAAAAAATAATAAAGGACAAGCTTTAAAATATTCCTCACTAACTCATGACCTTATGCTCTCCGGCGAAAAGCGAACCTTTGGCAATGTAACCTCACTTCTTGGAATAACAACAACAAGGTAAGGTTACAACTTTACAAAGATTCTTAGGGAAAATCTTGACGGTGAGTTGACTGTGTTTAATTTTAATTTAATACTCCCCTGATAATGTTTTCTTTTTTTAGGTAACTAAGCACCTGCTCAAATGGGGTACAAACGAAATCGACAGGTTCTGCCAGATGACATTGAGAACGATTTCGCTGGATATCTTATTCAACAATCTAAAGTATATTTCGGGCCATCGACGTAAGAAGTATAGCGTTTAGCCTATGAGTTCCCAGTTAAAAACAATATAGAAGTTCGTGAACGTTGGATAACAAACTAAATGGCTTCTTCAGATTGGCTTACCGGTTTCATCTCTCAGGACCACCCCTGATGCAACAAGCCTCAGCAGATCAACGAGTTTTAATAGAAGTTTTGAACCGTTACAAATTTTAGCAGCAGGATATTTATAAAGTTGATGAGTTGGCACAATTATTGTCCAAAAGCCGGACCAAATTATAGCTAGAAACGGTGTGAAATAAGTAGGCTATGTCACATTTGCAGAAAGAGTAGCCTTGGTTACATTTTGTTTTGCCGTAAGCGGCAACGAAAATTCTGTTTCTTTGTCCTCGCTAGATCCTTTTGTAAACAATAACCTACTTGGTAGTATGGGAGCAGCAAACCTATCGAGGTGGATGTTCGAAAATGAGTTTTATATATGTTTGCAGCATTTCGTCAAGCACGCATAATTCTCAAAGGAAAAGCCATTCTTACTCATCCTTACTCCTCAATAAAAGGAATCAGTTTTTGTAACGAGATTTGTGTAATAGTGAAATCTTCATCTCCACACTGTTCGCATAAAATGCAGCCTTTAGATCGGTCAGTGTATGGACCACTGAAGAAGTACATCAAAGCGCGTTTGATTATTGGATGAGAAAGGATAATGACAACTACGATAGATGCATTACATTTAGCTATATTCAAGCCGTTTTACGGTTAGCGGAATTTTTTCTTCAAGACATATATATGGTGGAAACTTCCGGCAGTGTTACAAGCAACCCCATCGTGGGGTTAGTTGTGACAATTGAGCTTAATTATATTTTTTATTGATGGTGTTGTTTGTATTTCTCTTTGGTTAATTGTTTGAGTATTTTTAAGTTGCCAAAACATAATTATTGAAAAAACTGACAATGTAATTTTATTTACCAAAAGTATAGAAAATAATTGATAAAAAATGGCGCAACCAATCCCGGTCTTCCCTAAATTAAAGTTTTTACGATAAAAATAAATGAGCAACAACGTAATAGAGTATGTTACCTTCAAGTCTATCGACTTCTTTCTGCAATTTCTTAACGGTTTTCTCGGCGAATTCAGCACGAGCTTCGGCTTCCTTCAGTTTGACAGTTAAACTCTTGAGTTGTTTCTTGAATTCTTCTACCCTCTGGTTGGCTTTTTCCTCGGATACTTCGAGAGATTTGAGAGAATTACCTACTACTTTCAATTCTTCTTCGAGTTCCATAATCTTGGCATCTCCACCCTAAGAAACAGTAAGTAAAATAAAATATTTCAATTTTATTAAAAACGGAGTCAACGCAAAACAAACGACACGCATAAGGTTATCCGATTTTAAAGAAAAAAGTGGGTGGAAAAACAATCTGAAGCCTAAAGAGAAAGCTAGATAATGCCCATTTTCATACTTTACTAACTTTAGAAATACTTTAACCTATTAAATTTTTATGTTTTGTCATCTATGTGGAATAACATAAATATTTAAAAAAGTGTAATGGACACTACTGATTCAGATATTTCAACTGATTCCATGATGGCAACAAGCTCGGACGAAGAAGAAAACATAGTGTTTAGAATTCGTCGTCCAAAAACGTACAAGACACGAATAAATAAATTTGACGCTTGGTCGGATATCGAATTTTATTATAGATTTCGATTAAGTAAAGAAGCGAATTTAACAGTATTGAACCATATTCATAACCAAATTTATTATTTATTTATTTATTCGCAACGTTTTCAGGAACTTTCGGTGCATTATTTGCACAGGATTGCATTTTAATTGTGTAAACAATTGTATAAGTTTTCACTTCTAACCTTTATTTTCTTTCAAAAAATGACAGAACTTTAACGTGAAGATAGCCAGTTATTAAAATTTAGACAATCAGGTTTACCATATCATGCATCACAAAAAGTAAAAAACTAACTTTACTCAAAGTAACTAAACAAGTTGATTACGAAAAGGATGACTATTGAGTTCTTAAAGTAACTTTAGTCAAAGCGACTTTAAGGAGTTTATTATGAAAATGGCCATGTGAAGACTAATTCTGTTGGTAGCTGAAAGTCCTGTATTTAAAAAAGGAAACTACTAGAATGAAATACGTGTCTCGTTTATGAATTAACTGAAGACGACTTTGAGATAAGAACATGTGATAGATGAAAAAATAGAAATAGCTAATGTGGACTGTTGTTTCGTAAATTTGTTTAATAAGAAATAGTATTATATACCTTAACACGGTCTTCAGCTACTTCAAGTTCGTCTTCAACGAAGGCCAGCTTACGAGATACTTCATCGGATTTGTTGTCAGCATCTTCAGCCAATAGACGGGCTTCTTTCAATTGGTTAGTGAGTTGGTCCATACGTTCTTCATCTTGTTGAGAACGGTTTTCCAATACTTTGCACATACTGGAATAAAAAGAAATATTTTGGTAGTGATCAATTGATATGTAGACCTAAAAATATTGCGAATTCTACAGTACCAACAACCACTACTGTCCTATAGGAAGAGTATTGTCACCAAGAGTTCAAAAAGGAAAGATTTTGCGTAATTTAATTTGAATTCGCCCTATTAATAATATTATTTTATAAAATATGGAATATATGTTTAAATATTCTTTAATTGATTACCTTTCCATATCGAACTTCTAAAATTGAACTGATTTAGACTCAAACTTGTATTCATTGAAAATTTTTTTGATAGATGTCAAAATATATAACGTTGAATTATCAACTTCATGATTATCGCTAAGAATAAATTGATTGGTTTACAAAATAAATATGGACGAAAGCAAAAAATCAAACAGAATGATATAAATATGAGAAGCAATGGTAAAGATGATAAAGACGAGTAAGAAATTGGAAAATATGAACACATCTCAAAGATGTTCATGGAATTTTGTTAGAGGATGAGAACATGCTGTAACAATATATTTTGTTTTATGCAAGCATAGGTAACTCTTATGAACCAGCTTGTCCCATAATACTAATCTTACATTACAGCCTTTTTTCAGCAACTTTATTGCAGGCAATATAAATTGCATGCAAATTTAAAACTAGTCTTCTTACATTTGAGCCTATTTGTAGCAAATTTCCAAGATTTTTTTGACAATCGACATTATTATCACATTAATTTTATGGTTGGAATGTAAAAACAAATTTAAACCTACAAAAAAGGTGGAAATTCGCTTTGAAAATTATTACAGAAAAACCATAAATTTTACTTCTGGCAATCACTACAAATGCTATTCTTGCTACTTATATAAAAAATCGTATTGAAAACAGGAGGAATAGATCGTGTTGGAACAAACCATGGTTAAATAAAACAAAAGGAAACTTAAAAATTACAAATGAATTCAAAGATTGTAATGACTTGAAAATCTTTAAAAACTACCTAAGGATGGATGAGCCTACATTCGATAAGTTGTTACAAAAAATTGAGCATCGAATAAAGAAAACTGATATTCGACCAACACAATAATTATGTTGTCAAAATCTAAAATCACTAAAAATACGTAAAGTTGCACGTAAATAACCTTGAAAATTAGAAACATTTCTATATTTTTCAAGCCTGAAAGTTGCAGTGAAAATGGGCCGAAACGCATGCGCAATTATTATTCAAGAAAGGCCAGCGATTAAATTGCTAGCAATTTCTTTAAAAAAGCTGTAATGTAAGATTAGTTTAAGAGCTGTTTGCGACTACACTCGCCAGAGGTGCTGTAATCACCTTAAATTTGAACGTTGTCAAATCTGTAAAGAAAAATTCCTCAGTTTTTCGTCAATCATCTGATCCATTGATTAAAGTTACTAATATGTAATAGCTATAAACATATTTTTTCATTATCATTACAGAAGCTATTCAAGTTGTATTTTTTAATTAAAATAAAAACCATAAGTTTTTAATGATAATTTTGAGATATGGCAACATCACAGCAGCTTTACGAGAACACAATACGCAGGCGCATCGATTTCTCACCCAATGTTTATCCATAGATAAAGGATAGGTTGGGTTAGGTTGATTTATTTTTATCAACACCAATACCTGGTCCAACTCATTATCATTATTATTCCAATTAATGTTGTATTGAGACTAAGTTGAAATTTAATTTTTGTGTGTGTTTATCAAACTGATTTAACCAAACCAGTCCAATATGGTGTTTTCTTGTAGTGTGCCAACATGAAGAAGCCGGGGCGACACTGTGAAAATGCATCGATTTTCCAAAAACTATGAAAATGTGAGTACCGGCGTTACTTTCAATATTAAAGCTGTGATAATTATATTAACAAAATCTGTTATATGTTATTTTTTTCACTACTAACATGAGAAAACCTTATTATTTACCTCATTTGTCTAATGAGAAGTAGCTCAATATTTATGTTTTAATTTTATTTCTAGAACATCCCGATAATATTCTGTGAGAAATATATAAGTCTTACCTTTACATCGAAGTTCGTTTTTTCTCGACTTCTTTGGTGCTGGAAATGACTTTGGGAAGGGAAGGGAGAAATGAGGAAAACACCACACTTGTTGAAATGAATTATTAGACCGAAAACACTCCGTAAGGCCCAAATAGCCTTTTCCCGAAACAAAAAAAACTTATTATTAACGAACAATAGGAATTGCAAATAGATATTAGTACCGACTCACTCCCACTGTAATTAACTTCAACGTTTTTATTTTTGTCTGACAAAAATTACTCAAAGCGACGTTGCCAAATTCTCCCCACAAATTTCTTTTACTAAATCAAGTTATGCTACGACAATGTACCTAAAACTTTATTTATTCAATGAAATGAACATGAAAAATAAACTCTAGGAAATGTCCTAAGACAATGAAAATGATTAGAAAATATGAAAATTATTTAAAATAATAGTAGAAATGAAGTTTATTGAATCCCCTCAGTTTCAACGATTTTATTCAATGCTTTGACAAGTATTCCGAGCTGATATTTCGATATCCTTGAATAATTGGGGAAAAGACTAATTTTAAAGTAAAAATAAGGTCTTTCGGTATTAGTTCGACTATTAGTAGTGAAAAAAATACTATATATACTTCGGTTGAGAAGACCATATTTGTATATTGTATATTATATTAATTATTATCTAACTTGTAAATAAACGTATGTAGTGAAACAGTTTTTTTCTTCATGAATTCCTAAACAATCTTCCAGTTCCAGAGAAAAAATTAAATAGATAAATTTTATATGTAGGGTTCCCGCTTTTGCTTTATTTCTGACTACACTCGTCAGAGGGCGCGGTAATTAGTGAACCAAACTCTTAATACTGAGTTGCCTATCTATCTATTGAAAATCAACCTAACCTATGCTTTATCTATGGTTTTATGGTAGTTATAGATAAAAATAACAGACGTATGTTATTTTTATGTATAGTCGCGTCAACGCCTGCGAACACCTATCAATTTGGTGCCACAGGTCGGATCGGGATGCGGTTTTCTGCATTCTCTTCCAAAACGATTATCTCGGAATGTGTCTGGGTAGATTTTCCCCGGAGATCGAAAATTGCATCGCTGCAGGCCAAATTGCGCGCGAAAAATGCATTATCTGGGAGGCCTTTTGGAGGATTTTCAAATCTGATAAATAAGGGTCAGAACTCGCCCGGATCGGGTACTCGGGGGTTTTCGAGGCCGCTGATCACGAATATAATGTTCAAATTGACCCGAACACCTGGTGCACCAGAACCTGACCCTAAACGTCATCTCCGGGAGTTTTCCTGACACAATCAGAGAAGGTCAATCAAGAATCATTCTGGGGTTTTTTTTGGCCCGCTGAATCCAAATCTGGCATCGGCGAGCACCCCACTGGCACCTGGTGCACCGAAATCCGGGCTAGAACGTCGTCTCCGAGAGTTTTCTTGAGAAGACTGCCAAAACCTACCCGAAAATCATAAGAGGGCAGTTCTGTGAGGCGGTGGTCCCGAATTTCACGCCGAAAACAACTCCCCGAATACCTGGTGCACCAGAACCTGACCCTAAACGTCATCTCCGAGAGTTGTACAGACACGACCCCAACAAACTCACCAAAAACATAATTTGACACATTTATTAATGTGTAACTCTGGCGTAGGGCCCTCGAAAGAGTTGTTCCAGTGCTGCAGGAACAACAAGAATAATTGTTGTTGTTTTCGGCGTGAAATTCGGGACCACCGCCTCACAGAACTGCCCTCTTATGATTTTCGGGTAGGTTTTGGCAGTCTTCTCAAGAAAACTCTCGGAGACGACGTTCTAGCCCGGGTTTCGGTACACCAGGTGTCAGTGGGGTGCTCGCCGATGCCAGATTTGGATTCAGCAGGCCAAAAAACCCCCCAGAATGATTCTTGATTGACCTTCTCTGATTGTGTCAGGAAAACTCCCGGAGATGACGTTTAGGGTCAGGTTCTGGTGCACCAGGTGCTCGGGGAGTTGTTTTCGGCGCGAAATTCGGGACCACCGCCCCACAGAACTGCCCTCTTATGATTTTCGAGTAGGTTTTGGCAGTCTTCTCAAGAAAACTCTCGGAGACGACGTTCTAGCCCGGGTTTCGGTGCACCAGGTGCCAATGGGGTGCTCGCGGATGCCAGATTTGGATTCAGCGGGCCAAAAAATCCCCCGAAGTTATTTTTAGTTGACCTTCTTTGATTGTGTCAGGAAAACTCCCGGAGATGACGTTTAGGGTCAGGTTCTGGTGCACCAGGTGTTCGGAGGTCAATTTGAACATTATATTCGTGATCAGCGGCCTCGAAAACCCCCGAGCACCCGATCCGGGCGAGTTCTGACCCTTATTTATCAGCTTTGAAAATCCTCCAAAAGGCCTCCCAGATAATGCATTTTTCGCGCGCAATTTGGCCTGCAGCGATGCAATTTTCGATCTCCGGGGAAAATCTACCTAGACACATTCCGAGATAATCGTTTTGGAAGAGAATGCAGAAAACCGCATCCCGATCCGACATGTGGCACCAAATTGATAGATTGGTATCCATTTCCGCGACCATTGACGCGATTAGTAATATAAAATAAGACGGCAGTAGTAAATATATTTAGTATATTTTAATAAGAATTTAAGATATGAATTCACCCAGTAAATCACATTGCATCAAATTTAGATTAGGACTCAGTGGTCGATAATTCGTGGTTTGAATCCCGTGGTGCTGAAGGAAGATCATGGTGATTGCGCATTTGCGTTTTATTGCTTCAAAACAAACTTTTGACCTATACTAAAATCTCCTGGTATAATATGATCCTTCACAACAAGATCGATGTATCGTTGAGCGTTTTTAATTTTCCTGGAACTACTACAAGATCTGTTCTTTCATGAAGAATAATTCCAGCTCAAGCCATCTGCCATATTATTACCCTCTTGATTATATCCATGACATTGTCAGTTATGTTACAAAGTTGTCAATCATTTTATGTCAGATATTTTTCGGACACAGTCTTATACAAGGAAATGTTAGAGCCGATGATCTTGCAAATCTTGGGAGAACTATCAATCGTGCCACCCTCCCAACTGGTCCCCATTCGGATGTGGTGCATTCTATTAAGAAATCAATCTTAGATAAGTGGAATTCTACTTTCTCTACACTCAGCTTGACAAAAGGAAATCTATACTCTCAATTCATAAAATATCCAAGAAAAAATCCATGGTTTTCTTCACTTTCTAATTTGTCCAGAAGAGATATCTGCATTTCTTCAAGAATTCGATCCAACCATTGTGCCACTTTGTCATATCTACACAAATTCGACTTAGTACCTTCGGATTCATGCCCATGTGGTGAAAAACAAGATCTCTCACACATCTTTTTCAACTGTTCCTTAAATAGTGTTAATACAGATTTTCTTCATAAATCTTTTAAAGTTCCTAATAATGTTTATGGCCCCTACACACTGCAAGACATAGTGCTCAAATTCCCAAACAGTGAAAACATTAAACTCATCTCCAAATTTTTAAGTGCTTCAAACATCAAAATATAACCTCAAAAACCGAACAGTTTACAGATAAAATTTTGAACAATAAGTGCGGTATCACTCTGTTCGTATAAACTATATTATAGACAATCATCAATCATCCCGGACGCAAAAAAACAGGCCGAATAGTCCTGGCAGCTGAGGCCTTAAAACAAAAGAAGAAGAAGTTGTCAATCATTTTATGTCAGTTATTTTCTGTAGAATAAGGCCTTATTATAAAGGTAATCCATTGTATTCACTACAATTTATTTTACAGAAAATATTAAACGATAAGCTACTTCGCCCCGATCGTTTATATACAGATGTTACACTTGTAAACGCAGGTCAACTTTGGAATCATTGGTACAGATCGTTCGTGAATTTTCTGGAAGCGGCAGATGCGAAGGACTACACGAATAAGCTGAATCTACTAATAAACTACGTGAGTCCAGTCGTTTTTGAGTCCATTAGTGAAAGTACAACGTATGAAGATGCCATAAAAACCCTTGAGAGCCTCTACGTAAATCCCAAATATGAAATATTTTCTCGATATTCTCTCTCATCTAGAAGACAAATAGAGGGTGAGTCAATTGACCAATATTTACAAACGTTGAAGCAGATAAGCAAAGACTGCAAATTTAAAGCTGTCACGGCCGAACAGAATAGAGATGATGATTGTATCCGAGACTCATTTATCAGTGGTTTAAGTTCACCACAAATTAAACAGCGGCTTCTAGAGCACTCATCTTTGAGTTTAATTCAAGCGTTTGATACTGCAAGAGCGTTAGAAATAGCAATAGCCAAGCAACATGCTGAATCATGTTCATCAACTTTTGATTCAAGCGTTCCTGTTTTACAGATTATAAAAATTCATCAACCAGGCAGTTAGCGGCTGCTGCATCTTTTCAGAGATAGACACCTGCTCGAACACTCTCCTGCTAAAAATGCAATTTGCAATTCCTGCAATAAAAGATGTCATTTTTCAACTGTGTGTAAATCAAGTAACACCAGAAGAACTCAGAAAAATCTGCTGCTATTTTGTCTACAATTTCTGCTGTTTCTCCTAGTTATTTATCCAAATCTATTATTCAAATTAAAATAAACAACATAATCACGCATACACTAGTCGATACAGGGAGTTCTGATAGTTATATTTCAAGTAAAATTGTTGCCAGTAGAAATATTTGTGTCATTCTATCCAGAATTAATGTTAAAATGGCTTCAACATCTCTCACGTTGTATTGTACGCCTACAAATTTTGGATAACATTTATTCAAACGTAAAGCTTTTAGCCCTTGATGAACTCTGCACTGAAGTGATCAATGGTCATGATATTCTGAAGCAACAATCCCGACTCGAAATTCTTTTTGGAGGTGACAAATCTACCCTATCAATATGCAATTTAGCAGTAGCAAATGTTGAATCATTCAGTCTATTTTCAAATTTGACGTTTAACTGCAAACCAATCGCAATAAAATCTCGTCGATTTACAACTTCAGACCTCAACTTTATTGAGCAAGAAATCAAACATCTTCTAAAAGAAAAGATCATAGAACCCAGTATCTCCCCTTGGCGAGCTCAACCTCTGGCAACTTAAAGTGAAAACCACAAGAAACGTATGTGTATTGACTATTCTCAAACCATAAATAAATATACATTATTGGATCCATACTCATGGGCACGGGTAGAAGACATTGTAAACCAAATTTCGAAATATTACGTTTTTAGTACAATTGATCTCCGTAGTGCCTATTACCAAATTCCAATTAAAGATGAAGAAAATATCTATGCAGCATTTGAAGCTTGTGGAAATTTGTACCAATTCTCTCGAATTCCGTTTGGTGTTACTAATCGAGTCGCTTGTTTCCAACGAACCGTCGACAGTATCATCAAGAAAGAAAATCTTAAAAGCGTCTATGCTTATTTGGAGGACGTCACTGTTTACGGTAACTCACAAGAAGAACATGATTAAAATTTACACAAATTTTTGGATGTCATTAAGAAGTACCGTTTAACAATGAATGAAACAAAATCAAGATTTTCCCTGAAATCGATTTGCATTCTTGGTTATTTAATATGCGATAAAACTATGAAGCCGGACCCAGAACGACTTAAGCCTCTCTTGAATTTACCGGTACCTGATACTACAACTTCTCTTCGAATAATTCTAGGAATGTTTGCACACTACTCTAAATGGGTTCCTAAATTTTCCGGATTATTTCAGCCGCTAGCATACAGCACAAGTTTTCCATTGTCTGAAAAAGCAATTTTAGCATTTAGACAGCTCAAACAAGACATAGCCAACTCTTCAATTTCTTCAATTTCTTCAATTTCTTCAATTGATGACAATGCTATGTTAACTGTTGAAACCGATGCCTCAGAATTTGCGATAGCTGCTCAATTATCCCAATCAGGAAGACCAGTCTCATTTTTCTCAAGAAATTTGTCCTCTCAGGAACAAAAGCATTCGTCAGTTGAAAAAGAAGCGTAGGCAATAGTAGAAGCACTGAAAAAGTGGCGACATTTTTTAATTGGTAGATATTTTCAGCTCATTACGGATCAGAAGTCAGTGGCATTTATGTTTAATAACAAGTCGTCTTACAAAATCAAAAATGAAAAAATTCAAGGCTGGCGTTTGGAATTGTCATGTTACAAGTATGATATCGTTTACAGGCCAGGAAGTCAAAACAGGGTAGCTGATGCATTTTCCCGTATTACTTCTGCAATCATGTTATCGGCTAATCAAAAGAAATTATTTGATTTACATTCTTCTTTGTGTCACCCTGGTATTACCCGGTTTTTCCATTTGATACGCTGCAAAAAATCTCCCTTATTCTGTGGAAGACGTCCTCCTCATGTCCTGTTTGTGCTGATATTAAACCAAAATTTCATAAAAATTAAGGAACGTTAATCAAAGCCACCTCACCATTTGAACGTCTTAATTTGAACTTTGAAGGTCCTTTGCCTTCATCTTCAAGAAATAAGTACTTACTAACCGTTGTTGATGAATTTTCCAGATTCCCATTCGCATTTGCATGTTCCGACATATCATCCTCTACAGTTATCCAATGTTTGCGTTAAATATTTTCTACATTTGGCACTCCGACATATTCATTCTGACTAAGGTACTTCTTTTATGTCCCGTGGACTTAAGTCATTTTTAGAGTCTCATGGTATTATGGTTGCTGCAGAATAGCGTTCATATGAACATCAGTCTCGACCATCACAACGAGTTAAAAGAAATCGTAATCAATATTGGTATCCACTGTCGAAATGTTCACGAGTAAACTTTGAACCCAACCTTCGCACGGGTCTCATGTGAGCTCCTCTTAGTCTATGCCTGACTGTCTTTCAAGGTAAGTGGCTCTAAGTCCGTTTTGAAGATCTTTGGCAGTCGATATGCGAGAACTCAACGAAGATAGGACTAAAAACCTCTCCGAATTCGGTTTGTCTCAGTATATGAAAAAATATGCAGTTTGACGTATTTTGTGGTTGGAACTCCAAAATGCTTGTTTGTTTCTGATTTAATAAGCGAGTTTTTTGGACAATCCTATTTTTTTTAATACTTTGTCAATTTTTACTTGAAATCATTTTTATTTTGAGTTACTGGCAATTTATTTAGAGCGAAACATACATACATAATTTATAAAAATTCATGTTTAAAATTATTAGGTCTAGATTTTCCGAAAGAAAATAAGAATTACATATGTCAACAACGCATTTATCTTTATGTTTAAGTTTCGAGATCATTCCACTTTCTAAATTTCTTGGTTGCAGTGTACGCGAATTATTATTTAATAGGCTCAAAGTGTCTACTTACCGAAAACTTTCATCGGCAGCTTGGGAAGCTTCTGCCAATTTGGTGGTAGCTGTGGCCAAACGTTCCTCTGACCGTTCCAAATCTTCTTCAATAAGTTGTACTTTACGATTGAGGGCAGCTACTTCAGATTCGGCCTAAAATATTCTCATTCTATTACCTGACTCATAAACGTATTCATGAAACTTACTTGAGTTAATTGTTTCTCTTTGTTTTCCAGATCTTGGTTGGCGTCTTCGAGAGTTTGTTTGCTTGTTAAAAGATCATTCTCTACTTGGGCGAGTTTCTTTTGGAGATCGCGTACTTCTTCATTGATTTTTTCAGCACGCGCATTAGCATCTTTGTACTGACCCTCCATCGCATCGGCTTTATCGGCCGCATTGTCTTTTTCAAGCTTCATCGCTTGCATTTTCTTCTTGATCGCGTCCATGGCGGCGCTGTTTTTTTATCGCTGGTTGAATTGAAAAACAAAGGGCCTCTGCAAATTGAAATATTACAAAACATAAGCGGATGAATTGAAGACTTTTGTAACAGTAGGGTGTAAAAAAATTAAAACCTATGTGTGAAGCTATTTTCTTAATTAGAAACGTTGAAGACTTCTCTGTATGATCTGATAAAATACGTTATTTAATACAAGATGGGTAGTCCAGGCGATAGAGCAATCGAAATGGATATAGTTTGATAACGCTAAAATTTTTATACAGAAAGTTGCCGAATATTGTGTACAACAATAATCTATGTTTGCCTACTCCAAAAAGTGCTTGCTAAATGCTGTAGAACAACAAATGTACCGAAATATCGAAAAATGACCCATTTTTTAATAATTTAATTAATTCATCGAAAGTTTTTGCATTCGGAAGATCTGGTACACATAAATTCCGCACCAATTTATAACAATTCTCCGATAAAGTATTTAAAAGTATGGCTTTTTTTCGGTTAACGTCATTTATTTCATTTGCAATAAAAAACTGGAATAGTCTTTCTTTAAATACCGAAAAATCCGATCTATCAGGATCAAAAGTATTTAAGGTTCCTAATAACCCAAAACATTGTTGATTATCAGCCGGCATTTTTTTTACCACTAGCACTTACTTAAAAACAAAAATTTCAGCACTAACTGATAATCTATACTTTCCGATTATGCACACGTGAATTCAAAGAGAAAAACACCTCGTAGCCAACTGTTATATATATGAAAATATTAATTTGAATATAATCACTAATTACAAATAAAATAACGTTTTATGTGAAACGTATTTATTCGTATACTGCTTTTGCAAAACTCGTCCATATATCGAAAAGGTATGTATCATATAAAAACATGTAATTAAATAAAAGTAAATATACAGAAATATATCGTCGCTTGGATGCAGAAGTAGCCTAAGTCACAAAATGTTAATTTTATAGGAGAGCATTTTTTTTTGTTTTTTCACGAAATACTGTAAAATCTTAGTGTTAGAAATTTGTAACACTCTGTAAAATGAGTTACCTCTTCTACGTTTTAAGTTGTCGTGATAAAAGCCAGCCGTTCTGAAAAAAATGGACATAGAATAGTTAGGTGTTAAATGATGTAGTCTATGTCCAAATTTGGATATAGAATATGCCTTAATAAAAGTACTTAGGCTAGTTCTGATTCATTCATAGCTTATTAAAACCTAATCATGTAGAAGTTAGGTATAATTTCTTTAAATAAAAATACTAAGTTTGTAAAATATATTTGTCGAATAAGAGCTTACGCTATTTTATTAAGTTAAACGGGGACAAAGAACATTATTTCTGTGCTGAAACATGAAATATATGGAAATAGGAAATAAAACAAACTTAACTCAATGACACCTAAAAATAAACAAGTATGTATTTAAGGATCTAATGGCTTTGACACACACACCTGCATAACGCATAGCATAAGAGCATAAGGACTTTAACCAATCGGAAGGTCTGCAAAAAGGAAATGGCGGATAAAGCAACCCTCCTGATTGGTTTAAATCCTTATGCACCATGCTATGCGTTATTCAAAATGTGTATGTCATAGCCTTAAGCACAAACGAACAAAGAACATTATTTTTGTGTTGAAACATCAAACAAATGGAAATAAAATTAGAAAGTTAATCAAACATAACCTAATGAGGCCTAAAAGTAAACAAGTATATTGTATTTAAGCACAAAAAATTATTTCTGTATTGAAACATGAAACAAATAAAACTAGAAACTATATCAACTATTAACTTAATAAATAAGAACTAAAAGTATACATTCATATTTATTTAAGCATCACTGTCTGAATCTTGGGCTGCAGCCTTTTCCGCATACGGAAGGGTTTTAAAAAAATCATGATATTGACATGGAATAACTTTTTTCTGGCAAAGAAATTGTAAGTGGTCGTATTTCTTTTTGGATAATGGAATTTTTTGTGTATACTTTTGCTTCAGTTCAATATCTTTTATATTAATTTGGATTTTCTTTCTACCCTTTTCGGTCAAATTAATTTTTTTGTATTCGATATCTTCAAACTTGTATTTAAAAAAACACATATTTGGATCGTCCGGCCTGGTTTGTAGAATTCTTAATTTATTCCAGTACACTTTTTCATTATGTTCATCCTTGTCCCAATTGATGGAAGTTCTTTCTTGAAGATCTTTTAAATCAAAAATATGTTCTTGCTCCAGTTCAACAACACTATAGGGTTTTTTTTTTCTTGGCAGTTCTGACAACTGTGTACCACTGATCGGGAGAAAAGATTGGAATAGTACGGGATGCCCTCTCAATCACGCTATGAATAGAATCTCCCTCATTTTGTGTATGGCCTCGTTCCAAAAAGCTGTGAGAGATTGTTACTCTATATGATTGGGCTATGTAGTTATATAGGGAAAACAAGTACTTATTTCTATTTTGTCCGGCGCAATTGTCGGAAAAAAATGAAAACTCAGTCACTCCTTGTTCAATATGGTGTTTTATAAAAGTCAAAAGGCAACTACCAATTTCCGAAGAACCCCTCTTTCCAATAGTCTCGTACCACATATAACAATAACATTCCTTATTGCCCAGATTAAAAATGGTAAAGTTATAAGTTGATAATTTTAGCTTATAATACGCTAATCCAACTTCAGACTTTGGGACTGGAAGTAATTGTTGCAAATCGAAAACTGCACAACAAATCTGCGGATTCTCTTTAGCTCTTTCTTTTTCTGCATCTTTGAGTTCTCTGGCTAAACTCTTGTTTTTCAAGTGCAGTTGATACGTTTCTTCCGCTGCTACTTTTTCTTCAGCTGACGATTGTTCGTATCCGTGGCAAATATCGCATAAGTCTTTCTTTGGCCGAATAAATGACATATTAAAATCGGAGTTGAACACAGCCCTATATACACTTTCAGTTGCTACTTCAGTAATATTCCTGTTGACACAGTTTTCTTGATATAAAGAACACATTTTGGAAATATTAACATCTATGGGTAAATACAAGCGCTTTGTATTTTTTCTACAATAGTGGCTTTCAACTGTCTGAAATGAATTTATATGTTCTCGAACTGATTCCTTCACAGATTCATTAAGCAACGAGTTTTTGCATGCCTTTCCTCTTCGATCTTCGAAAACTACACCAGTGGAACCAGTTTTATTAAACACGGTTTTAACAACCTGAGCACTTATACATAGAGTATTTAGGAAAAAAATCTTACAAACAGGTACTTTGATTTTATTCTTCATGAAAGAATACTTGTAGGTATAAGTTCTTCTACTCTGATGTGTTGGGGAAGGCGATTCTTCATCTCTCTCTGGAGCAATATTTTTATACCTTTTTTTAATCTTGTTCTTTCTTTGTCTTTTCGTTGCACTAATTTTGAAATGTAATCTCGCTGCCTATTTATATCTCCAAGATTCCAATAATGAACAAATATCTCTTGTCTTTCATCTTCAGAAATGTTTTGTTTACATTTCATTCTACAATTACATGGGTCTTCCATTTTCCGGGATGGCTGTAGCTTTTCTTTCCAGGTTTTATATTCCTTTCCGCTATTTCGAGTTGCCTTTATTATATTTCTTCTCCAGGCACTTGGATTTCTTTTTCTTTTACGAGACGTTCTATATGATACTTCTTCTTGATGACCTTCCTCATCTAACAAAACAAATTCGGGATCATTTTCGTCATTTTCAGAAGCATAAGGGTCAGTGTCAGAGGATGACATGTACAAATCATTTTCTAATATATTATTATTCTCATTAACTAATTTGTTAGATCTTCTACTTTTGGAACCACAGGGTCGATCGAACAAATTTTTTGGTGATATTTCACGATATACATCGGAGTTAGTGTTGCATGGCTGGTTGAAAAATATTTCTCGACATATTGTTGTTTTCGATGCCTGATCATTAAAGTATGTTAAAGTTTCCTTCAACTGTAGGTGGGGTGGTGGTTCTATATTGGCAGAATCCATTAACCTAACAGCATATTCAGGAGGTACCATACCATCATTGGCCTCTGGAGCTAAAATAATTTAGTTAAGGTTTATTTTAATAAAAAAAAAACGCCAGCAAACGAACAATAAATTTTCTTACCTATACATTCGTTTTCCTTCCCTTTAACCAGCTGAAGTATTTTTGCACTTCTTGAGTTCATCTTTAATAATTTTTGGTTATATCAACAATAGTGATTCTTATTAAGTAAAACGCAAATAAACCTATGTACTGAAACTGCTATTCTATGTCCACTTGCACTTATGCATAACTATTCTATGTCCACTATGTACTTAAAATGCTATCCTATGTCCACCGCTTACTCGTGCAGAACTAGCCTATGTCCACTTAAGTTGGTCGAGATAGACGCGATCGCGGCGGTGGTCGTAGATAGACTGATTCTGCATTGAAACTAGCGTCTAGCGAGCTGCAGGTCACAGATGATCCTGACCAATCAAAAACGACCGAGGTTAGGATCCGTTGGCGCGAAAGTTTAAAAATAATAGCTGCTATCTTTTCACCAAAATATTGAATTATTTCAATTAAAACGCATTGTAATTGGTTCTTACTAGACAATTAACTGAGATTATTTAATATTCGGACGCATTTATTAAATCATAACGACTTTGCTACACTGAGAGAAAATAAAAGTTGAGAGAATGTTTTGCAGTTATTTCAATTTAAGAAAATCTGTTGAATTGAAATAAAATTATTGTTTAACGGTTTAAGGATTTTTTTTGGGATGTTAATTTATTCATGTTGAGTTTTCAAAAAACTTGTACCAATATATGTATTTGCGTTTTTGAAATTAAAATATAAATTGTTAAGTAGGAACAAAAATAATTTAACGTTTCTAATTTCTCGATCAATTTCCGGAGCCACATAATAAAAGAACAAATATTTAGACGAGATTGTTCTGTTACTAAAAAGAAGAAAAATATATCAAAAAGTGGTGTTTGTAAGCCCAGTCATGAAGAAGTAGAAAAAATAGCTTCAAAGTTTTCATAAAAAATGTATAAATAAATTATAATTATTTATAAGACAAACCAATAGTCTTAAGTAGTTTGTGTTTGCTTTGTTCAATATTCATATTTCCTTAAGACAACAAATACAGTGGTCAACGGTATTTTCCTAGTTTCTACTTTGATCAACGTGATAATTAGACTTAACTATGCAATATTTTAAATCTCAGTTAACCAGATAATCCGCAATAGTCGTATATAACGTCTAATGATTTTTTTTCTTACTATATCAATTCTCGTTAATATATCAATAATAGGAAATTGATGGATACAACGAATCATTATTGTTCCTACTTACGATTTATATTTTAATTTGAAAAATGTAATATCCATATTAGTTCACGTTTTTTGAAAACTCAAACTTAAATGAGTAAATTAAAATTCCAAAATAGTTCGATATTCCGTCAAACAATATTTTTACTTCAATTTAACATATTTTTTTAGTTAATTCAACTGGAAAAATATTTTTCTTTTTTCTCAGAGTAGCAAATGTGGCCAAATATCAAATATTCTCGGTTAATTGCCTAGTAACAATCAATTACAATGCGTTTGAATTGAAATAATTCAATATTTTTGTCAATAGAAAGCTGCTATTATTTTTAAATTTTTACGTCAACGGATCCTAACTTCGGTCGTTTTTGATTGGTCAGGATCATCTGTGACTTGCAGCTTGCTAGACGCTAGTCATTGAAACAGACAGAGCTACTGAACATAGGCTAGTTCGAATTCTGACCGATTGGAGCGCTAGCTGTGAAGATGGACTTACGATACTTCTGCATCCAATAAAAAGTACTTTTTACTTTCAAATGCACATCAAAATGGCCAACAATGGACATAGGCTAGTTCTGCATCCAAGCGACGATATATACAGGAAGTATCTTACAGTTTATTATAACTAACCGTCCTTGTCTATAACGGAAAAAATTTTAAAAAATTGTAAAAATTTATTAAAACGTAAAATGGATATTTTTATAATTGCTTATTGTTTGTTATGACACTAAGTAACTGTTATAAATTGCGTACTCATTTTTCAGCGTTGTTTAAACAAGGTACGCGCGATCATCTTTTTTATAATTTATTAATTAATAATTGTGGCAGTGAAAAACTACGCGATCGATCGTTACAAAAATTTTTGTACGTAATTGTCATATCTTTAACTATCTTTTCTGAAAATTTGATACATATTTATCAATTTTTACTTACCGAAAAAATTTCTCAAAGTTTACGTACGATTTTTTACTAATTTTCGCATATTATTCATGGAAAATTAAAGTTTTTCGACTCGCTATTCTTATAATATTAGAGAAAATCGTCAAATAAACAAAAAAGAAAGAGTAAATTGTTTTGATTTAAGGCTTTGTTTCAAAGTTTTAGACACAAATGTATCGAAAAATGTGTAATTTTTCAATATTTCGGTACATTCGTTGTTCTACAGCATTTAGCAAGCACTTTTTGGAGTAGGCAAACATAGATTATTGTTGTACACAATATTCGGCAACTTTCTGCATAAAAATTTTTGCGTTATCAAACAATATCCATTACACCCTACTTTTACTACTCTACCGCCTGGACTAGAGCGAAACGTGTGTTTATGTGTAGTGGCTTGGTTTGAGTTTATGCAAAGAAAAAACGTGGATTTTAGTGGATGAAAACGATTAAAATGTGGTTTGAATAACTTTTATTTTGGAGTTCCCACCTCTATACAGTTCCACATAACCAGGCTATTTTAAAATTCTATTTCTTCTTTTATTTTTGGACTTGTTTATAAAAACTGAATATTTTTAAAATGAAATTTGGTAAGAATTTGATTTAGCGTTTGAAATTCTGTGAAAAAATATTTACGAGTGCTAATTTTAAAATGGGGAGTGGGCGAACAGTGACTTTCCGTAAATACTTTTTGGGTTCAATTCAGAAATATATTATTTCTATGGCATTCTGCACACGACACGCTTTGTGAATGATGCAATTTGATATAACAAAATTTAAAATGAATCGGAACACAGAAGTAATTTTTATTTCGTGTAATGAAATTTACTGTCTCAAACCTTACTTTGAGGAATCTACTCATATTACTGTTTTAAATGAAACTAACTGTTTCTAGATAATTCAACAATATATTGAAAAAATGTTGCAAATTCTAAGAAATTAACGATGATATTTAATATGGAAACAATTGTCAATTTCTTAACATTTTTTCAATATATTGTGTGTATAGTACAGTAGGTTCTATTACTACGATGGTAGGTCATAATGAGGGGTGTCATTGTCTAGTCAGATTGATAACCGACTAGTTTTTGTTATTAATATTTTTATAATCTTAAATAATTCCTCTAGTTTGAATTAACTGCACAACCAAAGTATTTTACATGGTGTTAGGTGTGTAGCGGTTTCAACAGATAACTAGTGGACATTTTCGTGACAAAGTTTTCAAGGTTACAAGCCCCTGGACGTTTTCAGCTAGTGAAGGAAAATGGAAAACTTGTTCTAACCGCCTGAACCCCTAGTTTTGGATAGAAATATATCAGATAACTGGAGAGGTTTTTTGCAAAAAATTAATATCTTCTTAACGGCAACAGATCTTGCCCCAAAAGAGGAGATTTTTCTAAATCTGCTTGGAGATGAAGGTTTCGAACTGTTTAATAGTTTCACATTTGTCGTAGGTGAGGACAAAAAAGTAGGCAATATTAAAAAAAATTGATGATTACTGTACACCATTGGTTCCCAACGGGGGCGATACCGCCCCCCTGTGGGCGCTGCAGCCTTTTAGGGGGGCGGTAGCGGATTCAGAAGCAAATAATAAGCAGTCAAGAAGAATGGTGAAATAAAAATAATTTAATAAGGGTTAATAAGCAGTTTTAAATTGGCATTAATAATAATACTAATAATTATAATAATTTCTTTTAGTTCAGAATAGAAGTATATGACTTGTCCTCGCACGTTAATAAGCGAACGCGCGATGTTCATACAAAATAACATGTTTCGACATGTTCGCACACAGACAAGTTGAATCATGCACGAAACGAAACGTATAAAAGCAACAGCTCTACGAATTTTTTGTTAGTTAGTTGTATGTGCTTGGCCGCGATAAATAGTCGCGAATCATAAGCTCTGCCGTAGTAAATAATCGTGAGTGGTGTGTCATTTTATAAACATTATTATCTATAAATCTATTGAGAATTTAATTTTTGTATGAAAATGTCTGAATCTAATTCTAAATTAAAAAAGAAATGCCGGCAATACAGTATTGAATATTTAAAATATGGATTTGCGGAATCTTCTACAAACAAATCATTACCTATGTGTTTAATTTGCCGAAAAGTTTTTTCAAATGAAGCTATAAAACCTTCTAGGCTACAAGAGCATTTAAATACAATGCATCCTAATAAGAAGAACAAAGATATATTCTATTTTCAAGAACTCGAAAGACGCCTTGCTAATAGTAATTACTGTGTAATATATAAACATTTAACAGTCACTTCAGGTACTGCAGATTATCTAACTAGTAAACTACCGATTAAATTAGTTCGAATATTTTGTCAGATCCGTTTATGTTCGAAGACTTTTCTTAGAATAACGTATAAGGGAAGTATTTATACCATTAATCAAGAAGAAACTTGTACTCTGTGCAACTCGCGTCAAAATGAAACGCTTGAACATATTTTGCTTCAATGCAGGATGTATGATTGTATTAGAGTGCAAATTATTAAAAATCTGCATAATTTTGATGATTTCATTGCTTTATTAAATACTGCTTCTTTGGCGGATATCAAGCAAATTTCGAATTATTTCATTGGCGTACTCAAAATTTGTTCATTTATTATAAACGGAGAGCTAGGGGTTTTACACAATTTTTTTTTTCGCTCTTTTATTGTTAATTTTCATTGTGATTTTGCTGCAAGAACTATGTATTTATTTATAGACACTGTACCGGATTTCTTGCTATATTGATTTGTATCAATTTGAAACAATAAAGATATTATTATTATTATTATTAACAGTATTTAAAACAGCCAACTATATCAAACCTTTTTGCATCGTCTTCTAAACGAGACGATGATGGGCTACGAGCCTCATATAACGTTTCATTGTTAATCGCAAAGTCAGGAAAACCACACACCATTGGCGATGAATTAATTTATTCAAGTTAATCTACAATTGCAAGGTGATGATTTAAATTTAATTAAAACTAAAAACGTCATAGCTGCTTTTGCAGGAAAACTTCTTATATTCAAAAGAAATGTTGGTAGAGGTGAGTACAACCATTTTCCCACAATATCAACAGTGTCTGCAAAACCGGAAGATCTACTTACTTACTGCCACCACTTGGAAGTTCTTCATGTTGATTTTACAGAGCGTTTCCAAGATATTTTAAACATGGAAATACCAAGTTGGGTTATAGCAAACACAGATACTGAAGGCTCATCAAATTTGGAAGAGGAGCTATTAGAACTCACAACTAACGAAGAACTGAAAGTAAAATTCAAACGTGGATATCAAGAGTTCTGGCTTCAAAAACCAATACCAGTTCTCTACCCTGGATTGTGGACAATAGTACAGAAGTTGTTAATTGCATTTCCTTCGTCCTATATGGATGAGCGTGCATTCTGTGCAGTAACTGATTTGCTGTCAAAGAAGAGGAACAGACTACACATCACTGAACGAAGCGATCTGCGATTTATGTTAACGCAATTGGAACCCGATATTAACAAACTGGTAACACTCCACCAGCCTCAACTGTCTCATTGATTTTTTCTTTATTATTAATTTTGTATTTCTTATTGTATTGCATTTCTTATTTCTATTGTGAATGTATTTCTTATTGATTCTGTGTTTATATTTAAAAGTTTAATAAACAATTTTATTGTACATTTGGTAGTCGTTTAATAAATTTCTACTTCATCATTCCTCTAAAATAAAATTTAGACATTAACTGAAATTACAGCTAAATACAGATCAATTGGGACGGTACAGATGATATTCAAATAAAATTAACTACTTTGGACTAACCAGCGACTGGAGGGGGGGGGGCGTTGAAATTTGATATCTGAAAGGTACACATTTAATTCCATAACACAGAAAGAAGGTCAAACATTTGACAATTTTGTGACAGAGCTACTTAAAGCAATAAAGGCAACTGATTATAAAGAACCTGATGATATGATTAGAGACAAAATTGTTATGGATATTCTTGATTAAAGTACTCAAGAAAGACTTTTGAGAGAGGCAAATTTAACTTTGACCAAATGTTTAGATTTCTCCAGAGCCATAGTGGCAAGTAAAAATCAAGCCAAGGTATTACAAAGTGAACAACAAGTGAATGCAGTAAGGTATGAAAAAACTAAAGCTAGATATATGAAACATGGAAACAGAAACGTGAAGCATTCTTTAAGACCAAACACGTGTAAATATTGTGGTTTTGTTCACAAACAAAGTGATGTATGCCTAGCTTACAACAAAATATATGCAAAGTGTCAAGAGCGAAATCGTTTTGCAAAAATGTGTCAAAATGAACAAAGAGACATTAATAAAAAGAACACTAGAAGGCAAGTAAATGAAGTTACTAAAGATGAAGCTGAAATTGAGTATAGTGAAAGTGAAGATGATGAAAGCGGTTGGAATTGTTACCAATTTGTGACAAAAATGCTTCTTAAACTATTAAAAAATGTATTTGCTAGATTTTGTCCACCAGACTTGTTGGTTTGCGATAATGTACCTTTTAATAGCCAAAGATTCAAACAATTTTCGCAAGACTGGAATTTTCATTTGTCATTTAGAAGTCCAAATTATCCTCGTTCAAATGGTTTGGCGGAAAAAAGTGTTGGTATATCCAAAAAGCTCTTAAAAAAATCTTTAGAGACAGGAGATCTTGAATTAGTCCTTTTAAATAATAGGAATGCTCCACTTAAAAATATGGGCTATTCCCCATCCCAACTATGAAATAGCCGGATGACTAAAACCAAACTTCCAGTTTCCATGTCCCTTTTACAACCCCAATTATGTGAGAAATAAAAAAGAAACGTAGTGTAAATCAGAAATATTTGGATAGAACTGCTAAATACCTAAAACCACTGAAAAGTAAGAGTGATTTCTTCTTCTTCTTCTTCTTCTCGTTCCAAACGCTGTACAGCGTGTAAGCGATCATCCACCAATAATTAGTCTATAATACGTAATTGCCCTTCCGCGGCTAGTGCGAATATATCACCCACGTTCCTCATTCCGCACCAGTTTCTGATATCACGTAACCACATGTGTTGTCTTCGTCCTGGGCCTCTTTTTCCTTCTATTTTGCCCATTAGTATAAATCTTAGTATGTCATATTTATTGACTCAGAGTATGTGCCCCAGATAAGAGATCTTGCGTTGTTTTATATTTGTTAATAGTTCGCGCTCGACGTTGGCTCTTCTAAGTACTTCCTCGTTCGTGACCCGGTTTACCCATGGGATCCTCAATAACCTGCGGAATGTCCACATCTCAAAGGCCTCTATGCGGTTCATGGATTTAACTTTAAGTGACCATGTTTCCGCTCCATATGTTATTATGGGTATATCATTTCACCATACGAATTCTTACGTTCAGCGACACTTGTGTTCGACATATATGTCTTTGAAATTTAATAAAAGCAGTTCTGGCTATTGCCGTCCGAAGATGTGATATTACAAATATTGAAGCTTATATATTATTAGCCCTATGGTGATCATTTTTCCAATTAAGATCAATATAACTGTGCAATGATATAGAAAACCAGGAAAACTATATCTGCTGATCTTTACAATTACCACTTAAGAAGACAGTTTAATAGTGGAGATCTCCCTAAATTTATCTGTCCATTGACGACTTCATATTGTGGATTTCTTAAGTGTCTTCTAATTTCCAACTCTTCAAGGAAATCCAGTTCTTGTTTCTTATTACAAATATATAGTACTTCTAGTTCTGTGTTAGGTGTCAATGTATGGTTGGTGTCAAGTAGATGTTTTGCGTATTGGGATTTAACTGGTTGTTTTAATCTGTATGCTCGTAAGTGTTCACTGTATCGGATTTCAAAATTTCTAAGGGTCTGGCCCAAATAGACAGCATTACATTCCGAACATTTGAGTTTATATATACCTGACTTCTTCAATGTTGGTATTTTTGTTTTTACAATTAACAATTTTGTACTTACGTTACTTTCTGTTTTGAAATAAATTGTTGTATTGAATAAATGAGGCTTTTACTTGATGAAGATCCATACTGAACGATGAAATAAAACAATATAGTTTGTTTAAATCTTCATATATTTGAACTAATGTTCAATTTAAACTTGTTGACGCGTTTCACTAACACAGTAGCTTTGTCAAAACGAATGAAGGTAAAATATAAAAATGTCTTAATATATACAGTGCTAAATCTGTTTACTAAGGTTAACAATGGTATTAAAAGATATTACCTGGAAATTCATTCACTACAAACATTCCTAAGCTATCTTCTAGGTAAAGAGGTTCAATAAAGGAGACTGATTGATATCTATTTGGTCGTTAAGGAGATTACCTGAATATTTATTTTTGTTAATATCTAGGGCTTCTAATAAATTTAAACTAAAGGATTTACCGACTACATGGAGAATTTCAAAATTTGGGTCGAAAATGTGTTGGTTTTCTAATAAATGATTTGAATGGTTAGAATCTAATTTTTTGTTGTCATAGCTACGTTTGTGTTCCGAAATTCTAGTTTTAAAATTTCTAAAAGTTCTACCGATATAAATTTTATCACAATTGTCATTACCACATTTTAATTTATAAACTCCTGATTTGTTTAATTTTGAATATTTAGATTTATTATTTTTAATGAATTTGGATAAATTGTGATCAGTTTTAAAGGAAATATTCATGTCTAAAGTTTCTAAAAATGATTTAATTTTTAAGGATGGTGTTCCAAAGTATGTTAAGCTTTTAAATTGTTTATTATATTTATCTGAAGAGAATACTTGTTCTAAAGTCTGTTTTTTTATCTTTTTATTTATGATATTGTCAATTAAATTTGGATCGTGATTATTATTAACTGCTATTTGTTTTATGATATTTAATTCTTTGGTATAGTTATTAATATTTAATGGGACTGTTAAGAGTCTGTGTATCATACTATTGAAAGCTGCTAGTTTATGACTGAATGGGTGGACCGAACTATTATGAATTGTAATATCTGTATGTGATGGTTTATGAAATATAGAAAAATCATGTTTATTATTTATATTTGAAATTGTAAGGTCTAGAAAGTTTATAGACTTATTTTGTTCAAGTTCTACGGTAAATTTGATATTACTGTGAATCGAGTTTATGTAAGTAATGAAGCTCTCTAATTGTCTATTTGTACCGATGAAGCTAGCTAAAATGTCGTCCACATATCGGTGCCAGTACATATTTTTTTTACTAAGGGGGTGTTCATGAATTATTTTTTCTATATTATCCATGAATATTTCTGCTAGTAGGGGGCTGAGAGGGTTGCCCATAATCAAACCATCTTTACTGCTATAAACCTCTCCATTGAAATGAAAATAATTTTGATTCAAACACACTTTTAATGATATCAGAGTGAATTATAGGATTAACATTATTGTATGTGAGCAAGTTATCAACAAGAGTTATAGTTTCTTTAGGAGGTATACTAGGGAATCCTTTAGTTTAAATTTATTAGAAGCCCTAGAGATTAACAAAAATAAATATTCAGGTAATCTCCTTAACGACCAAATAGATATCAATCAGTCTCCTTTATTGAACCTCTTTACCTAGAAGATAGCTTAGGAATGTTTGTAGTGAATGAATTTCCAGGTAATCTCTTTCAATACCATTGTTAACCTTAGTAAATAGATTTAGCACTGTATATATTAAGACATTTTTATATTTTACCTTCATTCGTTTTGACAAAGCTACTGTGTTAGTGAAACGCGTCAACAAGTTTAAATTGAATATTAGTTCAAATATATGAAGATTTAAACAAACTATATTGTTTTATTTCATCGTTCAATTGTTGTATTCGTTGCTAAAGATTATTATCTTTGAAATATTAGAAATATTTCCTGTATATGTGATGGTTTTATAAGTTTTTATTTCTGTTCAGTTTCGCATTATCATTTTTTAATTTAAAAAAAAAATAAAGTTAACAGGACGGTCTGTGTGCCTTGATAGAGTCCAGCCAGCTGTGTGGCATTTATTTTGTTGCTATGGAGGCAAATATATTGAAATAGTGTGACAGTCCTGTCAAGAGTAAAAAAATATACTTCAAAAAATAAGTGCAGTGTTTTTTTCATAAAAATAATATAGTTTCTCACGAAGTTCTCGTTCGTTCAGAACCATATAAGGAACTGATGGCAAGGGAACGCAACAATTTCTTCAGTTTGTTTAGGAAATATTAGTTGTAATGCCACTTTTTTATTAATTAGCTTATTTATCATATGTAATGGATAACCGTTGGATGTAGCTATTTGTCTAATTGTATTAATCTCTCTATCAAAATTACATTTGTTCATAGGAACTGAAAATGCTCTATGTATCATTGAATTGTATGCCACTAGCTTATGTGACATTGGGTGATTGGAACTATATGGAATTGCCACATCAGTGTGTGTTGGTTTTCGGTAAATTGCATAATCAAGTACATTATTAACTCTTTGAATTTTCAAATCAAGATAATTGATTAAGTTATTTTCTTCAACCTCTAATGTAAATTTAATTTTTGGGTGTAAATTATTAATGTGATTGAAAAATATATCTAATTGTCGTTCACTACCTTCATTTTGAATATATATGTTATTGTCAAAAGTGAAATAATTCTGATTAATACATACATCAAATAAATTAAGTATATCTGATATTATTCCTGGATTAATATTTTTATCTTCTAGTAATTTTCTTACAAGTATTAGACATTCTTTAGGAGGAATTTTATAGAACATATTAGTAACGTCAAATGAAATAAGCTTAGAGTTATCTTGTAATTTGAATGCTTTTAATTTTTTGATTAGTTCTATTGAATTTCTAATTGAGTATTTAGACTCATATCCGTAACTATTGAGTATATTGTTAAGCTTATTTGCCAATATATTATTAAGAGTACCAGGTTTATTATGTAGGTGTTTTGAATACCTATAAGTTGATATTCTTGTAAATTTTCGGTAGCAACAACGGTTCAAAAGTTAAATGCAAAAAACTGATTTTTGTACTTTCTCTCATTATTTTAACAATTACTGAGACCGAACTCGTGGCCACATTAATATGATATAATATCATCGTACCCTTCCCAAGAACTCTCTGCAGGAAAAATGCCTCTTAACGTTTTTTGTTGAAACAGAATCTTTTCAGTCTAATTCGACTGGACTAAAGAGATAAAATGGAAAATTCGGATAATGTGCACTGTACCCAAATATTTCACTCGATAAATAAAATGTTCCCGTTTTGAAAATTTGTACAGAAGATGGCAAAATAGTACAGTTATATTATCCAATTCTACACGCTGTATCTCGAAAACGGTTAATCATATAAAAAATGTTTGAAATAAAAATTGTGTAGAATTTTACATACTACAATTTTTATAATAAAAGAAAATACAATTTGACGCATAAAAAAATAGATATTTTCGAAAAACTGATTTATACGACCTATGACATTCAATATCTGACCCCACCTACAAGAGATTAAATGAAACTTTTGACACATTATTTAGAATGTCAAAACAAAGGCTTATACCAATTTTCAGCTTATCTCTTATTCCGAGGTTTAATCCTTATTTGACTGGACTATAAGGTTGTTAATAGTGAGCCATTATTGATTAAAAATTATTTCAATCTCCCTTCGTCAATGTCATTATTCGGAATTTAAATCATAAAATAAACAATCCGAAAATAGTTTAAGTTACGTAAAAAACATCCTGACCTCAATTTTATAAGATCCTACGCGTTTTAAACAGTTTTCAATTTATGATAGACGAAATTACATTATTAAAAATAGATCATGACCTGTAATATAATTGCGAAAAGTTGATTTTGCCTCTGTTACATAGAAACATGTATATCAATTATCATATCCAATTTTGAATACCACAAACTAAAATTATAGTGGTGATTGTTTTTACTTCAACTTATGTGTAAATATGTAATATATGTGGAAGTATTGTAATGGAATGATTTTAACGTTTCGAGTCCAAAAAGACCCATTTTAAAAAAATGTCGGTCGGCTGGTCTGTCAACACCATAATTCAAAAACGCAATTGTATATTTCAATTGGGCAACATTGAGGGACACCCTATACATAAAGATTTTTAATAAAGGAATATTGTTGCGAAACAGTACACTGGCATAGTCCTTAAATCCGACTCTGTCTAAGCCAGGTATGAAAGTTAAAACTATGGCGGACGCGTTGGGTTTCTTAGAATTGTTTACGAATTGTAACTATCTCATCTTATCACTGTTTTTGTTACCAGTCTTATCTAGAAAATGCCAGAAAGCCAATTGTTTTTGTATAAGCTGCAATCTAGAATTATCTAGTAAAAAAGGAACTAATATATAAGGAACCGACCGTAGAAAGTTGAGTTTAGTTGATAAAGTGATAGCGACAAATAAACAATAATACACCGAAATAGCGAACAGTGAAGTGTGTACTGTTTAAATAAATTAGAAAAACATTACAATACGAAACTGTAAAGGCAGATAAGTTTCACCTGTTAGCGAATACGTTTCATAAAATTTGATTATTAAACTCTTTTGTTGTTAATTTTCGTTTCATTTATTATTGATAAATTACACAATGAAATTTTATATGTAGATTCAGAGCGTAAGCCTAAGTTCGTAAATGAGCAATATCGGATGTACCGTTTTCCGGAAAATCCTATTCTCACAAATTTTCTCAATTTTCCACCCGAAATAATTGTTATTTCGAACAACTGACAGACTTTTTGGAATCCTCGTATCAAAGAACCCCCCATGCAAAATTTAATCGAAATCGGAATTAAATATTTTTTTGAATTGTTTTTTCAATCCATAGGGATTGGAATTTAAAAAAAAATCAACTTTGATGTTTTATAACTTAGTTTGTATTATTGATGGAAAGTTGCTGTATTTTTTTTATAATAGTATAATCACTCCTCTTTCGATTTTCACCAATTTCAGCCTTTCCATTGCATAGACGTAGTAATATAAATTTTTTTAAGGTACTTTTTTACACAAATTTTTATTCCAAATTTAACCCATTATATTTTCTACAGATATAAAATGGAGGAAATGAAATATGGTTAGATATAAATGTGCCGGGATATGAAGGGATTACAGGTAATGAATTGGTGGACCAGATAGCTAAACAAGACTCTACAGGAACAGTTCTGTGGTTAAAGCCGCTGCATGGTAACTTGAAAGTATAATCCTGCTGTTAACCATAAAATTCAGGTGAACATAATCTTCACGAATTGAGCTATTCTCTCATCTTGCGTTTCTAGATGCGAGCGAGGAGAATTTCTCTACTCAATCAATCCAAATCTCAGACCCACATCATCTGCCATGTTGCTACTCAAAAGCTAATCCTTCCTCTCGTTTTGGAAACCCTGTTTTTCGGGGAAAATACAATCGAAAAATCCTAGGGAGTAATTGACGCCATGAAGGGACACAGTTATCATAAAAACCATAACGTCTGGATAATACTTATACAAGTAAGGAATCAACAGACAGGGAAAGGAAGGAAAGTTGCAAGAAAGAAGTGCCAGACCATCAGCATTATTCTTACATCTTTGATCTTGTAACTTACATTTAAGAATTGTACAAATTATCGTAAAATATGTTATTGTTATTTGATAGGAGCAAACATGGGCGAGCAGCATCAGTGGTGGAGTAGTGGGGAGAGACGGACAGTATTACTGTACACTGTCCAGTGCTCGATCTTTTGGAGTTATTTTTACACGTTTTGCAACATTGTATTGACGAATCAAAATATACGTTTTATTGTGCTTCCTTTGTATTTTGAAAATCCGTCATAATATTCAAAATCGGATCATATATGTGGCATACAGACAAATTTCAATGCATCGTATTAATTTTTTTCAACCGCATTTGCATCGAAAGTTATTATCTTACAGTGACTATTTTTTGCAAACTTAAAGCACATTTAGACCTCTATTTGTCTACCAAAACACAGTCATGAAAGATAAAAATTAACAGAAATATAAGATAGTCAAATAACCGTTAAATTTTCCGGTTTTTTCAAATTTTCTCCTTTCCAAATTATCCGATCAAATCAAAAGACATCTCATTGTATTCATAATTCAATTGGCTACAAATTACTACTTGATGTCATTGAGATCACTAAATTATTTTCAATGTTATAAGCAATTTTTAGTTTAAATCATTAATAAAAAAATTACTTTAATAATTAATAATGTTAATAATCAATAAATTCACTAAACATTATAAAAATAAAGTATGAAGTAGCTTTTGGTGTTCTGAATTTATTTATGACAAAAATTAACTAAAATTCTTTAAAAGAAACATTTGTATTTATTAGAAATGAATATATTTTATGGCATAAAATGGATATTTAACATCAAAAATATTCCACTTTTCTAATATTAGATGCAAATATGATGCAATTAAATCAAATATCGTGTAAAATGTGTTTTTGTTCGGCTGTTATAAAATTATCTAGGCCCAATTTTGTTAGTTGAGCTAATAACTCCCACTTTCCCGTTACTCGATACCGAACATTATAAAATTTAAAAATAGCACGACCAATCAAAATTGAGGTTAGACAGGTGGTCAAAAATGGCACACATATAAAATAAATATCTGCGTGGAAATACCGTGAAAATAGATGTTTTAAATTATTCAATAAGTACTCACCATAAAAATCATTATTTTGATAAGGAAAAAAAATCCGTTTTTACGGTATTTTCACTTAATTCTTAATTTCACTCCCAAATATTTTGCACAAAATAACAAAAATTCCATGTTTTTTTCGTAATGTAATAGAAAAAGCACTTGGCATTGAAAAAAATTCACTTCACCTACCTGTGCCTGAGAACGACCGGAGGTTGACGCTGTCCTAAAAGCTACAAGCGTCCCGACGCTCGAAAAAGCACCGCTGCCACTTCTACCTACTCCTATCCTATCGTTCCCCTACCCCCTTCCAGAATTACTTAAGTCTGCTCGTCGCAGTGACCCTCAAAATGTTCTATAATCGTTTCAATTAAACCCAATTTCATTTTGTAATAGACAGAACAGTTTTTAATCGTTTTAGATGCATTTACTCTAGATGTTCTATCAAGGATGTGATATAAAACAGCATTAGATATTCCAAATCAAAATAAGATTTAACGAAATACGATTAGATAAATTTTTAATCGTTTTCGAAGTACGTGGAGTGACTATAATTATTCTTTATCAACTGTATAATCTCAATTATCAAATACTTTAAATTATACTTGAACCTAATCTTTTTAAAATTTCTGCCATATTATTTTTTTACGTTGCGTTATTTTGTTCTAAACTCCTTGATTGTCTACAAATATGGGAAATGGTTCAGCAAAAACATTCTCCATGTGGATTTCATTAACTAGCTTCTTCAAAAACATGAATTCTTTAGAGACTTCACTAAGTGCAACGAATTCAGATTCGACAGTGCTGAAAACAACACAATTCTGTTTTCTGCTACACCAACTGAAGGCTCCTCCTGCGAGAACAAATACATATCCGCTGAATGATTTCCTATTCATTGAATTTGAAGCCCAGTCTGCATCTGTGAAAGCTTCGACCGTTCTCTCTGTCTTCTTATATTCAATACCATACGCTTTGGTCCTATTCAAATATCTCAGCATATATTTTATTCCCATCTAGTGATGCTTGGTAGGATTTTGGTTGAACTGACTCATGAAAGTTGCTGTGAATATCATGTCAGGCCTGGTCGCTACACTTAAATATATAATGCTTCCAATACACTTTTGATATAACATTCGTTCGTCTTCGCTAAGTAATTCGTCGTCATTCATGCATAACTTTTCCCCAATAGGTAAAGGTGTAGCATGCTTGTAACATGTTCATTTCTTTTTTCAATACCTCTACAGCATATAAAGTCTGGTTCAACATAATTGAATTTTCGTCTCTGGTCACTTTTATGGACAATACGTTCCTTACTTCCCCTAGATCTTTGATATTAAACCGTTTCTTGAACTCAGCCTTCAAATTAATTATGTTCTTGTGGTTTCCATATATCAGTATATCATCAACGTACACAGTGATGATGAGGTTTCCTTTCTCCTGATAATAGACACATGGATCAGTTATGGATCTGGAGAAACCTGTGCTTTTAATGAACTGATCTAGTGTCCTATTCCACATAAGACCCGATTGATGTAGGCCATATATGCTCTTATTCAACTTACAAACCAGTTCTTTCTTTCCATCTGAATAATTTTGTGGTAAATTAGGAAACTTCAATTTCAGTTTATCGAACAACTGGAAATATACATCCGGTATTTCCATATAAACTGTTTCGTCTAAGTCAGCTGAAAGATATGCTGCAGTAATGTCTATATAATGTACAGACCACTTCTTCTCAACTGCTATGGCAAAAAGTAACCTCATAGATTTTTTCTGTACAACTAGTGAGTATGTCTGTTCGAAATCAATACCTGGCATTTGAGTGTTACCCAAAGCCACAACTCTTGCTCGGTATCTTTCGACTACACCATCAACGTTGTTTTTGGACTTGAAAACCAATTTCGTTTTATTGATTCTCCTATTTTCTGGTTTTTTTCCACGAAAATCCAAGTTTCATTCCTGAGAAGATTCTCAAATTTCTCGATGACGGCTTCTTTCCAGGAAATTTGTTATCCCCGTTCAATGCTTCTCTTAAATTGCGAGGATCTCGCCTGTTCAAAATTTCTTGGTTGCATGAATTTGAATTTTCGCCAACTTCGAATTGTGTCATCCATTCAGGTTTTCGTATTGTTGTTCCTGATCTTGTTTTGATTTCTGTATCTCTATATTCGTCTGCATTATTTCCTGATATATCCTCATTTGTAGTTTTTTCTTCTACTATTGTTTCATCATTATCTTCCCCTTCGACTGGACTGCTTTCTGTTTGATTGTGCTCTGTTACTTCTTCATTAGAAGAATGATTTCTCATTGCGAATATATCCGTTCCACGAACATGAAAATCATTATGAAATATATCTCCTTTGGAAGGTTCATCTTGATGATTCAGCAAAGGGAATACGTCTTCCTCGAATTTGACATCGCGGCTGATGACAATTTTATCATTCATAGGATTCCACAATCGATACCCCTTAGAATTGCTGTCATAGCCCACGAAGATTCTCGAAATACCTTTTGGAGCCAATTTACTTCGTCTAAATTTATTGATTGTCCATACTCTGCAACCAAATACTTTTAAATGGGATAGGTCAATTTTCATATTTGATTTTCTATTGGACTGCATCCGTCATTCGCTATAGTGTGACCTCTGTTTCTAATATAACAAGATGTTCCTACTGCTTCTGACCAAAATTTATGTGGAATTCCAGATTCTATCAATAAACATCTAGCTGCATCAAATAATGTTTGATTGAATCTTTCAGCAACGCCATTTTGTTGAGATGTGCCTGGTATTGTGAGTTGGTGACTGATACCATTTTGTTCCATATAACGAATGAATTCTCGAGACAAATATTCACTCCCATTGTCGCTTCTCAAACAGGATATCTTCTGTCCATGAATATTTCCAACTTTAGTTTTGTATTTCTTGAAATTTTCGAACACTTCATCTTTCGATTTCATGAAGGCAATTTCACACTATCTTGAATAATCGGCAATGAACGTCACTATATATTTATTACCTCCATTCGAAATAGGATTGATAGGACCTATGACGTCTGTATGTATGAGGTTCAAAGGATATGTCTCTCGATTTGAACAATCTTTTGGAAAAGGACTCCTTTTCAACTTCCCCTGGTAGCATATTTCACAGTTTAGTTTTTCGGCGTCAATGTCATTTGAAATTGTCACATATTGGATTTATATTTTTAATTTGACTAATTCTTTATACTTAACAAATATTATTATTATTATTTAACTTATAGTTGTATTAAACTTAATTACTAAAGCTTGTTTATTTTCAGATAAACAGCTGATTCCCTAGTGACAAACAAATATCCATTTTAGGCAGATTTAATGTTTTCTTCAATATTTGTTAGGCGTTTTCATACCTTTAGAAAATTATTAAGGTAATTTCTCTATATTTATTGTTACTCTTTTTATTATATTAAGCAAATGATTTTATAATATGATTTTATATGAATTTTAATTCTGACTGTGGTTTTTTATGTGTTCTTTTATCAATATAGTTTCAATTTAATTTAAATACTAAATTAAACATTCTCAATCAGCTGATGTGCTTTAATGATATAAGACATGTGGTTCATATATATATATATATATATATATATATATATATATATATATATATATATATTATTATGGTTTATTATATGGGAATTTAATTTGCCCTACGTTGGGCCGACATATTATTATGAATTGGCTATGGTGTAATAAGAATGTTACACTTATTTTATTTTAGTTTAAATTTACTTTAAGTTTATTGTTTGCCCGGTATATTGATGATTTTATATATATGATAAACAGTTTATATTACTAACATGAAAACTTCTCATCTCAGGGTAGAGTTCAAGTATTTAGGATAAAATGATTTTAGAATTCTATATATATTAGCGCCAAAGTTAATAAATGCTTAATATTTCAAAAATAAATTTGTTAATCAGAATATGTTACTTGTTCAATGATTCCAAACTAAATACGGTCCTGTCCTGTTTAAAACAAATCTGCATAATTCAATAGATGTCATTCAGAGCTTCTGCCTATGGTAAGTAGATGGTGCGCAAGTCACCAGATGAAATGAATAACTCAAAAATAGTTTAAAACGTTCTTCAAAAGGAAAAACGATATTTAATTTAATGAAAATAAATACATTACACTTTTACAAGTGTTCTTGAAGAAATTCAACTATCTAAAAGGATGACTCTTTCATACAACACACACGCACTCTGGTGAGATATTATTATAAGAGTGAAATACAATTATACAACTTCATAAACATATGATTTTTAGAAAATGGCGAAATACACTCCTAAAAACGTCTATGCGTCACAAAATTTTAGTTCTTTGCATAAATTGGTAAGTACGCTTGACTTTTTAATATATTAATAAATTAACTTTTACTACCTTATTCACTTCACTGTTTTGGTTGTTCACCTCAATTATCCGTTTCTTTTACTTGTTTCAGATTCTCCTCCTGGAAAAACTCCATGCTGGCATTCCGCTTCCACCAGAACAGGAATCGATGCCGCACTTCATTCAAAGTCCAAGCAGCTCACACAAATTCCACTATTCAGTGTTTTTCAAAAGCTATTGTGGCTATTTCACTTCCACAAGATACAAGACACCATATTATAAAATAAAAATCATGGTTAGTACTGTACAACATTCGACAATTCCCTTTTTAATTATTAATATAAACTTATCTACTTACATTGATCTATATCTTGTAAGTATAATGTATTTGTTCTTGAATTCTATAGTCAAATTTTTTTATCTTCCAAATAATTTCAAAATGATTTCCTTTACCAAAAAGTTTTTCTACTTACAAATTTTTCTTCCCCAAAAAAAACCTCTTAGTGAATAGACCCCATAATCAACAACCTTTTTTATTTCGATTTTTTTTTCGTTAGCAACATAATTGTTGCCGATATGATCCTTTTTAAATGTTTATTTACCAATCAGATTTGACTATTTATTTTATCACTCAAATTCTTCATTTCAACCAGTGAAATGTTCATCCATTATATCAGGATATTGTATTCTAAGGTTTTTTAATTGCTTAGACTTCCTATATTATTTTCATTCAATAATATTTCTTAGTATTGTTAAAATGACATTTCCTAACCTCTAAGTATGTATGTCAAATGAATATTCATAATGTTTTAATAGATGACAGCTGTTACCTTTAAATATATATGCAAAATGAAAATTCGTTTCTTTTTTATGATTCATGTTCTCTGAAATTCACATTATTATATACTTTTCTGCTCTGTTATGTCTAAACAGCTACACTAACTTACTTTAATGTTTTAATCAACTAATATTATGAGATTAGCTTGACTTTACAGAATAAAGCATTATTAGTTTCTCATCATGAACAAATTCTGATACTTGATCTTTTTAATAAAAGTTTGGTTAATTTATTTCACATAAATTGTTTATCACACCTATTCGCAATTATCCCTACATTATACAGTCTGTCCTTTCTGTATGCATTCTCTATCGAATAGTGGATCGTACAGATTGTCTCCATTCAAATGTTAAAAAAATTTTTGACTTAGAAAAAAATTCTTCTAGATTACAATGCACAATCTTAATTCTTTATTGTTTGATATACAGGGTGTTTCACTCTATAATAATATATATATATATATATATATATTGTAAAATACTTACGGGATCAGTATAATCATGTAATGAAAACAACTTTAACGCATTGGAGTCTATATCCTTATTATCCTGATCAGTCAGTCGTTCTTCAAGAACAGAACAATGTTTTAAAAGATCGCTGCTACTCATTTAATAACTAAAATCGGTTTTATAGAGAGCTTAAAGTTTGATCTATAATTTTTAAGAAAAAACTAATTTTAAAGGCGGTTTTTGGATCATGGGGGGTCTCATCTCGGTGTTTTTAGTCAAACAGTTTTGGTTTAAATTTTCTCCTGACCTTTGGTAACGGTGGAAAGTCCTCATCAATTTTGAGAGAAAGTGGTACTTCTTTCGCTTGTACAAGAATTTCTTGAAATGATTGGTCAGATCTATATTGCTGTAAGTGATCAACTAAATTTTTTATGTAGGTTTGGCATACTTTAATATTAATTGTAGCACTTGCATTTGTTTGCTGACAATATCTAGATGATATAAAACGTCATGCCAAATAATAATTCCACAAATAAATTGAAAATTTTGTATAGACATTAAGAGGGAACTCGCTTTATGTCTTGTATCAATCTGAAAGAAATTATCATCTGCAGCCGTTTCTAGAAGACTTTCGCAAACCTTAATTAAATAAAGTTTAAGGGGCTTTATTGCGTCAATTCTGCTGCTGGACCATCTTGTCTCACTTAGAGGCTTTAAACTTAACCCAGGGACATCCCATCTTTTTGTGACGGTCAAAAAAAATTTATATAACTCTTGCACAAGATTAAAAAAATTTATTGTAGCATCTGACACCATAGAAGCATCATATACTGTTAAGTTCAAATGATGAGCCACTCCCAGCAAACACAAATGTATATGTTACATAAAAATATATAACAGAGGAGGAATGGTTTTTATATAAAACGATTATATATTTTTATGTAGTATTTATATAACAAAATCTTTATAATTTTGTTATATATTCTCAATATTTATAATATAAAATGTTTTATATATTGGATATATCTAATTTTATATGTATTCAAGATGTAAATTCTGCTACATAAATATGAAATTTTTGTATATATATTTATTATGTAAAATTTGTTACATAAAATATTTTATATATTTCATATGTATTTCTTACGAACCTCGTCTAGTGTCTTTCTAAAGAAAAAGAAGAAAGCTCTTCAATATTATAACCTTTAAATTGCCAATAGTCGATCTGATCTACCCACATACCTGCAAGTATAATAACGTTTTAAAAGGTTTTTTCTTTAGTTTTGTCTGTGTGTTTGTTTTTAGTTTTGTTTGTAGAGGAATGGAGAACACATTATGTAAGTGATAATATTATTATTATTTTCAACAGGCAAGGGGCATCGCCGACGAAGCCGTTCATTGTCGTTTACAAAAGGTTATTTAACAAACGTATTATTAAAAAGGTTAACTATATTAAAGAATACAATGAAGTAAACAATTACAAATCACATAAACCTATCTCACTAAAGTACTTTTCAAGATAATATATTCGTTTTAACTTACAACTTAGACATTATTTAACAATAATTCCCTCTGTAGGGAGTCGTTAATCCGAAACAAATACCGCCGCTCAGGTATGCACTTAGGGCTCAAGTAGATTTTGTAATATCAAATAAAATACACATATTTCATCCTCTGTCCACAGGTAGTAAGTCAAGACAAAATATCTTGAAATGGATTAATTATCACTTATCTGTTGAAATTTATTTATATTCGAATACCTAGATTAATATAAATTATGAATTTTAGGCATAATAACTGTTTAAAACGGAAAAAATTGGAAGACTTCTGTGATTTATCAATAAGACAGAAAAACGATACGTAGTACAATCTTACAAATGGTGACGGTGAACCAGAAATACATAATTTAGAGACATCTCACTCATGGTTAGGACATATAAATAACTACAAAATGAGGAACTTAAAATCAATTAAGTTATTTCAAGGTATTGTTACTATATGATTTATTTATTTAATATAATTAATATATACCAACATTTTTAGAAACGTTACTGAAACAGTTTAATATGACATGCACGGATTTTGATCTAATCACCTTGGTGTGGATACGGTTAAGTAAAGAGACTCCAGAGGGAAAAGAAGGGCGAAACTGTAACTCTTCAAAACAATGGATAATATCCCTTAATATTGCCCACTCGCTTACAAGTGGACCTCGAAAAGTCCTCTAAGAGAATATTTTCCATGGTTAATTATTGTTTTGTTTTTGAATATTCATTTGTTTTGAGTTATTTTTTTATATTTTATTATCATTTAGTTTTTGAATATTTTTAGTTTTGCAATACTTTTTTCATTAGGTTTTTTGTTTTCAGTTTCTCTTTTTTATGTTAATAAAATAAATGTACTTATATGCATCTATTTGCTGTTTTTTTTAGTAACTAAGTACCCAGCTACTAAATTCCAAAGATAGATAAATACCATTTACAATATATAAATATTAAATTGTATTAAGTTGCTTTAAGTTTGAAATATTCACAAGGTAGGTATTGGATAATATGGTAACAATAGTTCCTTAATCTTTTGGCCATCAACACTGCTAAAAATATTGTATTTCATTTCATCTATGAAAAATAATATTTTAGCAGATTTTTCTGAATTTATTATAAATTAAGAATTTTGCTGAATTTTTTCATAGATCCAATGAAATAGAATATTTTAGGTAAGGGGTGAGGCAATAGAAAAATTAGGTAACTTTTGTTAAATCTATATTATGTAATATTTAATACATAAATATTCTCTAGATATTATCTCATTTTCACATATATATTACATAGTAATTTGGAGATATAATTTATAATATGTATTTCTTATATCGTTATTGTTCTCTAGCTGTGCCGGCCTTTGTCAGTATTCAATACATAAATATTATCTAGTTGTGACTTCAGTTTTATATAACTGTCACTATTATATTTCAAAAAATATCTAACATATATGTATTCAATATGTTTTTGTGTTTGCTGTGTAGGTACAAAAAGGGCTCTGGGATTCGTATCAAGAATGCGTTTGTGAAGCCCAACATGCTTTCCCTTCTTTTTTGCCCCATAATCATAACCATGTCCCCTAATATTTTTTATATCTAAATTTAATTGTTTCAAAATTTCTGTCACAAATGTATATATTTAAACCTCTTCCGCTTACTTTTATCGGTTTCTTTTCTGTAGCCAGCAAAATTTCCTAATTCTCGATTAACGCTGTACAAATCTTGGAAATAACTATACTATGCAGTAGAATCTTGTCTAATGACATATTTCCATTAAAGAAATTGTAACTGATTTTATCCTTTTTAAAAATAAATGTGTGACGATAATGGTTGTTTGAAAGGTATAAAACAGACGCCATATACGTTTAATAAACATAGTTTCTGGTTAATTTTACTGTACTTAGTAAAAAACCAGATTACCCTGACCTTACAAATAAATGAACTACATACCATAATAAGAATATTCGTCAGAAATATTAAGGCGCCAAGAAAACATAATATACGACGTTTCGAATGAGATAATATTAAAAAGTATATGAGATGTACCGACTACAAGTTGTTTCATCCGTGGTAAATTTAGTCCTAAATAAAACCCCTCCATGTAAAAGCTATAGCTACGTGACTGATTGGGGCTTAAATCCTGTAACAACGATAAAAGTTATGGAATAATGGAGTCACGCCGAATAAGAATAAGCTTTGTTGATTAACAAAATTCGCGACTTAAAAAACATACTTTCATCGAGTCTGTTGTTGTTGTATGTGTGTTTTATCATCAGTATATCAATTATATCGCGCTGATACGACACTGATTTTGTTTAAACTATTTTCAATCAGATATAATAAAATCAAAACCATAAAAAGCGAAAGTATATGGCATTGTACAAGATGCTCGATGCTGTTCCACTAACCTATATGTGAAACAAAACAGGCATAACTGCAAATGTGCATTCCTCAACGAATATTATCGACGCCAGATTAACAAAAAGTCTTTTTAGAAAGAAATTATCATCTTATAAGTGTGAAATGTTGGTTAAAAGGTATTATTTGATACGGTTTTCGGTTATTTAATGATACATTCGTTTTTTCTTACTATATATGGTATACATTGAATGATATTGAGAAATCGCAAGGTCGCAGTGACTGACTTCGAACACCTTATTTACTCTATTATCACGATTTGTTTTTATTAATTTCTAATTGAAACGTTTTGGTTAATTACCGTCATTCTATAATTTATGAGCTCTGCATATTGATAGACATGAAGAGGTTGTAACATGCAATTTTCTTGGATTCTTGAATTTCTGGAGCTAATTTAAAATTTCCAACAAAACTCTCTAGTCGATTCATCTTTTGTGGAGAGCTGGAATTCAATAGATTCACAAAATAAGCGGAAATTTTAAAATCGTATGATGGATATTATTTAACCCTGGAGTGAACAGTTGTTCGAATTTCACACGAAAGGAAGAATTGGGTCTAATAAGCTCCAAAAAATATGGTTTTCAGAATAAACGTATAATTGTAGAAAAGTTAATCCATATATCTTTAGTAACACTTTAAACCAGCCATTCTCTAAGAGTGTTCCGCGGAACCCTAGGATTCCGCAATATCCCTGTAGGACAGCCATGTCAAACATGCGGCCCGCGGGCCGCATGCGGCCCACTGAGCATTTTCCTGCGGCCCCGAATCAATTTTGAAAACAGCCATGTAATGCGGCCCGCGAGCCTGTTAAAAACCGAAAATAAAGTACTGTGATGATGAACTAAGATGTGCGCTCAACCTAAAAGCCTGGCTTGTTCCGGAAAGTTCTATCGCGCGAGAACACAGATGACGCTACCTGAACATTCTGGAAAGAACTGTCGAGAAATCACAATCCGTATATAAGCCAATACCGCTCGATTGAGTTCAGTTGTTCAGTCAGTTATGAGTCAGTTGCGATAGAATTGCGAGTTTAGTTGCGTACTTATTGTTACAACACGTAACAGTACTTATTGTTATTTATTTCGGATAAAGTTTTTAACATGTCTGTTTCAAAACCAAGTGGAAGTAAGAGGAAACTTGAAGATGAGCATCGTAACTTTCAAGAAAAGTGGGAATTAGAGTTTTTTTGCTGTGAAGTGAAAGACAAAATTATTTGCTTGATTTGTAACAGTACAGTCGGTGTCCCAAAATTATATAATATAAAACGTCACTATGATAGTCATAAAACTAAGTTTGACAAGTATACAGGCATGATTAGAAACGAAAAGTTAAAAGAGTTAAAATCACGGTTAAAAGATCAACAGCTTATGTTTACACGTCCAAAGCAAGAAAATGAATCTGCCGTTCAAGCGAGCTACGTACTGTCGGAGTTGATCGCAAAACACTCAAAACCATTTGTTAAAGGTGAATTTATAAAAGAGTGCCTTGTAAAGGCCGCGGAAATTGTAAGTCCCGGGAGCGTGAAGGCTTTTCAAAATATATCCTTGTCCCGGAATACTGTCGCTGAAAGAGTTACCGAGTTGGCTGCCAACAGATAAAAACAAAATCAGACTCTTTCATTGCATTTTCTATAGCCTGTGACGAAAGTACAGATGTGTGTGGTGTGGCGCAACTCGCTGTTTTTCTTCGTGCTGTTGATAGAGATATCAACGTTTATGAAGAATTACTGGAATTAGTACCATTGCATGATACAACAACTGGGGAGGATATTTTCAATGCTGTTTATGGACTTCTGCAAAAGTACAATTTAGATTTGTCAAAACTGTATTCCGTTGCAACCGTAGCTCCTTCAATGACTGGAGTAAATAATGGCTTCATTAAAATATTACAAACAAATATCAGAGAAATGGGCAGTGACAAACCAGATTTTCATCATGTTCATTACATAATCCACCAAGAAGTTTTATGCTCAAAAGTGATCAAGTTGGAAAGCGTTTTAAAGTCAGTGAAAAAAATGATAAACTTCATAAGGTCACGTGGCTTGAATCAGCGACAGTTTTCTGCGTTTTTACGTGATTTAGAAAGTGAGTACACTGGTTTACCTTATTATGCAGAAGTGCGATGGCTTTCGTGTTCTATGGTTCTCCATCGGTTTTGGAAACTCAAAGAAGAAATACGCCTTTTCATGGAAGTGAAAGAACAAGATGTCAGCTTATTATCCGACGTACATTTTTTACAAGATCTTTCATTTATGGTAGACATCACAAAACACTTGTCGGACTTAAATACGAAATTTCAAGGACCACGTCAAGTTATAACAGATATGCATGATCATGTTAAAGCTTTCAAGTGTAAGATGATGCTGTGGAAAAACCAGTTAGCGGTGGATAATCTGTCACATTTTCCGACTGCCAAGGCGTATCAGGAAAGTACAAGTGACCCAATGTCATACAAAATGTATACAGAGAAAATGGGAAGCCTTCTGTCAGAATTTGAAAAGCGTTTTCAGGATTTTAAGTCCCAAGAAAACAATTTTTCTTTATTTACTGGTCTTTTCACTATCGATATTGATAAAGTTCCCCCTCACTTGCAGATGGAAGTGATTGAGATTCAGTGTCAAACCCATTTAAAAGAAAAATTTGATAGTGTTGGTACATTCGAATTTTATAAGTACTTGCCTATTCAATACCAAGAAATGAGAAAACTTGCCTGTAAAATCCTGTCAATGTTTGGAAGTACCTATAAGTGTGAACAATTATTTTCTTTGATGAAAGGAAACAAATCTCCCGCAAGATCGCGATTGACGGACGCACACTTGGACGCAGTTTTAAAAGTTATTTCCGCCGATAAATTCACGCCACAAATAGACAACTTAATTAAAGACAAAATATGTCAAATATCTGGCAAAAGAAGTTAATGTTTGTAAGTTTTTGTAATGTCCTTTTTATTGGAAATTTAATAAATATACTTCTAACATAATAGTACTTTTTTTCGTTAAGATTTTCAGTAGTTTGTCTTCTTAAAGATTAGGTTTTGCGGCCCACCTAGTCTATGGTCTTCATGCTTTTGGCCAACCAGTGACTTTGAGTTTGACATGGCTGCTGTAGGAGTACCGCAAGAATTCAGAAAAGAACATCAAAACACCTTTCTCTGGTTGAACGTTTTGACGCTGGCGTATCACGAGGCGCAATCGAACTTATACGCCACCCACAATAATAGAATTTTACTATGCCGCCACCGCCCATATTTACTTATGCGCGCTCACAAAGTCGAAATTGTTTACACCCCATTTTTTGAATTCCTATTTTTATTTCCGCTTTCTATTTAACAAATGCGTTGGTGAGCCCGCAGTCTCTTTGATAAAAGCTGCCTCTGAAATAAGACACTATAGTTGTGAACAAGCGACTATCGGGTCTAACTTCAATACATAAAGTCGAAATTATTAACAACGCATTTTTAGTATTTCTATTTTTATTTCGGCTTTTTATTTATCAAAGGTGCCGACTCGAGTATTTTTGAGAATGTTCGAGATCAAGGTTAGGCCAATAAAAGTGACGATCGCGCCTCAACACTCATCAGTTGACGATTAGCGTTCGCGTTCGGAGCGATAAGTACCTACGGGAAGTGTGCCTTTGATGGACCCCTTAACCTTCATGGGACGGCCATCAAAATTTTACGAAAAGGACTAACTGGGGTCCGAGAAGACCCCGTGCGTGAAATTGCAGAAATGCTGTATTTTTCTTTAAATTAAATATATAGAAAAGAAGTTTTATTAAAGTTTTACTATTAACCATTTATTAGTCAAAAATCATCACGAAAAAATACAAAATACCCTAATCACTAATACTACTAGCTACATATCATTTTAATATTTTTTACAAACTATCTCCGATTTTGAATGTTCTAGGCACACAAAGTTATTACACCTAATACATATTTTTCTGTCTTTTCCTCTTTGACACATATGACAGCGCCCCCTGGTAATGTTTTGTTGTTCAACTCTATGTTCTGTTGCATCCAGTAGTTCGGGAAAAACGTCTGTCATATGCCGTTTTCTATTCGTCTGAATGTATTTATTATTATATCACCAGAAAACGTTTTTCTTTATGAGTTCTTTTCCTAGTCCCAAAATATAAGTACATTTTACGTTTATCCAAACAGTTTTTTCGCCAATCCGGGTTTTGCAGTAACCACAATTTATAAGCATTTATTCCTGCGATATCTATAAGATGCGAAAATATTGCCATTGGCCAGCGGTTTGACTTTCTCTGCACTGTATATTCTTTGGCGAACTTATCTGAAGTGTCGACAGCACCTTTTGTTTTGTTGTAATGAAGAATAATTTCAGGTTTATAGTGCTGTTGTTCTTCTCCAGCTACTTTACTATCAGTATGCTCACTTGAAAGTAAGATGACAGCATGTTTTTGTTTTGGAACATAGGATACTAGCGTTCTTTGATTTCTAAAAGCAAACATACTTGAAAACTCTTTCTTGTACGATGCCGATAGAAGTTCCTGGGAATAAATGTTTTATTTTTCCGGAGGGTTCCACATAAAGTAATATTTTTTTTCCACAACTTGTCAGCAAGTTCTAAGCTTGTAAAAAAGTTATCGGTCGTTATTCCAAATCCGCCTTCCAAATGGTCTGTCAAATCTAGGACAACCCTTTGACCTTGACCCTTTTCCGCTTTGTTACCTTGTTTTCCTAAAAATTAATAGATACATAGGAATATAAAGTTTGGCTATATTGCTTTTCAAATAACTTACCCAAATAAACTTGCATGCTTGCAATATAAGAAGTGGTGCAGTCCACAAGAGCCCATATTTTGATTCCATACTTATCAGGTTTACTCTTCATATAGACTCGGACTGGTGCCTTACCCCTAAATGGTACAAGCTGCTCATCTACACATAGATGTTTGCCAGGATTAAGTGATTTTTTACAATTAGAAGTGAAAATATCGAATATATCTCTTATCGGAGCTAGCTTATCTACTAATTCTCGTTCTTGTCTTGTTTGAAAATTACCAAAGTTAAAAATGAAGTAATTTGTTTGAATCTGTCTCTTGACATTGCAGCAGGAATTATAGGACGACAGTAAGAAATATATTGACATCAGAGCATATCGATAGCCTCCTTCGATCCGTGAAGTGCGCCAAGAATAAGCAACAGTCCAATATAAGCTTCAATCTCTGTAGAATGAACAGGTACAAAAACTTTAATTTTATTCGTATTTTCTATATTCCATTTATCATAATATGTTTGTGCCTTTCTTTTTGTTTCGGTTACTATTATGTTTAGAATATCCGGAGATAGGAAAAGAAGAAAAGCGTCTTTTATACTTGAGATATCAGAACTGTAATTTGTAAAGCGTAGAGCATGTCTCCGAATATTAGCTTTTGAACGTCTAACTTTTGTGTTTCCTGGAATTTTTGACCACTCAGTTCCATCTTTAGATTTATATACTGGAATGCCCTGGCTGTTACTAACTGTTGGTTCCTCTGGGTTCGTTTTCTCTATACTTTGATCAACAACTATTACATCATTTTCTTCCTCTACTTCTGTGACAATGTCTTCATGTTCTAAGTCACTCGATGTTTCCTCATTGATAACACTATCAAACTCTGGATCATCACTTTCAAGTATACGTAACATCTCATCGTCAGTAAGCCCCTTGTGATTGTTTCTAAATAAAAACTGACTCATTTTCAAAACGATGTACCCTACTCGCAATATCACAAGAGACTAACCCGAATATTCAAGTCTAAAAATTATATCGCAGTGCGGGGAATCCCCCATTTGAACTGGTAATTTACATTTTACAATTATGTGAGTAAACAAACGTTAAATGTATGGGATTCCCCGATTTTACTAACAGTTACCGGGATTATTTTATCGGACGTAAAAGGCTGACCGGGGTCTGAAGAGACCCCTGGAATAAAAAACTATTTTTTGTTTATACCAGCCAAAAAAAACTACTAAATAGATCATATTTATCAAAATAATTCATAAACTGCAGCTAGATGAAAGATCAATGTTTAAAAATTTGCGTTTGCAAAGATACAGCTTAAACATACGTCATGGGGTACAAACGGACCCCGGCAAGTCCTATGAAGGTTAAGGAAATTCCATTATGTTTTTTTGCTTTTGTAGTTATTAATCTTACTTTTATGTAAATCTCTACTTAATACAAAAATGATCATAGTGTAGGGTGAATTTGTTAACAATTAATTGTCTTGCCAGTGTTTTTTTATGAAGCCAATTGGCCCATCATAGGCGCATATGTGCCTATGTCGCCCCCTCCCCCCCCAAAATAAAACAAATAAAATGATTTTAAAAGGTTTATCTTTGTACAGGGTTTTTCATTATATATGGACCCTTCCATATCTCACTTATTATTTGTTACAATTAAAAATGTCTCAAATAAGAGTTGAATGGTTATTAAAGTAGTTTTTAAAATCCTACAAAAATATTATATAGAATGTCCCAAAAAAGAGGGTCAGAGCCAAAGTGTTCTTTTTTAAATGGGACACCCTATATATTTTTATATTTTTAAACTGTTCACTTCAATCCGAATTCAACAATATATAATTGTTATAGTATATTAGAACAGTGTATTAGAACTTTGAAATATTGTAGTTGAAACGGCATTAACTGCAGCATTTGTTGACTGGTGGTTGTAACCTCCATTCTCTATTTAAGTTATTGCACTCTGCTTCAAACAAAACGTCGTTAATTAATTTTTCAGCCATAATCCTTTGATTTGTTGGAAGAGCCCTTAATTTCATACCGACATTTTCTCCATAAACACTAAATCTATCTTTTTCAAGCTTTTCTGCTGTTTGTCGATTCAAATTGTCATTCGTGTTGTAGCCTAACGGAATTATTAAAAGGAAACCCGGCAACACTGTTAGACTTGACGTCCGAACGGCGAAGAAAACCATAAAGAAAGGTTAGGTTAGGGAATAGAACAGAGTGAAAATATAGCTGCAATAATAACCACGTGTTTCATTTTCACCTCACTAAAACTTGCAAAATAATACATTTTAAAAGCAATTTTCAAATACAAAATTGGTCCTTCGTGAAACCGGATGTAAATTAACAGAAGGTGTGCAAGAACTTCAGCAATATAAGTAAAATTAGTGCAATAAAGTCATTAAAACATCGGAAACAAGTGTGTTTCAGTTGACCGGCAAAGTTATTACGAAATCGAGTGCAACAGAGAACAGTAAGTGCCGTCGATAAACGAACTGGACAGTTGTTTTAAGTACATACTTTCGTAACCCGACACAAAGTGTAACAAAAAGTTCGAATTATCAAGGATATATATTACTACATTGGAAACAGAAATCAAGTAAGCCCGTTCAATTTCTTATTTCATACAAACATTTTTTCCTTATTCTTCAATTCCAATAATCCTTAATCGCATTTCAATAAAATGGCTCCATCTTTGCAAAAAATGAGAGGTTCAATTAAACAAAGACAAACAAATTTTAAAACATTTCTAAATGGTTTTCTTAGTGCAATCAAAAAGGATGGAACTGATTCAGATTATTTAAACATTGATAAGAAAAAGATCGTAGAGTTAGAAACACGTTTTGCAAACTTTGAAAATATATTAAGTGAATTCGATAATATACAAACACAAATTGAGAATGACTTTGAGGATGATGATTTATCCCATTGTTATTCTGAGCGTATGGACTTCGAAAATGAATATTTCAATTTGTCAAGCACTTGCAAATCATTTTTGAATGACTATTATGAAAAAATCAATAAGGTTTTAGTTCAGCAAAGCAGTAGTGGGATCAATAATAATCCTGTTTCGGTTTCGGCAAACAATAGTTTTCATCATAATTTGAAATTTCCGGAGATTAAGCTGCCGGTATTCTCGGGTGAGTACAGTTGTTGGTTAGAATACAGAGATACTTTCGATTCATTGATAAATAATAATACTTCTCTGGACGATATTCAGAAATTCCATTATTTACGTTCGTCATTAGAGGGTGGAGCGGCGCAAATAATTCGTTCATTAGAATTTTCAGCTGCAAATTACATTGTCGGATGGGCGGCTCTCTTAGAACGTTACAATAACGAAAGTGTTTTGGTTTATAATCATTTAAAGGCTATTTTTGAGATTCCTATTATGGCTCAGGAATCTTCAACTGAGCTCAGGCGATTAATTGACTTAGTTTCGAGGCATTTAAGATCTTTAAATACCTTGGGGCAACCCACGGAGCATTGGGACACTCTTTTAATTTACCTTTTAACATCCAAATTAGACAAGAGAACTGCAAGGGAATGGGAGGAAAAAAGGATAAAATTATCAAGAAATTCTGCCAGTCCGACAAATCAGTCAACATTACCGAATTTCAATGAATTTAAACTATTTCTTCAGCAAAAAGCTGACTTTTTAGAAACGGTCGCACTTTCCACCGAACAAAAGGGAAATAAATCCAAAATTTCAATTGCAAATACAGTTTGTCAGACTTCTCCTTCATCCAATTCAAATAGAAATGATGTTCAGAACAAAAGAAATATTTGTACATTTTGCAAAGATGCACATTTCATTCAAAATTGTGCAAAATTTTTAAAACTTTCGGTAAACGAAAGAATTGCAAGGGTCAAGGCACTCAAGCTTTGTCTCAACTGTTTAAGGGGTAATCATTTGCAAAAATTTTGTCTGGCCGGTACATGCAAACAATGTAACAGGAAACATAACACATTATTACATTTCAATTCTAAAACTGCGGAAGCAAATTCAATTAATGATGCAGGGTACAGTTCATTCAATTCAGCAAACAAAAATCAAACGAGTAGCGAAGGCGATACCCCAGGAAGCGATAGTACTGTTTGTTCCTTTTCTAAGGTTTCAATGGACACTTATGTTTTTTTGTCTACGGCATTGGTGGAGATATTTGACAAGTCAGGTAAGCCTCACACATTTCGAGCACTTTTGGATTGTGCATCACAATCAAACTTTTTGAGTGAGGAATGCTGTAACATTTTGGGTCTGGAAAAAGCTTCTACAGATATTGCGGTCATAGGAATAAATCAATGCTCATCAACCTTAAGTCAAATGTGCAAAGCTACGTTCAAATCATTACGAACTAATTTTCAAGCTACATTACCCTTTCTTATTTTACCAGTTATAAATGAATGTCTTCCAAACCGTTTCATCGACATTTCTCAATTAGAAATTCCATCTCATCTCAAATTAGCTGATCCAAATTTCAACAAAATAGAGAAAATTGATGTCCTCTTGGGTGCTGGGATATTTTACAGTCTTCTATGTGCTGGTCAGGTTCCACTTAGCAAGGAGGGATATCCGATTCTCCAAAAAACTGTTTTAGGTTGGGTCATCTCTGGTCCCACTCCATCTTATCCTTCTACACAAACAATTTGCAAATTCTCTTCAGTTGATAATTCTGGTACTGAACTTCAAAACCAATTAAAACTTTTTTGGGAGATTGAAGAACCCTGTCCAAGAACTCCTTTAGTTTCAAGTGATGATGAGGAATGTGAAAGGATTTTCCAAACCACAACAAGGAAGGCTTCTGATGGCCGATTCATTGTTCAAATTCCGTTGCAGAAACCACCATCACTTTTAGGTGAATCTAAGAATGTAGCTTTGTATCGTCTGAAGTCGTTGGAATACAAACTCTCAAAAAATCCCAATCTTGCAAAACTTTACTCGGAATTCATGAACGACTACCTTGAGGTAGGTCATATGACACCAATTCCCTTGGGAGACAACAGTCCAATTTATTATTATATGCCTCATCATGGGGTTTTCAATGAAAACAATAAAACAACACGACTCAGAGTAGTATTTGATGCCTCTTCACAATCCGATTCTGGTTTCTCTTTGAATCATCTTCAATACACTGGTCCAACTATTCAGGATGACCTGATTTCAATTCTAATGCGGTTCAGACAGCATCCTATTGTTCTTTGTGCGGACATAGTAAAGATGTTTCGCCAAATTTGGGTCGACCCGGCTCAACGATCATTGCAAAGAATCCTGTGGAGACCAAACCCAGAAGAGAAAGCTCAAGAATATACTTTAAACACTGTGTCCTTTGGCCAGGCTTCGTCACCCTGGCTTGCAGTGCGTTGTCTTCATCAAATTGCCTTTGATCATAAAGACTCGTATCCGGAATGTTCAGATATCATTGTTAGAGATTTCTACATGGACGATCTTCTTACTGGAAGTAACTCTGAGGACAAGGTGATACAAATTTGCGACGAACTTGTGACTATTTTGGGTGCGGGTGGTTTCAAACTACAGAAGTGGGCGTCAAACAGTTCTCGTGTTTTACAACATGTGCAAGCAGCTGACCCTCTCACGATTCTTAAAATAGGTGATGATGATAAGACTAAAACTCTCGGTTTGTTGTGGTCCTGTTCGACAGATATATTGTCCTATCACGTCCCTGAATTTCCGACAAGATGTATCAATAAAAGAAGTGTTCTATCAGATATCTCACAGATTTTTGATCCTCTGGGATTGGTGGGACCTTGTGTAGTTTTGGGCAAAATACTTCTGCAAAAACTGTGGTCTCTAAAATGTAGTTGGGACGAATCCTTACCACTAGAGATACATACAACATGGAAAAATTTCCGAAATCAATTACAAGGCCTAAATGATCTAAAAGTTCCCAGACTTATCTTGTTTTCAAATACCTTTGACATACAACTACATGGGTTTGCCGACGCATCCACAGAGGCATACGGTGCTTGTGTTTATATTCGCAGTGTTAATCAGCATGGTCACATTAAAGTTCACTTGTTGTTTGCAAAAAGTCGTGTGGCTCCTTTGAAATCTTTAACGGTTCCAAGACTAGAGTTGTGTGCGGCCTTGCTTCTTGCACAGTTATATTCCAAAATAACAGCCTCTATGAAGTTATCCTTTTCAAAAACCTTTTTGTGGAGCGATTCAAGTATATGTTTGGCATGGATCAAAACCGATCCTCATCTTCTCCAAACCTTTGTTCAGAATCGGGTGTCTCAAATACGAACCTTGACGTCTATTGAAGATTGGTATCACGTTCGAAGTGCAGATAATCCAGCTGACCACCTTTCCAGGGGAGTAAGTCCTAAAGACTTGGTTGAGCTAGGACAGTGGTGGCACGGTCCAAGTTGGCTTAGTAATGAGAAAGAATTTTGGCCAAAATCTTCACTCCATTTTAAGGGAGATCTTCCCGAGCTAAAAAAGCAGAAATATACTTATTCTTTAGTGAAGCTGTTAGATCCATTTCCGATACACAACTTTTCTTCATTTCAAAGATTGTTACGAGTCACAGCATGGTGTCTCAGATTTGTCAAGTGTCTGAGATTCCCAAGGGATGATAGAGTATCGGAGCCACTTTCAAGCGCGGAACTTCAATTAGCTACTGAGCATTTGATTAAAATTGCTCAGAGGGAATCCTTTGGAGAAGAAATTTCTCTTCTTGCAAAATCCAAAACCTTACCAACAAATTCAAGAATTTTGTCTCTGGCTCCCTTCCTTGATGCTAAGGGTATACTTAGAGTCGGAGGTCGGATCCAAAATGCCCAGGTAAGCTTTGAAAGAAAACATCCTGCATTGCTGTCTCCTAAACATCATTTATCTTCACTTATTTTCAAACATGAACATTTGAAAATGTTTCATTTAGGCCCCCAACATTTATTGTATCGCGTAAGAGAAAAATTTTGGCCTTTGAGTGGACGCAGTTTAGCTAGGAAAGTTGTCAGACAATGTGTGAAATGTTTCAAATCTAAACCTAGCGGGTATGACCCAATGATGGGAAGTTTACCAAAAGCGCGTATTTGCCCCGCTCCTCCCTTCCATTCTACCGGAGTGGACTATGCGGGCCCAATAAAAATAAAAAATGCCATTGGGAGAAGTTCAAGAGTTTCAAAGGCATACATTTGCTTGTTCATATGCTTCACCACTAAGTGTATTCACCTCGAGGCGGTTAGCAGCTTAACAACGGAAGCTTTTATCGCAACATTTCGACGATTCGTTGCGAGGCGTGGTAAACCGTTCGAGATGTTCTCGGATAATGGCTCAAACTTTGTGGGCGCTGTGAGGGAGTTGCAAGAGCTTGCCCAGTTTTTATCAAAAAATGAGTCATATTTGCAAGAATATATCAATGATAAGGGTGTCAACTGGAAATTCATTCCTTCTTACAGTCCTCATATGGGGGGATATTGGGAAGCTGGAATTAAAGCGGCTAAGGGGCATTTGAAGAAAATTGTATCTGATGTTCATTTAACTTTTGAAGAATTGTCGACTCTTTTAGCGGAGATAGAGTGCATTTTGAATTCGCGACCTATTTCTCCAATGTCTTCTGATCCACACGATATGACTGCCCTAACCCCTTCCCATTTCCTTATCGGGCGATCTATTTCGGCACTTCCAGATCCAGATGTCGCGGACATACCCAGGAATAGACTTTCCCGGTTTCAACTCATTCAACGCATCCAGCAGCACTTCTGGAAGAGATGGTCACGAGAGTTCCTGACAGAGCTGCAGGTTAGATCCAAATGGAGAAAGAATTGTGGCAAGATAAATATTGGTGATCTTGTTCTTCTGCATGGTGATGACTCCCCTCCACTTCGGTGGACTCTCGGAAGAGTTGAAGCGCTGCATCCCGGTTCTGACGGCATAATTCGAGTAGTGGACATAAGAACAAATGGCGGCGTAACGCGTCGAGCTGTGGGTAAATTGTGCAAATTACCAATTGAACAAGACGAACCCAGTGAAGTCCTCGAAAAAAAAAAAATAATAAAATAGTGACTATATGACCGAACTAATTTTATTGTTTACAATTAGGACTTTATATTTTGTATTGTAATATTGTGCCATTTATATATTTAAATCAACTTCGAAAGATATCAAAATCTTTCAAGGCCGGGGGTATGTTGTAGCCTAACGGAATTATTAAAAGGAAACCCGGCAACACTGTTAGACTTGACGTCCGAACGGCGAAGAAAACCATAAAGAAAGGTTAGGTTAGGGAATAGAACAGAGTGAAAATATAGCTGCAATAATAACCACGTGTTTCATTTTCACCTCACTAAAACTTGCAAAATAATACATTTTAAAAGCAATTTTCAAATACAATTCGTTGTAATTAAAAGATCATCGCGGGGATCTGTTTTTCGCTCACGTTTTTTTCCACGATGCGGCGTTTTGTTGTAAGTGGAAGTATTTGTTGACAAGGCAGAATATCCAGATATTTGTGAGTCTTCGTTCTCTTCGGCTGGCGGCGAGAACACAAAGTCAGTGTGAATGCTTTCTTGATCAGTTATCTAAAAATTTAAAATGTAATTATTATTATTTGGTCAGTAAATTCTTTATACACTACACTTTATAAAACGCTAGCACATTTCATTAAACACATGAAATAAATGACGAAAATCTTATGTTTTTGCGGGGGTTCTAACATGATATTTTTTGTTCTAGTTTCAAAAAACTGAAAGAGAGTGGCAGAGTATTGCAGAAAGTTTCGAGAAAAATGGAACACTTTCCCCACTGTTTGGGTGCTATAGACGGCAAGCATGTTCAGATAGTCCCACCAGCAATCTCGGGCTCCTATTTTCATAATTACAAAAGGATTTCAAAGCTTGGTGCTTATGGCTGTTGCTAATGCCAATTATGAAATTATCTACTGTAATTTTGGTACTAATGGAAGGATTTCCGATGGAGGGGTATTAAATAACACAAAATTTTATGAAAAACTAAAATGTGGAAACTTAAAAATACCTAAGTCAGAAACATTACATAATAGCGAACTAACTCTACCGTATGTGTTTGTGGGGGATGAAGCTTTTTCGTTAGGTGAAAATCTGTTAAAACCATTTCCTCAGAAAAATTTAAGCAAACAGAAAGCTATTTTCAACTACAGATTATCACGAGAACGACGAATAATAGAAAACGTTTTTGGAATTTTAGCTGCTAGATTTCGCATATTTCATACGGCAATTAATGTTAATTTAGAAACAATTGAAAAAATAGTAATGGCATGTTGTGTTTTGCACAATCTTTTACGAAGTAAATGTCCTCAAGTATATACTCCTACTGAGCATTTGGATCTTGGAAATCACGAATCTGGAACCCTTACGGTAGGTCTTCGACCTACTTCAAATGATTTTACAGATTTACAACAAAGTTTGAGCGACAGAAGTTTGTCACAGGTTGGAAAAGTTACAAGAGAACATTTTATGAATTATTTTAATAATGAAGGTGCTGTAAACTGACAAAATAAAGCTACAGATAAATATTCTTTTTATTTACTTACCTCTTCCTCATCAGACATTTTAGAAACAGGTGTTCTTGGTAAATCTTGATCGCCCAAAAAATATAGCAACTCGAAATACCATAACTTTGGCTTATAAATTTCTTCCGTCCCTACCCCAGACTTGATGGAATTGTTTACTAATTTTAATTCCCTTTTGTATGTTATTTTAAAATTATTAGTGTTTTTAAATGAAACTCAAGGTCTCTAGTTAATTCCACAATATAATACAAGTTATTGAAAATTCTAAAAAATTGACAATTGTTTCGATAAATCAATATCATCTTCAGAATGACAGAAGTTACATTTCATTTTATGCCTACCTGATGTTAAGTAGTTATATTTGGCTAGACCAAGAAGTAACCTAACTTGTGATTGGCTTAATATATGTTTATAGAAAAAAGAAGAAGATGTGATATTACAAATATTGAAGCTTAGATATTCTTAGCCCTATGGTGATATCCTGGATATCATTTTTCCAATTAAGATCAGTATAACTGTGCAATGATATAGAAAACCAGGAAAACTATATCTGCTGATATTTACAATTATCACTTAAGAAGACAGTTTATTAGTGGAGAATTCCCTAGATTTAACTGTTCATTGGCAACTTCATATTGTGGGTTTCTTAAATGTCTTCTAATTTCCAGTTCTTCAAGGAAATCCAGTTCTTGTTTCTTTTCACAAATATGTAGTACTTCTAGTTTTGTGTTAGGTGTCAATGAATTATTGGTGTCAAGTAGATGTTTTGCGTAGTGGGATTTATCTGGTTGTTTTAATCTGTATGCTCGTAAGTGCTCACTGTATCGTATTTCAAAATTCCTAAGGGTCTGACCCAAATAGACAGCATTACATTCTGGACATTTGAGTTTATATATACCTGACTTCTTTAATAGTGGTATTTTTGTTTTTACATTTAACAATTTTGTACTAACGTTACTTTCTGTTTTAAAAGAAATTGTTGTATTCGTTGCTGAAGATATTATCTTTGAAATATTATTAGAAATATTTCCTGTATATGTGATGGTTTTATAAGTTTTAATTTCATCAGCTTGTTTAGGATATATTAGTTGTAATGCCACTTTTTCCTCTTTTTTACTAATTAGCTTATTTATCATATCTAATGGATAACCGTTAGATGTTGCTATTTGTCTAATTGTATTAATCTCTCTATCAAAATTACATTTGTTCATAGGAACTGAAAAAGCTCTATGTATCATTGAATTATATGCTGCTAGTCTGTGTGACACAGGGTGGTTAGAATTGAATGGAATTGTTACATCAGTTTGTGTTGGTTTTCGATAAATTGAATAATCAAGTACATTATTAACTCTTTGAATTTTCAAATCAAGAAAATTGATTGAGCTATTTTCTTCAATTTCTAATGTAAATTTAATTTTCGGGTGTAAATTATTGATGTGGTTGAAAAATACATCTAATTGTCGTTCACTACCCATAAAACAAGCTAATATGTCATCTACATATCTATACCAAAATAAAATATTTTTCGAAATATTACTTTCAAAGATCTTTCTTTCTAAATTGTCCATAAAAATGTTTGCTAAAATAGGTGATATAGGGCTTCCCATTGGTAAACCTTCATTTTGAATATATATCTTATTGTCAAAAGTGAAATAATTCTGATTAATACATACATCAAATAAATTAAGTATATCTGATATTATTCCTGGAATAATATTTTTATCTTCTAGTAATTTTCTTACAGGTATTAGACATTCTTTAGGAGGAATTTTAGTAAACATGTTAGTTACATCGAACGATATGAGTTTATAGTTATCTTGTAAGTGGGTTGCTTTCAACTTTTTGATTAGTTCTATTGAATTTCTAATTGAGTACTGAGATTCATATCCGTAAGTATTGAGTATATTGTTGAGCTTCTTTGCCAATATATTATTAGGAGCATTAACATAAGAGACTACAGGTCTAATTGGTTTCGTTATTTTATGTAATTTAACTGTTCCATATAATTGTGGACAATGAGGATTCTTATGTATGATAGACCTCTTTTCGTAATCATTTAAAAGATAATTTGAATTATTAACAATATCCCTTACATTATTAGAAAACTTCTTTGTTGGGTCTGCTTTAAGAACTTTTACATCGCTGGATTCTATAAAGTTATATACTTTGGAATTGTAATTTTCAGTCGTCAAAATGACAGTAGCGTTCCCCTTATCAGATTTTGTAACTGTTAGGTTATTATTCTCAATCTTCTTTTTTATTGCGTTTAAAACTGAAATGTCATTTTTTGTTTGACGTTTAACTTTTGAAGGTTCAATATTTTTGATTAAATTGGCAATTTTTAATTTCTCATAAAGAAAATTATTTGAATTAGATTTTAAAGCTATTTCTGACTCTGTAGCTATAATTTGTTTAATATTATTCGTAAATTTAGGTGTTATGCTGTACTTTAAACCTTTATTTAAAAATTCTATTTCACTATTTGTGAAATTAGTGTCTGAAAGGTTTTCAAATCGTGGTGCAAAGTGTGTTGGTATGTAGGTACTTACAGTTTCATGATGTTTTGAGTATTGAATTTTATGTTGTGTGTGTTCAAGATTCTGTAGTTTCTTTTCTTGTTTCTTAAATTTCATATGCTTCATCGTGCTGACATTTTCTCCAATTTTGTCATCCAAACAGTCAAATTCTACTGGATGTAATTGGAATGTGAGTTCTGAATGTACAACTTTTATGTAGTTGTCTAAGGAGTCTCTAACTTTGAACCATTTCTTACATTCTGATTTTATCCAAACTCGTTGAGCACATTTTATAGCTTTTTGTGCTTGTGGTGTTTTAGTGTGACATTTTATATTCACATAATTTGGTATTACCTTTTTTCTAAGGCATTCTTGGTTAAACCAAATGTTTTGTGATGCTTTGTAACGTTTTTGTAGTAACTTCTGGTACAGTCGGGTCAAATCTTCTCTCGAAGATTTTTTAATGAAATTGACTGTCTCGACCCTTACTCCGTGGAATATGCTCATATTAGTGTTTTTAAATGAAACTCAAGGTCTCTAGTTAATTCCACAATATAAAACAAGTTATTGAAAATTCTAAAAAATTGACAATTGTTTCGATAAATCAGTATCATCTTCAGAATGACAGAAGTTACATTTCATTTTATGCCTACCTGATGTTAAGTAGTTATATTTGGCTAGACCAAGAAGTAACCTAACTTGTGATTGGCTTAATATATGTTTATATAAAAAAAAATTGTAAAGATCAGCAGATATAGTTTTCCTGGTTTTCTATATCATTGCACAGTTATACTGATCTTAATTGGAAAAATGATATCCAGGATATCACTATAGGGCTAAGAATATCTAAGCTTCAATATTTGTAATATCACATCTTCTTCTTTTTTCTATAAACATATATTAAGCCAATCACAAGTTAGGTTACTTCTTGGTCTAGCTATCAGGTAGGCATAAAATGAAATGTAACTTCTGTCATTCTGACGATGATATTGATTTATCGAAACAATTGTCAATTTTTTAGAATTTTCAATAACTTGTATTATATTGTGGAATTAACTAGAGACCTTGAGTTTCATTTAAAAACACTAATATGAGCATATTCCACGAAGTAAGGGTCGAGACAGTCAATTTCACTAAAATTATTAATTTTCTTTTTTACAAAATCATCATTTGCATTATTTTTTACTTCTTGAAACTTCGCAATCAAAGTATCCATAGCTCTTTTTCCAGCATTTTTGTCATGATAAGCTGGCGATTTAATTTTCCACAGACACTCTTGTTCTTTGTATAATTCGAAAAAATCTCTTAAAAACGTCTCACTATAGGCCATTTTCTAGAATTTACTGGCAAATGTATTGTTTTTCAGCATTCAAGTTGTACGATCAAATCGCAACTCTCAATTCACGGTCAAATTAAGCATTCAACCACTCCTGTCGTACTGCAGCAGACTGACTTGTCTGTCTGCGATCAAATCAAACCAACTTGGCTTGCAGCGGCAATACACGATCAAATTACGTCCAATTCTGTCGCATTCGACAAAATCGTACTGCGGTGTTGGATGGTGAGTGGCGGGCTTTAGTGAGTTAGAGAGTTTTTAAGCCCTTTATTTTGTCACGTAAGTATGGTTATCGATATTCTGAGAATGCGCAAGTATGAAAACTCGGAGACCTCAACTTTAATAACGATAACGGACTTCCTTATTTACGGAGAAATACCGTAAGAAGGTTTTTATGCTTATGGTTATTTTTCCAATTACAACGTTGTCAAAGTTGATATATTTTGGTACATACAATTGTAAAACCTACTTAATTTCTTTAATGTAAAGGAAACTACTATATTTCTTTATGTTTTAGAATACAATAGTTTATAAAACAATCTTTTTTTGTCAACAAAGCTGTTACATATTTTCTCTGAGAAAATCTGACAACGTTAACCCTCCGGTAGTCGCGCGAATTTTTCTTTCAAGTTTAGTCGCGCCGGTGTCTGAGACCAGGTGGGAAAAAAATATTAAATAATTTTTAAATTTTTTTATTTTGTAAGAATACGGTAATATAATGAAAAATACACAGTTTTAGTTAATTTTTTTTATTAAAACTCATTTAACAAATGAGGTTTGAAAAAAAGACTCATAAAAAAACATACATTCAAATATAACCCAACTAAAAAAAATGGCACATTCTATTGAGATCAGCAAAATTTAAAAATGGTAACTAAATGTATAGTGAACATATTATAACAAAATACCTAGAGCCAACTATTATTACTGTGCTGCCCTGCAGTTCTGATAAACACATATAATATACTCTAAACACATATAGGTACTTGTTTTTCTATTTTTCCTCCATCCACAGGGGGCACATCTTCCAGGTGGTAACTGTCTATCTTGAAGGTCTCGTTCTTCTGTGTTAGTAACTTTAGTGTCCTTGGAAGATTGGTAAGAGCTGCTCTCCGTTTCAACTGAGGCTGGATCAGTACGTTTGCTATTTCTCTCAAAAAATGTTATAACATGTTAATATAACATTTTTCCATTTTTTAGGAATATATGAAACTATTGTTACATCTTCGGTGAAGCCAAACATACTTATATAGATGGGGCGTTTAGTTGGTCTTGAAAATTCAATTGGAAGTTCTGTTTTATTTCTTCTCACTGTTCTAATTACAGTTATTTTGTAATCCTTTAGTAATTTTTCCACCAAAGAAATAGACGTGAACCAATTGTCCATGGTCAAGTTAATGCGTGAACCAGAAAGATGTCTGCACATTCTTAAAACCAGGTCATAGGTTTTGTTAGAAAGTTTATATGGGCCTTCGGGTTGGGATCAAACATAGACTTCCAAATTGGAAGTATAAAAGACTTTCGCGTCACAAACTGCTATAATCTTCAGGCCGTATTTGTTAGGTTTCGAGGGTATGTATTGACGGAATTGGCATTTACCTCTAAACCCCGGAAGCATCTCATCAATGGTAACAAACGCCGAATGATTATAACCATTCATACAATTTCTTACGAATTGATCAAATATTACACGAATGGGAGCTAGTTTATCAAATTGTATTCGATTTATCCTCGTTGCTTTATCATCAAAACGTAAGCAACGTAAAAGGAATCGGAACCTTTTTAGGCTCATTGTAAGGGGAAACATTTCTATGCCATACCCATCTCTCCTCCAAAGATCCTCAGCATTTGAGCGGTTGGAGTGACCAAGACCAGATAAATATAGTAGTCCTATAAAAGCCCGGATTTCAATGTTGTCCGTTAGACTAGCATCTCGGTCTAATGAAAAATTTTCTTGGATGGACAATATGTATTTGTTTGTACTGTCAACAATAATTCGAATTATCGTATCATCGAAGAAATAATTCCAAATTTCCTCAGCAGTCTTCAAATTTTTGGTTGCCTGTGTAGGCCCTGGTAAGCGAATAATTATATTATCCTGCCTTGTTCTTACAGTTTTTACCTAAAAGAACAACAGTACATTTTGGATAGTTATTTTAATTTTTGTCATATTTTTTACAATACCTATGTAGACAAGTGGGGAAATTGGATGCTCAACAATTTCTTCTGAATCAGAAATTTCCTGTTCAGAATCACTTTGGTGATTTACAAGTTCCACATTGTCCTGTTCCTCTTCATCTGATTCATCTTCGAAAAAAATTTCTTCATTGTCACTATCACCTAGTCCTATATCATCCAGAAGATTCTGCAAATATTCTTGGTCCTTTTCATAGCAAGCCATGGCTATAATTTAACATTTTTTTCTAAATACAGTGATCAAATAACATAAAAAACAAAAAAATACCTTTTTACAATTTTGTATCACAGCAGGTCGCGCCGGTCTCAGACACCCGAAATGATTATTTCTGTACACACATTCACCCAGTAACGACTAAAACACGACTGAAGGTCAACTGTAACGATAGATGAAGGTACTGAAGAGCTCAACCGAAAATGACTAAAAGCCGATTTATTACGACGCAAAAAGTGACGACTCGGTCTCACAGACAGCGGCGCGACTACCGGAGGGTTAAGAATTTATTGTGCTAAACATAAAACCTAACCTTCATTATTATTATCCATGATTAATTATTATTCAATTTGTAGATAAGGATTTCTCTAGCAATAACATTTTATAAAGCTTCTTCCATTGTTAAATTTATGAAACATTGATCAATTTACTATTTAAATAACATGGAGTTATATTTCCAATTCGTTAACTGTCATTATAATTAATCTGCAACTGTTAAACACAATACGTTATTTTTAGATGGCTTAAAACACCTTCTTTTCTTGTTCAATGTTATCGTTATTGTTGATAAAGTTAACCATAACTACACCTAAAATCTCCGTTATATTTGTAGGCTTAAAAACTCTCTATTGGTAGCAAATTTTTGCAACGAATTGTATAAAAAGTACTTTGTGTATAGCTCTGTAAATATATTAATAGTTTCCGACTTCGATTTTTATTTTATAAACAATCTAACAACAGGAAATACAGTGCATTAATTATCAATGTACGTGCAATATGTAACAATAATGAACAAACATGTCATAGCTGCATACCATCCCAGCAAACACAAATGTATATGTTATATAAAAATATATAACAGGGGAGGAAATATTTTTATATAAAATGTTTATATATTTTTTATGTAGTATTTATGTAACAAAATCCTTATAAATTTTGTTATATATTCTCAATATTTATATTATAAAATGTTTTATATATTGGATATATCTAATTTTATATGTATTCAAGATGTAAATTCTGCTACATAAATATGAAATTTTTGTATATATATTTATTACGTAAAATTTGTTACATAAAATATTTTATATATTTCATATGTATTTCTTACGAACCTCGTCTAGTGTATTTCGAAAGAAAAAGAAGAAAGCTTTTCAATATTATAACCTTTAAATAGTCACGAGTCGATCTGCCCACATACCTGCAAGTAAGTATAATAACGTTCTAAAAGGGTTTTCCTTAGTTTTGTCTGTGTGTTTGTTTTTAGTTTTGTTTGTAGAGGAATGGAGCACATCATGTAAGTGTTATTATTATTATTTTCAACAGGCAAGGGGCATCGCCGATGAAGCCGTTCATTGTCGTTTGCAAAAGATTATTTAACAAACGTATTAAAAAGGTTAATTATATTAAAATATACAATGAATTAAACAATTACAAATCACATTATACCTATCTCACTAAAGTACTTTTCAAGATAATATTTTCGTTTTAACTTACAACTCAGACATGATTTAACAATAATTCCCTCTGTAGGGAGTCGTTAATCCGAAACAAATACCGCCGCTCAGGTATGCACTTAGGGCTCAAGTAGATTTTGTAATAATATCAAATAAAATATACATCTTTAATCCTCTGACCATATAGGTAGCAAGTCAAGACAAAATATCTTGAAATGGATTAATTAACACTTATCTGTTGAAAGTTATTTATATTTGAATATTTAGTTTAATAAAAATTATAATTATAGGCAAAATAAATGTTTAAAACGAAAAAAATAGAAGGACTTCTGTGATTTATGAATAAGACAGAAAAACGATACGTAGTACAATCTTACAATGGTGACGGTGAACCAGAAATACATAATTTAGAGACATCTCACTCATGGTTAGGACATATAAATAACTCCAAAATAAGGAACTTAAAATCAATTAAGTTATTTCAAGGTATTGTTACTATTTGATATGTTTATTTAATATAATTAATATATACCTACATTTTTAGAAACTTTGCTGAAACAGTTTGATATGACATGCACTGATTTTGATCAAATCACCTTGGTGTGGATAAGGCTAAGTAAAGAGACTCCAGGGGGAAAAGAAGGGCGAAACTGTAACCCTCCAAAACAATGGATAATATCCCTTAATATTGCCAATTCGCTTACAAGTGGACCTCGAAAAGTCTCGAATATTTTCCGTGGTTAATTATTGTTTTCTTTTTGAATATTCATTTGTTTTGCATTCTTTTTTTATATTTTATTATCATTTAGCATTTGAATATTTTTATTTTTGCAATATTTTTTGTCATTCGGTGTTTTGTTTTCAGTTTCTCTTTTTTATGTTAATAAAATAAATGTTCTTATATGTATCTATTTGCTGTTTTTTTAGTAACTAAGTACCAGCTACTGAATTCCAAAGATAGATAAATACCATTTACAATATATAAATATTAAATTGTATTAAGTTGCTTTAAGTTTGAAATATTCATAATAGTCCAGGAGGAATCGGCGCATGAGTACCGAAAACTATTCCACCTCAATTTTTCTATGCGATCCTCTTTGAATTGCCCTACTGATGATATAAATGCATGTTGCCATGGGGCAACCTAGTGCCATATTGTTTAAACCGAAATTGTTTAAACAATTGGAAGGAATTGTTATTTTTCAACCGGACAAATTTTTTTATATTCTTTATTGAAATACAAATAAAAAAGGTCCTATGACTTTTCACGATAAAGTTAATATTTTTAGAGATATGAATTTTTAAAGGTTCGAAAAATCTCAAATTTGAGTACTTTTGACCCTTGAAAAATATATTAAAATAAACGGTTTTAAAGATTAAAACTAACTTTTCCGCATCTGTGGCCCTGAACAATATTCTATCATAAAATTGTTACTTGTATACAGTTCGGGGAATGTATCGTGCTAACAAACCGAAATTTATTCAAAAATAACCAAAAATGTAGTATATCTGGATTTATAGGACCCGCTGTACTCGCTCTAGTCAACTGAAAATCAATAGGGTACATCTGTGAGACACCTTGAACAATATTCAATTATAAAATTGATCAATCGTAGACTCTCTGGAGGCTGTATCGTGCTAACAAACTGAAAATTCTCCAAAAATGACAAAAATTTGGTACTTCAAGTACCACAGCACCCGTTGTACTGGCTTTAGTGAGCTCAATATCAATGGGGTTCATCTTTAAGACGCTCTGAATAATATCCAATCATAAAATTCATCACCCTAAATACCAAAGAGCAAGTCGAGGAGTTTCTATTTTGATTCATAAAAAACATCGCCACAAAATTACGGATTTCGAAGCCATAGATGAAAATATACTACGAGTAAACCTAGTTTTAAATAAAAAATCTGTTACAATCTTGGGAGTATATGGTATTTCCGATGACGAACCCAATAACATAAAGGAGGAATTTTTTGAAAATATTAACGATGAAATTATCAAAATTGGAAACCTAAGAGAGATCATTTTAATGGGAGACCTAAATGGAAGAGTCGGAAGAGAACTACAGAGCAAAATAGTAGGCCCATATGGGGAACTGACTAGAAACAATAATGGAGAAAGAATAATAGAAATTTGCGAAAATAACAAACTAAAAGTAGCAAACGGATTCTATAAACATAAGGACATTCATACATATTCATGGATACAAATTACAAGAAACTTAAGATCAGTCGTAGACTACATTATTATTAGACAAGCCTCTACGATAAAAATAAATGATGTACGAGTGTACAGAGGTGTAACATGCGACTCAGATCATTATATAGTCAAGTCAAAAATATTCTTACCATACAGACGCACGAGAACAAAACCCAATATTGATGTCGAAACAGAGGACATAATAAAAATAACACCCAAACACTACAACTTAGACAGCCTAATAAATGCAAGTACTAAAATGCTGTACCAACGCAGATTAGATAGCAGACTATTGAGTTTAGCAGCTGACCAAACTGTAGAAATTGTTTATGATAATATAATTGCCAGTATGCATGAAGCAGCAGAGGAATCCCTAGGAGAAAGATATAAAACTAGTAGTAGTAAATTGTGGATAAATGAAGAGATAGAAACACTTGCAAAACAAAAGAAGGAAGCTTACGGGAAATGGTTAAGTACCAAACAACCAGATGACCGAGATAAATACCTAGAACTGAAGAGAACGACGAGAAGAACAGTAAATCAATCAAAAAGGGACATGTGGGACCAAAAATGCCAAGAAATAAATACCTATTTAGGAGGCAAAAAATGTACAGAAACATGGAAGTTTATAAACAGAGTGAAAACAACAGAAAAGAAAGACACAAATTTACAATTAATCTCTATCAACAAATGGAAACAACATTACGAGACGCTCCTGACAGAAAATAGAGACGAATATATGATAACCACACCGACGGATGTTGTTATTGAAGGCGAAATGATTAAAATCGATAATGATAAAGTGAAGGAAGCTATAAAACACTTGAAAAACAATAGAGCATCAGGACCAGGAGACATTCCGGCCGAGTTACTTAAGAACGGAACGAATAAACTTTTTGAAGCAATAACATGGTGCATGAATCAATTTTTAAATGGCGCTCCTATACCAAAAGAATGGAAAATCGCCTACATTTCGTCTATTCATAAGAAGGGAAACAAACTTGACTGTGCAAACTATAGGGGTATATCTGTTACTAGTACCATGAGCCGCTTATATGGAAGAATCCTTCGAGATTTAATAGAATCTGAATACAGGGAACAAGAAGAAGAGGAGCAATCGGGTTTTAGAGCTGGAAGAACCTGCACAGACAACGTTTTTTGCTTAAAACAGATGATAGAAAAAAAATGGGTACCAATCAGGATGTACATCTCATGTTTATTGACCTCCAAAAAGCATATGATACGGTTCCTGTAAATAAGTTATGGAAAGTCCTACAAGAAACTAATATTAGTCATACCCTAATAAAAGCCTTGAAAAATCTCTACGACCAAACGATATCACAAGTAAAAGTAGGCAATAAATTGTCACCAGAATTTATAGTAAATAAAGGACTACGCCAGGGACGCTGTGTCTCACCCACACTATTTAAAATCTACGTAGCCCGAGCACTAAACCTGTGGAAGAGAAAGTGTAAGGGAATGGGTGTTGACCTTGGCGGTGTCTGTCTATATACCTTACAGTTTGCGGATGATCAAGTCTTAATAGCAAATGACAAAGATGATTTAGAATATATGACACGTAAACTGCAGGAAGAATACGAAAAATGGGGTTTGCAACTTAATACCCAAAAAACTAAATATCTACCTATAGCACAAGAGAAGATGAACATAGAACTGGAAAAGGAGGAAATTGAGGCTTGCGATGAATATACATATTTAGGTGTAACTTTCGACATAACAGGGAAGGACGACAAAGAAATAAATAAACGTATCACACAAGCTAGACGGATAATTGGGTGTTTAAATGGGATATTTTGGAGTAAGGAAATCGGAAAACATAGAAAATATAATATCTACGAAACCCTCATAAAGAGCAGCCTATTATATGGGTCAGAAACGTGGCGAATAACAGAAAACAACAAAAGACGATTAGAAGCTGTAGAAATGGATGTATTCAGAAGATCGTTAGGAATCAGCAGAAGACAAAGAATACGAAATGAGGACGTACGTCTCCAAATGGGGATAGAAGGCTCCTTAATAACGGACATCGAGAGAAAACAATTAGTGTGGTACGGGCATGTTCAGAGGATGGAAGAGAAAAGACTTCCCAAGAAAGTAATGAACTGGATGCCGCCTAATCGTCGAAAACGCGGAAGACCTAGGAAAACATGGAAAGAAGGAATAGCGAAGGCGATGAGCTCACGAGACCTGAGAGAGGGCCAATGGGACGATAGGAAGAGATGGAAGTTAGACATCGGACAACGTCGAAAGACGTTTTAAAACCGATATATATATATATATATATATATATAAAATTCATCACTTGTATATACTCCGGAGGCTGTATCGTGCTAACAAACTGAAACTTCTCCAAAAATGACAAAAATATCGTACTTAAAGTACTGTAGCACCGGTTGTATTGGTTCTGGTGAGCTGAAAAATCAATAGGGTTCATCAGTACGATGCCCTGAATAATATTCAATCATAAAATTGGTGACTTGTTGAATTCCGGAGGCTGTATCGTGCTAACAAACTGAAATTTCTCGAAAAACAACAAAATGTCGTACTTCAAGTACCATAGCACCCGTTGTACTGGCTCTGGTGAGCTGAAAATCAATAGGGTTCATCTGTGAAATGTCCTTAACAATATTCCATCATAAAATTGGTGACTTATTGCACTCCGGAGGCTGTATCGTGCTAACAAGACTTGCAAGGAAAAGTGGCCGACGACAACGACGACGACGACATACACACAGGATTTTTTTTCTAAAAACCGTTTTTTCGTGTTGTTGTTGATGGATAACGTAAAAATAACTCAAAAAAAAATTTCAAATTTCCAACTTTTTTGTGGGTAAACCAATACTTTTCTCGCATATTAGATAGGTTGGCGGAAAAGTAAAAATGAAATAAAATATAAATAATATTTTTTTTAAATTCTTTATACAATAGTTCATAATATTCTTAATAGGGATTTAAGAAAATTTCATTGTTTATACCTGTTTTTTAATTGTTAATTTCGCGCGCTCACAAGTATGCGTCGCTACCTTTAAGTATCGCCGTCTCTCTTTGACTCATGCGCTGCATCGACCTCTCTGTGTCCTGAATCAATTATCTAAGAAACCATTAACTTCATCAAGATTGGTAAAGTGAGCAATGTTATTAATAATTAAATTGTCTACAATTTGTTTTTAACAAAAGATTTTTCTGAATTTATTATAAATTAAGAATTTCACTGACTTTTTTCATAGATCTAATGAAATAAAGTATTTTAGATAAGGGGTGAGATAAAAGAAAAATTATGTAACTTTTGTTACATCTATATTATGTAATATTTAATATATAAATATCCTCTAGATATTATCTCATTTTTACATATATATTACATAGTAATTTGGAAATATTTGAGATATAATTTATAATATGTATTTGTTATATCATTATTGTTCTCTAGCTGTGCCGGCCTTTGTCAGTATTTAATACATAAATATTATCTAGTTGTGACTTCAGATTTATATAACTATGACTTTAATATTTCAAAAAATATGTAACATATATGTATTCAATATGTTTTTGTGTTTGCTGGGATGCAGTGTCAATGTCTGAAGAAGAATGGTGCTTGGATAGTAGTGCTACTTCTCATATGTGTCATGATATAAATATGTTTTCAGACTATATTCCAACAAACAATCACTAGCAATTGATAAGACAACCGATTTTCTGGGGAAAGGTACAGTAAAAATAGAGGTGATAAATGATGCATCTAAAATAAAGCTCCATAGTTTAGAAAATACAAATATTATATCAATTCCCAAAGCTGTGAATTATGGTAGATAGACTAATGTCTCAGAAAATTACGCCGGAATTATCAACCCGAAAAAGGAAATTATTATGAGAGCGCAGCGGATAGGTGAACTATATTATATCAAACCAGTACAGGAATCCATAGTTTTGGACTAGCGTCTAGCGAGCTGCAGGTCCCAGATGATCCTGGCCAATAAAAAACGACCGATGTTATGATCCGTTGGCACAAAAGTTTAAAAATAATAGCTGTTTTCTTTTGACAAAAATATTAAATTATATTATTATTATAGGACATTGCTACACTGAAAAAAAAAGGAAAGTTGAGAAAACTGTTTTGCAGTTATTTCAATTTAAGAAAATATGTTGAATTGAAATAAAAATATTGTTTAACGGTTTAAGGAATTTTTTGGAATGTTAATTTATTCATTCAAAGTTGAGTTTTCAAAAAAATTGAACCACTATAGGTATGTATTTGCTTTTCCAAATTAATATATAAATCGTTAAGTAGGAACAAAAATGATTTAACGTTTCTTCTTTCTCGATCAATTTCCTGTTATCGCTATATTGATGTTCCACAAAATGAAAAAGAATCAGATGATGTTGTTCTGTTACTAAAAAGAAGAAAAAAATATTTAAAAGTGGTGTTTGTAAGCCCAGTGATGAAGAAGTAGAAAAATTGATTTCATTTTGTAATAAACAAATGTATAAATAAATTATAATTATTTATAAGACAATCCAATATAGACTTAGTACTTTGTTTTGTTAAATATACATATTTCCTTATGACAACAGATACAGAGGTCAACAGTATTTTCCTAGTTTCTACTTTGATCAACGTTAGAATTAGACTTAACCATTCCATTTCTTAAATTTCAGTTAACCAGATAATCTGCAGTATTCACTAAGTCAAATATAACGATATTGCTGTTAAACGACTTTTTGTTGTTACTATATCAACTATTGTTGATATAGCAATAACAGAAAATTGAGCGATACCACGTGTAAAAAGAAAAGTTAAATTATTTTTTTTCTATCTAACGATTTATATTTTAATTTAAAAAATGAAATAGATACCTATATTAGTTCACGTTTTTTGAAAACTCAATCTTAAATGAGTGAATTAAAATTACAAAATAGGTCGTTAAACCGTCAAACAATATTTTCATTCCAATTTAACATATTTTCTTAAGTTGATTCAACTGGGAAACAGTTTTTCTAAACTTTTCTTTTTTCTCAGTGTAGCAATGTCTCTATGATTTAGTAAATGCGGCCGAATATCAAATAATCTTAGTTAATTGCATAGTAACAAACAATTTACAATGCGTTTTAATTGAAATAATTTCATATTTTTGTCAATAGAAAACAGCTATTATTTTTAAATTTTCACGCCAACGGATCCTAACATCGGTCGTTTTTGATTGGTCAGGATCATCTGTGACTTGCAGCTCGCTAGACGCTAGTTACTTTTGGTTGACGCTAAACCAAGCAAATTATTGAAATGGCATCAACGATATGGTCATCTCAATGAAAAGTACATAGTCAAGTCAATAGTATATTTCAAGATTTTGATGTCGCAATTTCGGCAAAAAATCATACTTTTACACCAAAATACATGTTTGAAGTTGTATCAGATATATTTAGTAATATCTATGTTAATTTAGGGAGTTCATTAAAGCACTTATACTAAAAAATATTTTGTTATTAATCATTTTAAAAAATTGATCCAACATTTTGAGAACCGCGTTAGCGACCGCAAATTTTCTTCGTGATCCTCATTTAGCATCATAAAGAGGGTGGGTAGTATCTTCTCCGCGACGGCCGTCGTCTTCGTCGGTCTATTCTTGGAGGTAGTGGGGACGCACGGCCACGATAAGCGCCCGCTAAGGAGGCACGGAGGCAACGAGCCAAACGTAAACTGATAGCACCTCCGTGGTTCGTAAGTCGTAACGTTCGTCTTTAGTCGCTCTGAGACCGTGTCTAGTGTCAACGGGTAACTCGTACTTTCTTTGGGTTTTCTTTAATTCGGTAAGTGAACTTTTCTTAATATTTGAAACTTGTAAAATCACTCGATTCATTGGAATAATTATTAAATAATAGAGTACACTAAGAAAAATGTTCAAACTAGAAATAATCATTTCGTTATAGATTCGAAATATTTAAAATTACAATAATGTAATTAAATCTTAGAGGATGGTATGCTAGAAATTTTCGTATACATACTCAGTACAGTAGGAAATTACAAACCTTGACTTAGCCAGGTAATAAAGGTATACAATAAATAAGCTGATTCATTTAAAAATATAATATAATTTTTTTTGAGTAGATTTCACACAGTAATGGTCGAAACAGTAAATTTTATAATATAAATTGTATAATCAAGTATATTTATAAAGCCAGACCAATCTGAAGAGTCTTACACAGAGTCTTAGATGCAGAGTAATAATCATACTCATCATTATATGGCAGTTTTTAATTTATGTTACAATCTTGAATATTATTTGTTGTTCTTTGCTTATTTTATCCATCCAGTAATACGATGAAAAAGATAATGTGGTGCCCGGAAATTGCCCGCTGAATCTATTACTGGAAAAAGATTTTAGAAATTTGAAAAATGTAGGAGGGCCACCCAAATATTTGGATTTTTAGTAATAAGTAACTGCTGTGTCTTATACTAATATTTTATGTAGGTTTCCTTGATAATTTTATCACATTTTATTGTTTCTTCTTTTAAAGAACATTATGTGATCGTTACAAATTTTGAAAGATGCTATGAACAAATCAACTAGATTCTGGTTAAAAACTCGAGCATATCAAACAACCACCATATTTCCCCGGTATGAGTTTCAGCGACTCAAAAGAAAAGCTCAAATTACCACTTTTAGTATTGGAATCAATTCCTGAAAATGCGTTAAAAATATTTCTTTAATGAATTACTCAATGGATAATTCATATTAACCGAATCATGGTACTTTTTGGTACTAAAAATTTTTATTCTGATATAGATCCTGCCTACTTTTTCTCTTTATAAAATTTAAATTACCATATCGGAACAGCCTTTTTCAGTCTTCAGAAGATATAAAAGAGAATTCCTGATTTTTTTTTTAATGAATGGTTTATTTCAAATTTTGATGATCAATTCATATTACTTTTCTGCCCAACCTATCTAATATGCGAGAAAAGTATTGGTTTACCCCAAAAAAAGTTGAAATTTTGAAAAAAATTTTACGTTTTCCATCAACAACAACACGAAAAAATGGTTTTTAGAAAAAAAATCCTGTGTGTATGTCGTTGTCGTCGGCCACTTTGTCTTACATGTCTTGTTAGCACGATATAGCCTCCGGAGTACAATAATTCACCAATTTTATGATTGAATATTGTTAAGGACATGTCACAGATGAACCCTATTGATTTTCAGCTCACCAGAGCCAATTCAACAGGTACTACAGTACTTTAAGTACGATATTTTTGTCATTTTTGGAGAAGTTTCAGTTTGTTAGCACGATACAGCCTCCGGAGTATCTACAAGTGACCAATTTCATGATTGGATATTATTCAGAGCGTCTCAAAGATGAACCCTATTGATATTCAGCTCACTGAAGCGAGTACAACGGGTGCTGTGGTACTTCAAGTACCAAATTTTTGTCATTTTTGGAGAATTTTCAGTTTGTTAGCACAATACAGCCTCCAGAGAGTATACGATTGATCAATTTTATGATTGAATATTGTTCAAAGTGTCTCACAGATGTACCCTATTGATTTTCAGTTGACTAGAGCGAGTACAGCGGGTCCTATAAATCCAGATATACATTTTTGGTTATTTTTAGAGAAATTTCGGTTTGTTAGCACGATACATCCCCCGAAGTGTATATGTTACGGTTATAGTATATTACGTAACAAGAGTTGTAAGTAACCCATTACGCACGAAATGAAAAAGTTTATGCACGAAGCCGCGCAACGGCGAGTGCATAAATTTCATGAGTGCGTAATGGGTTTACAACTCGTGTAACGTACTATCCTTTTTCTACGCCCATTCATTTTCTTCCATTAAATAAAAAACAACGTAATCATTTAAACTTTATTATAATAGTTGTTAATAACAATTGAACAATTATTGTAAATTGATTGTGCCTTATTATTTAAGGGTGATGAACGGTTATTTATAATTGTAGTACTGCTCGGTACATCAGAAGACGAACATTGATAATTGGTAATTGCCTCCGCCGATATTCGTAATGCGTTGTCATTTTTATTTTTAAGAGATTGATTCACATAGCCTTCCGCTACTGTAGAAGATTGCCAGCCACCAAGTCTTTTTAATGATAGCATATCACCTCCTGCATCAACTAACATAGTAGCTGATGACCTCCTGAAACAATGGCCAGTATATTGCTTTGGTTCCGGTAGCTCAAGATATTCAGCAATTTTACGTGGTGTATTACCGATTGTATTTATCCCCACAACCTGTTTTATGCATTTTCCATTTCTGTAATTAAGAAATAAAGGAAGTTCCATTCCAGCAGGACGCAAATTCATGTATTTTTGACATGTGATATAAAACGTTTCTGGTACTACAAATGAACGACTCGTTTTATTTTTAGAATCTGGAATATCAATTATCAAGGATTTTCCCGTGTCCTGAATGTGTTCCATTTTTATATTTCTAAGTTCTTGTTTACGGCAAGCCCCGCTTAATCCAATAATGAGGATAACCTGAAAACAAAAAACAAAAACTTATTTTTATGTGATGATAATTATACAATATTTTAATTGTTTACCTTTGACAACAAATGTTTATCGTCTGGGGCATCTTTCAGAAACTTATTAATTTGTTCTGTAGAAAGGATTTTCGATTTTTTACTTCTAAAACCATCCGATTTCCGCTTCAGTAGGGCGATTAGTTTTGGATAATTTGCTATGTTAATGTTATTATTAATGTTTAGTGTAGTTCTTAGCATCGAATAAATGGCCCATAGAGAAGATGGCTTCATAGTTTTTGATATTTCTTCAAAATAAGTAACACATTCTCCGATAAGGATTTAACGTTATGCTTGTGTCGCCAAATTTTTGATATGTAATTTCGTACCTTTCTTTGGACTTAAGCGGTAACAAATTATGTGTGGCTGCTTTAGCTTTTTCTAAAATCTCCGGTGGAGTGCTCATTATTTCATCACTTTCACTACTATCAGACATATTCGTAGATAAAGTAGAGAGAATGTTCGGATACAGTTATATTTTGTTCAAGAGATTGACAATATAAATGACATGACATTTATTTTCATAGCATGCTACTTAAGAAAACGTGTCCTATTTTTAAAGAAATTGCATAATATGCTGCCTACATTTAGGGGCATCACTCTTTCAATCCTAAATCCTAAATATATCTCGCTAATGCTAAAAGTTTTTATGTTTTTTAATTGACTAAATTTGTGTAAATAGACCAAATAAAGTCTTACGTAAATAAAAATTTGATTGTAATTTAATTAAACCACGAAATTTAAGCTTTCTTCTCAAAACGCACGTGTATGTTATGAGATCTCATTACGTGCATGTTATTGTTAAATGTCATTTACAAGGAATGTTGACAGAGTGTAAATTTGTGTTCAAGAACTCAATAGTCAGTTGTCATTGATAGGATAGGAAAAAGAATTCCTTTTTGAGATAATACTGCACGAATTGGTCGATTGTGAATTTAATTAAGTTTAGTTAGTTTTATTTTTAGTGACGATTCATTGGTTTTTTAGTTAAGTGACATTATATTGACTGCACTTCAGTGATTTGTGAATAATTCTCCGTAAGTTAACCTAACTTAATTTTTTTGCCACGTGTTCTACAAAAAACGCTTTAGTCTAAGTTTCCACCATCAAGATCGGGGATGAGGCCCCCAATAACTCTTCCTCAGATTCCTTACATAATGCTTTATCACCATCTTCCAAAAACTTAATAAATTCTTTGCACCAACTCTCTCCCCTATTAGAAAAAGACATTAAAAACTTGGAAGATGAACTCGCTTCCACTAAAATCTGTTTTCAAAACGATCCCGAAGTCATAAAGGAAATTTTAATATTGGAACAACGCGTTAAGGCTTCTAAAGGGAGAAGATTGAAGTACTCTGATATCGATTTTGGGCCCCATTTAGTTATAGTAGAACCTATTAAAAGTAGCGGCACTCCCCCTAGTATTCATCCTATGGATGTTGGAAAAATTATACGAAAACTGAACATTCAAAACATTAAAAATATCCAAAAGAAAGGTTCCAGCAAAATAGGAATTACCTTCAAAACTTCTCGTGATGCTAATTCTTTCCTAATGAACCAAGCTTTCAGAAGGGAAGGATATTGTGCTTACATACCACAACGCCTTCTCACCTCGAGAGGCATTGTCAAAAACGTAGGACTCTCTATTACCCCAGATGATATTATTCAAGAAGCTTATTTGCAAAATAAAAAAGTGATTGGTGCTAGAAGACTTAACCGCAGAATAACCAAAGATGACGGATCTTATGAATATGTTCCCTCCACAACAATTCTTGTAACCTTTGAGGGACGTCCATGCCCCAAGGATCTAGAAATTTTTTCAGTTCCAGTCCAGGTTGATAAATATATTGCTCCTGTTACTCAATGCAAAAACTGCCTTAGATTCGGACACTCTGCCAACTCTTGCCGCAGTGCCAAAAGGTGTAGTAGATGTGGAACAATCCATTCTGACCCATATTCAAATTCCTTAGACTGTTTTTATTGTTCTGGACAGCATCTAGCTTTTGACCGCTCTTGCAAAGAATTTAATAGGCAAAAAAACATTAATGAAGCAATGGCATTCCATGACTATTCTTACTTCGAAGCCTCTCAACTTTTCCCTCCTCTTAAATCTTCTGTTAAAAACACCTCTTTTGATAGATCAATCACATCCTTTCCTCAATTACAGACTTCTTCCCCTTTTCCAATCTCTTATGCTCAAAAAGTGACACAAAGTCCCCCTAGTAACAAATTCACTACTCATAAACGCAGACGTCCCACCATCTTAGAAAAAAGAACTGGATTTGATAAAGATACACATAATGCAGCTCTATTTTCCTCCTCATGCAATGAACTCTGTCAGTCTCCGATAACAAATAAATCTGCACTTCAAAACAATGCTTCATCTCCCTCTTGCTCTCACATTGAAAGAATTGATATGGACTTCACCCCTTCTGATACTCCGTTTTTGTCTGATTATTCCCTTTCTATCCCTAGCTCTCAATCTTTCGCAATTTCTCAGCTTACCTCTCCTCAAGAGGTGAGCAATCATAATATAACTTGAATTTCTCCCTCTAAGTACCTCCCCCCCTTTTTTTATTATTTCATTTTTTACACTATTTCTTGAAATTCAATCGTATTCAGGATAATACCTTTAAATATAACATACTCCAATGGAATATTCGCAGTTTTAATGTTAACAAAGAGGTACTCATTCCTATTATTAGAGATGGGAGTATTAACATTATATTACTAAATGAAACTTGGTTGACTCCAGGTGGATCTGCACATATTAAAAATTTTAGCTGTTTTAGACAAGATCGACAGGATGGCTACGGAGGTGTAGCCACTTTCATCAACAACTCGATTCCTTGCAAAAATTTTGAACACAAAATTCCAGTTCCTCCAAAAATACACTTGCTGGTAGTAGAACTCCAAGATCTATTCATTATTAATAGCTATATTCCTCCCGACTCCAACATTCCCTTCCCTCACAGAATGTTTAATCAACTCCTACAACAAATAAAACATAAGAATTTTATCTTAATGGCTGATTTAAATGGCCAAAATCAAATTTGGGGCTCTGCCATTAATAACCCTAAAGGAATTGCACTCTGGGACTTCATCTCGCATAATGATCTCACCATCCTTAATGACGGATCTCCAACCCGTATTCCCAACCCCAATGTCAATAAAAGCTGCCCGGATATTACAATTACTTCCTCAGCCATAGCTCTAGATTGCTCCTGGAGAACGATCCAAGAATCAGGCTTCAGCGATCATTTTCCTACCCTTTGTTTCTACAAAAAACAAAATACTGTGCCCATCCATATGAATTCCACTCACGTCAAATATAACACAAATAAAGCCAACTGGGATGCATTTCAAGCATATATTGAAAATAATATATATCATAATGATATGGAATATCCCTTGTTCTTGGATGTCTTAAAAAGAGCCATCTCTTTATTTATCCCACTTAAGAAATCTTTCACTCCTTCTAAACCTTATCTTCCCTGGTGGGACAAAGAGTGCTCCCAGATGGTACAAAAGAAAAAAGAGGCTTTTAAACTATATCTAAGAACTCTCTCCATGGAAAATTTCATTAATTTCAAGAAAATAAGAGCTAAAACTCGACTTTTTCTGAAAACAAAAAGATTAGAAGGCTTTCGTAAATTCACGGAAGAACTGAACCCCGGAACACCTGTTAAGAAGATTTGGCAATCAATAAAAAATTTCTCTAGATCTATTGAAAATCGTAATTTAATTAACACGCCTCCCCTAGACAGTTCCATATTCCAAAGTCTCTTAAACAAGTTAGCTCAAATCCCTTTTCAAGACCTTAACACTATTCCCCAAGCCATTAACGACTCCTTTACTCACCCTTTTACAATAGAAGAATTGAATTTCAGCTTACTAAACAAAAATGATTCAAGTCCTGGATTGGATTCCATCACATATTCAATGATCAATCATCTTCCCAAAATAGCCCTAGAAACTCTTCTCTCTATTTTCAATAAAATACTCAATAAATATCATCCGATCCCTTCAGATTGGAAAAATCATCTAATAATTCCTATTCTTAAAAAAAACCAGGATCCTAACGATGCCTCCAGCTGGAGACCCATAGCCTTATCCAGCACAATAGGAAAAGTTTTCGAAAGCATGATCAAAAATCGCCTTGACTGGTCTCTTGAAAACTCCCTAAAAATTCACCCCTCACAACAAGGTTTCAGGAAAGGCAGAAGTATATCTGATAACCACATTTTCATCTATTCCGAAATATCATGTGCATTGTCTGCCAATAAAAACCCAATTGTTGTTTTTCTCGACATTAAAGGTGCATATGATAATCTTTTTTTATCCTCTATTTATTCATCTCTAAATTCCCTTAATTTGCCTCATGACATTTGTGACCTCATTTTATCCTTTCTTTCAGATCGAAATCTATTCATTAAATCCACCCTTAACAATGAACTTATAGGCCCTGGTGTTTCTTGTAGAGGTGTCCCCCAAGGTTCTCCACTCAGTCCACTGTTATTCAATATATCGTGCAACTCTCTTCAGAACATACTTCCACCCTCCATAAAAATTAGTGGTTATGCAGATGATCTTGCCGTGATATGTGCCGAAAACACCATCCAGGAGTCTATAACATCCCTCAACACCTTCCTTTCTAATCTCAATCTTCATTTATTGTCTATGGGTTTGACACTGGCCCCTCAAAAATGTGCCGCCATGATTTTTCAGAAAAACCATAAGCTTAGTCCAGTCCATTCCATAGTCATTAATGGTCAACCTATCCCTTGGAAATCTCAAGTCAAGTACTTAGGAGCTATATTTGACGACCAACTTAACTGGAAACCACATATTGAATTTATTTCCTGCAAAGTATCAAAAGCTATTAATTTAATTAGATCTCTATGTGGTAAATGGTGGGGTAGCCATCAAATCTCTCTTTTAAACATATACAAAGCGACCATACTTCCATTATTTGATAATGCGTGCATGCTATATGGTGGCTGTTCTAAATACCTACTTAAAAAATTAGATCGTTTACAATATCAAGCCCTAAGGGTTATAGTAGGCTATCTAAAATCTACTCCTATCAACATCATGTTATCTGAATGTGGGCAGACCCCCCTGGAGGTACGTAGAGAAATCTTGTCAGTTAAATATGTATCTAAAGCTGTTGCATATAAAGACCTAATAAAAACCTCACTTATAGAATTATTCACAGAATGGGCTGCCGATCCCATATACTGGAGACTGAGAAATACTCCTCCTATTATATTTGCCTTTCAATCAGTATCTAAATTCCTTCCCTTCATTGAATCGTTCAACAAATTTCCTTGTCATCACTTCTCGCTCGAATCTCAAATTAGTCAAACTAACACGATAGATCTGGAAATTAAAAAAGATTCGGACTGTAATCAAGTCTTTCTGGCCAAAATGAATTCTATCAACTTTTCTGGCCCCATTTTCTTCACTGATGCCTCTAAGACTGACAGTAATGTAGGATACGGAATTTATTCTCCTAACATCTTATCATTATGTGACAAACTCCCCTCTCATTTCTCCATCTTTTCAGCAGAATGTTACGCTATACTAATTGCGATCCAAAAAATTTCAAAACTTGACCTTCCCAAAGCTATAATTTTTTCTGACTCCCAAAGTGCCATAAAATGCATTTCTAAAAAATCCTTCTCCTCATCTTCTAATCCATTTGTCCTAAAAATAAAGGAGCTACTACACAAGTTGAATCAGCAAGGGAAAGACATACGAATTGGCTGGATTCCCGGACACAGTCTTATACAAGGAAATGTTAGAGCCGATGATCTTGCAAATCTTGGGAGAACTATAAATCGTGCCACCCTCCCAACTGGTCCCCATTCGGATGTGGTGCATTCTATTAAGAAATCAATCTTAGATAAGTGGAATTCTACTTTCTCTACACTCAGCTTGACAAAAGGAAATCTATACTCTCAATTCATAAAATATCCAAGAAAAAATCCATGGTTTTCTTCACTTTCCAATTTGTCCAGAAGAGATATCTGCATTTCTTCAAGAATTCGATCCAACCATTGTGCCACTTTGTCATATCTACACAAATTCAACTTAGTACCTTCGGATTCATGCCCATGTGGTGAAAAACAAGATCTCTCACACATCTTTTTCAACTGTTCCTTAAATAGTGTTAATACAGATTTTCTTCATAAATCTGTTAAGGTTCCTAATAATGTTTATGGCCCCTACACACTGCAAGACATAGTGCTGAAATTCCCAAACAGTGAAAACATTAAACTCATCTCCAAATTTTTAAGTGCTTCGAACATCAAAATATAACCTCAAAACCGAACAGTTTACAGATAAAATTTTGAACAATAAGTGCGGTATCACTCTGTTTGTATTTACTTTCGTATAAACTATATTATAGACAATCATAAATCATCCCGGACGCAAAAAACAGGCCGAATAGCCCTGGCAGCTGAGGCCTTAAAACAAAAGAAAGAAGAAGAAGGAATGTTGACAGTGCAGTTTTTGACGTTTACAGACATGGGCGTAGAAAAAAGTATTTACTTGGCTAGTATATAAACTAGTTGGATAGTGTACAAACTATCAAACTGCCTCGTTATTTTGATGAAAAATCATATTTTCACTAAAATAGCTACGAGTAATGGCTGGTTTGTATACTATCCAGCTAGTTTATAAACTATACAAAATTTATCGCTAAAACACAAACCACAAGGAAAATACACAAATTAGCTAGCATTTTTGGCTAGTTTGTAAACTATCCACATTAGTTGGATAGAGTATGAACCAGATATTGGTAGTAATACATAATAACCAACGAGTTGGTTATTATGTATTACTCAACAAACTAATCAATTATCTTGGGTTAATTTAGTTCAGGATAGTAAAATCCTTAGTCAAAAATGGTTTCTTTATTGGTACAATGTAAGATTGTTACAGGTACTTATTATTACTTTAGAAAAAGTAAAAGAAATATAACTCATATAATACCAGGTGACAAAATATTAACAATAAAATATGTCAGGACATTAAAACCACCAAACAAAGAACAGTATTATTTGTTGAAGCAAGTTGCACTGTTGTGGCACTTACTATTACACGTATATCCAGACGCAAGACATTTACACTTTTTATTAGCACAACTCTTCTTGCAGTGACATCGCACATATCCTTGGGTTGAACCCGATACTGAAAATTTTCCTGCAGCGCTTCGTAATGTTATTTCGGTGTCCGTCTTGACATTTTCCAACTTTAAAAATTGTTGCTTACATATTTCAAATTCGTTGCGGGAATAGAGCTGTTTAAGGACACCGTGAACGGTAAAATTCATCTGAAATGGGTACTCTCACGGACATGCCGACAGTTCCTGGTTTAAATTTCTTGCGAGAAGTTTGTAGCAATTTTTGTGCTTGCTTTTTTAGACTTTCCTGACATGAATCCCTTATCGCTTTAATATTGTTTTTATTCTGACAATGGTCACATACGTTTTCTTCAGAACATAATAAGCATTTTTGTGGTAATGATTCATTGAGAGCATTTTCTGTTGTTTCAGTAGGAAGCAATTCCATTGCTTCTTCTTTAAATAAAACTGAGGTTTTATTGTTAACTTCGAGCAAAAGTGGTGTTTCAGTATTATTTTCGGGTAAAACTGGGGTTTCAGTATTAACTTCGAGTAAAATTGGGGCTTCAGTATTATCTGCGAATACAACTGGGCTATGAGTATTATCGGGCAGCAGAACCAGCGTAGCATTTTCAATTGAATCTAAAAGAGATTAGGTTGCATTGTGAAATAATGTGGAAATACTTTATATAGATACGTACCAGATAATTGTTGGGCGGCCATTTCCTCTTCAGTGACGGTAGATTTTTCATCGGGTACAAAATTAGGATGTGAATCTTCTTCCACTTTATCCTCGGTGTCATTACTAGAAGATAATAATGTTTCCAGTTCTTCTTCTGTACGTATGCATTCAATGTTTGTGATAGAAACAGGGAGGTTATTTAAACCATCTCTACACTTTACACCATATAAAGCTTCATAAGGACTGCGTCCAATACCAGAATGAAAGCAGCTACAAAAAACAATGAACTGAGGTAAAACGCAACTTATACAAATACAGAGTCGCTGTTGCATTCACCTATACTTACGCAAACAAAACAGATACAAAATTATGCCGCTGCGCCGTTTTCACAACTGGCAAATGAATTAGAAAAACACAGTTTCTTTTCTTAAATTTCAAAATACTAGCCTACTCACCGATTTGAACAATTTTTAAACCTTCGCTCCATTTTGTCGAGTTATTATCTTTCATCCACGATGCTAACTTGTTCTCTATATCTTGGTTCGCCCTCTCCACTGAACCTTGTGATTGTGAATGTCTCGGTTTACCATGCACAATATGGCAGTCAGGCCACATTCCGACTAATTCCTCAATCACCTAAAAAAATCAAAATGTATTGATTTTGTTTCATTTCATCCATATAAACCACATTTAAGGAATTTGAAATAAAGGACATGGCACTTCAAAATACATGTAAAGTTCAAAATCTCAATTAGGGCCCATTTTTCCGGTACACTCAGTAGATCTAGGACTTTAGCGCAAAGGAAAATAATCTTTTGATGTCAGCTACAATATATCAAAAATACAGAGGGCCAAAATGCCCATAAAAAGTGCCATGTCCTTTCTAGCATGCCTTTTACCCTAATACCCACCTGGTTTGCAAATTGTCGCTCTGTAACACGCAAGGGCTTCCCAAGTCTGCAAATACTTCTAATATGTGCTCAGCTACTTCTTTAGCTTTCTTTGTTTTTAGCGATCTCAACCTGACGTATTTGGTTAGGTGGTCTTGGTAGACAAATATAAATTTGTAGTCACCATCTGGTCTAGTTTGTAAGTCGATGAGATCGATTTGGCATCGAGAGTATAAATGATTTGAAACAATTGGTTTAACAACAATTCCCTTTTTAGTTTTGTTCCGTTTAAGCTGACAATTTTCACAAGTTTCAATGAACAATTTTACCATTTCCTGTGTTAAGTTGTGATACTCTTCGTTTAATAATTTTGTTGTTGCTTGACGCCCTCCATGCCCAGTTCCCTGATGGGCAGCTTTAATCGCGTCATAACATTCACTCAAACGTAAAATAATCTTTACAGATCTTCCATGTAGAATTACATAAGATGATTCGATTCTTTGTAAATCGTAAGTATTTATCACATGATAATCACTCTTGTTACTACTGTCAGGTCCAGTTTCGCGTATTCTATTGATACGTTGCAAAAGTTCACTATAATCGCTATCATTCATTAATTTTGAATTTTGCGACTTTTGGTCGTAAACGTCTAATAATAGGTTTTCAAATTGTTGCTGTTGATTCATTTTTAATAACCCGATACCTATTCTTAAACAAATTTCACGAGACACAACTGTACACCGTCACAACACACAACACTTGACGAAACATTACCCCACTAAATTACCCAAAGAAAATTGGTTGGTTTATATAATAACCAACTCGCGTTGGTTGGTTTACATACTAACCAACTCGTTGGTTATTATGTATTACTACCAATATCAGATTCACACTTTATCCAACTAATGTGGATAGTTTACAAACTAGCCATAAATGCTAGCTAATTTGTGTAATTTCCTTGTGGTTTGAGTTTTAGCGATAAATTTTGTATAGTTTATAAACTAGTTGGATAGTATACAAACCAGCCATTACTGTAGCTATTTTAGTGAATATATTATGTTTCATCAAAATAACCAGGCAGTTGGATAGTTTGTACACTATCCAACTAGTTTATACACTAGCCAAGTAAATAAACAAATTTCACGAGACACAACTGTACACCGTCACAACACACAACACTTGACGAAACATTACCCCACTAAATTACCCAAAGAAAATTGGTTGGTTTATATAATAACCAACTCGCGTTGGTTGGTTTACATACTAACCAACTCGTTGGTTATTATGTATTACTACCAATATCAGATTCACACTTTATCCAACTAATGTGGATAGTTTACAAACTAGCCATAAATGCTAGCTAATTTGTGTAATTTCCTTGTGGTTTGAGTTTTAGCGATAAATTTTGTATAGTTTATAAACTAGTTGGATAGTATACAAACCAGCCATTACTGTAGCTATTTTAGTGAATATATTATGTTTCATCAAAATAACCAGGCAGTTGGATAGTTTGTACACTATCCAACTAGTTTATACACTAGCCAAGTAAATACTATAACCGTAACATATACAAGTAAACATTTTATGATAGATTATTGTTCAGGGCCACAGATGCGGAAAAGTTAGTTTTAATCATTAAAACCATTTATTTTTTTTTCTATTTATCTCTTTTGAAATTTTTAGCATGCGTCGATTATCTGGACATTTATATTACGAATTCCTATTTTTTAACTCAAAAATATTTCTTTGCCATTTTATTTTTAGTTTGGTTAAGTGAACTTTTTTGACAGTCTTTATTGAAACGCCTTGTAGTAAATCGAGTGAATAATTTATGCAGCTGTTTACTGGAAACAATTGCCTGACATACATTTTTGCAAAGTTGATGACAATATAACCGAAGAATGTCTGCTAAAATCTATAGGTTTACTCATCGCAGTCAAAACAATTTTACGAAATTAAATCGTCAACAATTTCTCCTTATCGATACGATAATATCTTTTATATCAGTTCAAGATGTTCGTATCACATTATGAGGTGATAACAAAGAGAATATCATTAGATAATTTATATTTTTTTATAATTGCTATGAAATATATTGTATTTCTTCTCAGCTTATTTAACTCATAAGAGCCCAATTTTACTTTTCCGCCTAACCTATCTATATGCGAGAAAAGTATTGGTTTACCCCAAAAAAAGTTGGAATTTAGAATTTTTTTTTGAGTTATTTTTACGTTTTCCATGAACAGCAACACAAAAAATTGTTTGTAGAAAAAAAATTCTGTGTCGTCGTCGTCGTTGTCGTCGGCCACTTTTCCTTACATGTCTTGTTAGCACGATACATCCTCCGGAGTGCAACAAGTCACCAATTTTATGATTGAATATTGTGAAGGACATGTCACTGATGAACCCTATTGATTTTCAGCTTACCAGAGCCAATACAACAGGTGCTACAGTACTTTAAGTATGATATTTTTGTAATTTTTGTTTGTTAGCACGATACAGCCTCCGGAGTATATACAAGTGACCAATTTTATGATCGGATATTATTCAGAGCGTCTCAAAAATGAACTCTATTGATATTCAGCTCACTAAAGCCAGTACAACGGGTGCTATGGTACTTGGAGTACCAAATTTTTGTCATTTTTGGAGAATTTTCATTTTGTTAGCTCGATACAGTCTCCAGAGAGTATACGATTGATCAATTTTATTATTGAATATTGTTCAAGGTGTCTCACAGAAGTACTCTATTGTTTTCCAGCTCACCAGAGCCAGTACAACGGGTGCTATGGTACTTGAAGTACGACATTTTGTCATTTTTTGAGAAATTTCAGATTGATAGCACGATACAGCCTCCGGAGTACAACAAGTTATCAATTTTATGATTGAATATTATTCAGGACATCTCACTGATGAACCCTATTGATTTTCAGCTCACCAGAGCCAATACAACAGGTGCTACAGTACTTTAAGTATGATATTTTTGTCAGTTTGTGAGCACGATACAGCCTCCTGAATATATACAAGTGACCAATTTCATGATCGGATATTATTCAGAGCGTCTCAAAGATAAACTCTATTGATATTCAGCTCACTAAAGCCAGTACAACGGGTGCTATGGTACTTGAAGTACCAAATTTTTGTCATTTTTGGAGAATTTTCATTTTGTTAGCTCGATACAGTCTCCAGAGAGTATACGATTGATCAATTTTATGATTGAATATTGTTCAAGGCGTCTCACAGAAGTACTCTATTGTTTTTCAGCTCACCAGAGCCAGTACAACGGGTGTTATGGTACTTGAAGTACGACATTTTGTCATTTTTTGAGAAATTTCAGATTGATAGCACGATACAGCCTCCGGAGTACAAGAAGTTATCAATTTTATGATTGAATATTATTCAGGACATCTCACTGATGAACCCTATTGATTTTCAGCTCACCAGAGCCAATACAACAGGTGCTACAGTACTTTAAGTATGATATTTTTGTCAGTTTGTGAGCACGATACAGCCTCCGGAATATATACAAGTGACCAATTTTATGATCGGATATTATTCAGAGCGTCTCAAAGATGAACTCTATTGATATTCAGCTCACTAAAGCCAGTACAACGGGTGCTATGGTACTTGAAGTACCAAATTTTTGTCATTTTTGGAGAATTTTCATTTTGTTAGCTCGATACAGTCTCCAGAGAGTATACGATTGATCAATTTTATGATTGAATATTGTTCAAGGTGTCTCACAGAAGTACTCTATTGTTTTTCAGCTCACCAGAGCCAGTACAACGGGTGTTATGGTACTTGAAGTACGACATTTTGTCATTTTTTGAGAAATTTCAGATTGATAGCACGATACAGCCTCCGGAGTACAAGAAGTTATCAATTTTATGATTGAATATTATTCAGGACATCTCACTGATGAACCCTATTGATTTTCAGCTCACCAGAGCCAATACAACAGGTGCTACAGTACTTTAAGTATGATATTTTTGTAATTTTTGTCAGTTTGTGAGCACGATACAGCCTCCGGAATATATACAAGTGACCAATTTTATGATTGTATATTATTCAGAGTATCTCAAAGATGAACCCTATTGATATTCAGCTCACTAAAGCCAGTACAACGGGTGCTATGGTACTTGAAGTACCAAATTTTTGTCATTTTTGGAGAATTTTCATTTTGTTAGCACGATACAGCCTCCAGAGAGTATACGATTGATAAATTTTATGATTAAATATTGTTCAAGGTGTCTCACAGATGTACCCTATTAATTTTCAGTTGACTGGAGCGAGTACAGCGGGTCCTATAAATCCAGATATTTTAAATTTTTGGTTATCTTTGGGAAAATTTCGGTTTGTTAGCACGATACATCCCCCGAAGTGTATACAAGTAACAATTTTAAGATAGAATATTGTTCAGGGCCACAGTTGCGGAAAAGTTAGTTTTAATCTTTAAAGCCCACGTTGGTTCCATTTCATTTATGCAAGATTAATATCATAGATTCCCAAGTTGCGAATGTGGTGAAGATGGCACAGTAGAACACAAAATATTAGGATGTGAATTGAATCGGAGAATTATTGATCAGTTTATGAATAAATTTGGTAAATATAAATCTTTAGAACGACTAATAAATTTATATGAATTAATAACCTCAAATAATATGGAAATTTATAAATTGATTTATCAACATATTCGCAATTTGGGTTTAAAAATTTGAATATCTTAGTGTATCTTATATATTAATTAAATCAAAACGGAGAAAATTAATGTCTGATTTAGAATAGATAATTTTAGCTTGGTTCCTCGTGTCTATCCTCATGTTATATATTTTACCTTCTATCCGTTGCCCGTTTTGTGTGTTGTAAAGTCGCTATGAATGGCACCTTAGCGTGAAAAGTATTCCTGTGTAATCCCATAGGAAAAAAATGAAAAAAAAAGGAAAAAAAAAATATAAAAAAGATGAAAAAAAAAGAAGAAAAAAAAAGGAAAAGAAAAAAGAATAAAAAAAAAATAATAAAATAAAAAAAAGGATTTAAGTAACATATCGTATTGTATTATAAAACGTATATATTTCGAATTATTGTATAAATTAGATGTAAAAAATATTAATCTATGGTAAAACTATATTAAGTCAAACAATTGGTTAGGCTAATGGAACCAATAGGATCCGCAGTCAATATCACATCCCCACACACACAATCTTTAAAGCCGTTTATTTTTTTGACATTTTTGATAGATGTTTCAATATATGTATAGTTGAGGTTAACAGATATAGTGTAGCAATCTAAACGTATATTTCGTTTAAGTTATGTTGCGAAGCTAAACTCTGAAACGTATTAATATTTTGTTTACTTACCAATACCTATATTGTATTTGATATTACGTAATTGTTGAAAGGGCGTTCGGTTTAATCGGAGTCCCAGACGTAAACTGAGCCCTTTTTGTAACCGAATCGACTTTTTTATGGAACACGAAATATCTAAACTTAAAACCCTCTCCTATCATTGGTCAAACGTTCACATGATTTTCCTTCTTCCCACGCTCTTTGACCTACCTATAAATAGGAATAATACTCTATTTTCAACCACTTCCCAGTCATCATTCATCTCTTCATCAGTCAGCCTTCATACATAATGGTACTATCTTTATAAGAAAATATCGGCTGACACCGGTATATCATATTACCTTACAGTTACATCTGATTAAGTGATAAAAATTCAGTAAACTTCTTAATTGTTCAAGCAAATGAACAAAATGTAATTTCCGTCAATATACAAGTGAAAGTGGCATAATAGTTGGATTTATTAAACCATCTTAAACCTACATAAATAATACAGTGAAAAAATAAGGTCCTTCGAGCTAAGTGTTAAATACAAAACTTTCCGTTCCATTTATTATCTCTAAATAAAAGAGGGATAATAAAACACCGTGTTTGATACTGAATGTTGGATTTTGCCGGATTTTATACCAAAAGTTCGACTAAAATCAGTTGTGAACTGAATATGAAGTGTTTGGAATAGATTCACGATTGAAAGAATAACAATAACGAAATTAATCCGAGAAAACGTATAGTCAAAAATATTTTCATTATACAAATACAGATGGTATTTCTTCAATAAATTCGCAGGTTGCTTCTTCTGTTGCTGTTTCTTCCACGTCTGGAAATGCGTTTTCGTCTTCCTGGTCGGGCTGTGCTGGCTCAAGAGTTTCATTATAAAGAATAGTTACATGAAAACGGAGTTCTTCCATTGATATTCAAGTAGCCCCAAAGTGTTTTGTAAGAAGTTTGTCAACATCTTTAAGGTTCAACATATTCACTTGTTGTAGACCACTTTTTATGATGACAGGGTTAATCATGTGAAGGCTTTTTCCCTTTCTTAGAACACTTTTGAAGATTTGCAAATCATTCTGGTAACACAACTCACCTCTAATCAAAACATTTCCAGTTTTACATTTCTGTAACAAGAATCGTTTTGTGTTCTTGAAAGAAAAATGCCATGTTCCTGTCGGTCTCACCACATTCGAGATGGTTTCTTTCCTATCAAAAACGTTGCAGTTTTCTTCCAAATGGACAGCCGTCCCAGTTTTGATAATAGGTTTCTGGCTGCGTTATAACCTCCAACTTTCTGATCTCCTTCTCAATATTACCGAAAACCTTATCAGCCTACTATTGGAAAAATCACTTCAATATTCTGAATACGTTCTGGCGCTCTCTCCGATAGCCGTTTGCAGCACATTCCAATGAGAGTCGTATTGTATTCTTGTTTTGTCCACTGCAACTATCTGCCATCAGCCTGACTACTGTTACGGTGGGACTAAATTCAATTTTATTGAGCCTGTCAAATACAGTGGATGAAATTTCATTGGAACCATTTCCAAATTCTATTTCGGTCCAATAATAGGAGAAAACATTTTTCTTTGTAAGTTTAGATTGAGAGGTCCCCTGAACAATGGTAAAATTGTACAGGTACAGGGTTTTTCATTATATATGGACCCTTCTATATCTCACTTATTATTTGATGCAGATAACAATGTTTCAAATAAGAGTTAAAGGGTTATTATTGTAGTTTTTAAAATTCAAAAAAAATATTATACAGGATGTCCCAGAAAAGAGGGTCAGAGCCAAAGTGTTCTTTCTTAAATGGGACACCCTATATATTTTTAAACTGTTCACATCAATCCGAATTCAGCTATATATAATTGTTATAGTCTAACCTTAACAGTTCAGAAAATATATTCATTTAAAAATCGTTTTCTGTGGGATGAAAACCAACTATAAACAACGGGCAATGAAAGCATTGTCATATTTGACAAGTAGTTATTTACACCATTATAAAACATTGTATTTGATAGTTTGGAAAATGCGGTATACAGATGATGAAAAGATAGAAATATTTTCTCTATTTGTAAAAAATAATAATAACAAATTAGATGCAAGGAGAGAATTTATGGAATTATATCCAAATCGGCATGCGCCTAGCAAAAATACATTCAACAGAATATACCAGCATGTAATGACAACTAAGAACTTTTCTAGGAAAAAACGAACGTGTGTAATTAATGAGGAGGATGATTTAGATACACTTCTGCATTTTGAAGGTAAAAAAATATATATTTCTTTGGATTTTATGGTAGTTGAATAAGAAGGAATAATTTTTGCGCTACTACTTTTCTGCAGAAAACTCTGAAGACTCGTTAGTAACCAGCTCCAATATATTACAAAAACATCCTATGAAAATTTTTAGGAATCTGAAAAGACACAGTTATAAACCATATAAGATACTTCCCGTGCAGGCTCTTACTGAATTGCACAAACGGAAACGGTTAATATATTGTCAGGAAATGCTTCGTCGCTTGAATGAAACTCCAGATATCCTTAAGAAAATCTGTTGGACAGATGAATCCAGTTTTTCTACAGCTGGCGTGTTTAATAGAAAAAATAGACTTCATGGGAAAATAAAAATCATAGACAGTGGAAAGTGCAACAAATAAAGAAATCTGGACGGAAATCAATTAAAGTTTGGTGTGGAATATTCCAAAATAAAGTGGTTGGGCCAATATTTTTCAATTATAAGTTAACAGGAAGAACTTACCTAAACTACATAATACCCAAAATAAGTGAAATACTAGAAAATTAATTTACAGCTGACCAATTAAATACTATGATCTGGCACCAAGATGAGGCATCACCCCATAATGTATTAGAGGTGAGAGAACATCTCAACAATCAGTTTCCAGAGTGGATCGAAAATAATGAGACAATTCTATGGCCTCCTAATAACCCCGAACTAACTCCCTTAGATTCTTTTTTGTGGGGGATGCTCAAAGATATTGTTAACTTTGGCGAAAATAACAATCTTGAGATAATTCAGGAAAAGATTCAAGGCGAAATTAATAACTTAAATAATCATGCTGATATTATTTCTAAATGTTTAGAGAATTTACGCTGAAGATACCAATTATGCATTGGCAATATGGGGGGTCATTTTGAACAATATTTATAGTTTCATTTGGGCTTACTTTGTTTGAGATTACTTTATTTTGTAAATAAATTTACTGAATTCCAATCGATAGATTACTACATCTTACTGTGTCGTATATATTTTCTGAACTGTTAAGGTTAGACTATAACAATTATATATTGTTGAATTCGGATTGAAGTGAACAGTTTAAAAATATATAGGGTGTCCCATTTAAGAAAGAACACTTTGGCTCTGACCCTCTTTTTTGGGACATTCTGTATCATATTTTTGTAGGATTTTAAAAACTACTTTAATAACCATTCAACTCTTATTTGAGACATTTTTAATTGTAACAAATAATAAGTGAGATATGGAAGAGTCCATATATAATGAAGAACCCTGTACAGTCGCCTTGAGTAGTAAGCAGTTTGATCTAGGACCTTGGGGAGTACAAGATTCTTCTGACAATCGAAATATAATGTTATCAAAATATCCTTAGTTTCTTTAAGCAACTGAAAAAATGCATTTGCTCTTCGTTTGTGAACATTCTTCTCAATGTTTAAGTTATTCTTCTCCCCCTCATAGCTGTAGATCTTTTAATCTTCTCGGCGATTTCTATACACGTGGAGCATACGTCGGTCCGGGGAGTACTAAAGCTGAGATTGTACTTCGTATTGAATATCATTCGAAAGTATGACAACTTCACTCTTTCTTCTGGAGAACACTGATTGTTGTACATTTTTGCTATAGACAACTCCGAAGATAAATAATTTCTTCGGGAAGAAGAACGACAGTAATGAGATTCGATGCTTTTGAACGAATTAATAAATCTTCGGACAGCAATTTGTTTCCCTTCGAACTTTGTTTTTTTTTGTTGCCTCCTCTTTTTTCTGAAGGTGCTTCACCTGACGATTTCATGACGTATGCTAGACGATGTTTTGTAATATGTAATACTGTCAAAAAAGTCTGCTGGCATACAGGAAGATGCTCCTTTGAAACATTTTTTCTAATAAAGCATCTCACTGAAGTTTCTTTTGCTGTATGTTGGTAATTTGATGGACGGCGACGGTTAGGTGGTTGAACATTGCAAAATTTTAAAAGAAATGCATCCTGACTCATTTTATTAGGTATGGCGTAAAATGCGTCATGAAAACTTTTAATGTCTCCCATTGTTAAAGTACTACATTGATAAGCCTTTGTTTTATGCCCACAAGTAGGATATTCTGGCAACTATGGAGAATATCTGAAAAAAACAATTATAAGGAAACTAGTTTCCACGAAGTTTCAAAACTCAAAGAATTTACAGCAAGTTCCAAAACTTTTATAATATACAGACTTAACAAACAGTAATATTGCTATCCTACAAAAAACGCTACAAAGTAAACAAACAAAAAAAAATGGACATTTTAATCTAACATACCTTGTCTTTTTACGTATATTTTGATTCCAAGTAGATGGCTTTTGAAGCCTTTTACGAGCTTCATTATTTTCAACAAGCGTTGTAACACTTTCCATTCCAATAATTATTATTAAATCAAAAAAAAACTCAATAACTTCATCGGCAATTAACAAACCGTACTCTAATTATTGCGAACAAAACGGATTGAATTGACAATCGGAATCCGAAACAGGTGATTCAGTACGTCACGACAAACATCTGGCTTTTGATTGGCCAGAACGGTGATAAAGTAATTGTCAAAGTATATTATGCGGTTTTGACCCAAGTATCTCTCAGTCAAGCTCAACAGCACTTTTTCTCCTAATCCATATCGGCTGTGCACCATAGTTTTAGGGATGATCGTCCCTTAAAAACAACCATGCTTTCGTCAATGGAGAGATCTCGAATCCCTTTATCCAACATGTCAAATCGTTCATCTAAAGATGACATATAGGGTCTAATCTTGTAGATCTCAACTCCAAGGTCGTCCGCAGAAGACCGGTAATGTTTATAACTGGGTAGCTTATGGTAACCCTTGAAAAAGTTTATTCCAATGAAAGAAAAGTAATTCACTCTCCTTGAAATTCATCGTCTTTTCTCGCTGAACAGAATACAAGTTAGATTGATACATTATATTTTGTATAACATCTGGGCCCAGTGTTTTGAGGAAATAGTCTGTATATGTGTCACAATTATCAAAGTGGCCTTCCTCGCCACCGTAATCAAGGTTAGATGTTGTACTTTCGTTTTTCTTCCACTTCCGGGTCTTTTCTTCCAATTTATTGCTATTCTTTTTAGCCAATTTTTTGTTCACGATTTTAGCTGCCTTTTTTTCACTCACTGAGCTCAATTTCGGCTTGTTCTTCTTAAGCTACATCCTGATCTATAATTTCATATTCTGTCTCTTTATTTTGCTGTCATCATTCTCGGTATCATCTACAGTCAAGATCATCTCCGCACTCCTTACAAAATCTTTATCAGCTTCATCCTCGCTATCCTCTTCGTCGGTAACAACACTACTGTCCATTGGTAGGTTCTCAAGTTGCTCAGCTGCAGCCAGAACTTCTTCATCAGTTAAAACATAGTTATATATCCAACCTGACATTGTTACTGGGAAGCTAGAATACCTAAAATAATAATAAAAAGTACCCCTTTTCAACACCTTATGTAAAGACATACCTCAATATTAGGCCACAAATTCTTGACGGGACTTGTAAGTCCTAGTCATAAATAAAGCCTTTAAGATCAAACTTTAAGTTGTATTCAACAAACTAATATTACAATCAATAGTTAAAATCCCATTAATACAAAATTTATCATAAATAACGTTTAAATGCTCGATATGTTATAATTTATATAATGATAAACGCCCGCAGCACATACACGTGTTTAGTCTGTCAGCACGTTACTGATAGAACAACAAAATTCGCTGCACCTTCAAAATATGTGGGATATGTCGGAACACAAAGAGTTAATCCTTGTCCCATATCACATGCTTCACTATCACTACCGTCTTGTATATCAATAATAAATTTATTTCCCCCATTAATATGGACTTGCCCAATATTCTTATACTCATCTTTAATTAATAATAATTTTCTGTCATGTATTGTTACGCCGAATACTCCGTTTTAATTGTGCCCAAATTAACTCGATGTGATTGAAAATACAAAAATAAGGAGGAAGTCTCAATATAGAGTGTCCATGTTTTTCAGCAATACTCTATCTAGGGCGTATAATTTGTTAAATTTCATTGTCTGTAAAACTTCAATCAGTCGTTGTTTTGTATTTCTGTCTTCTAATAGCTTTCATTTGGTATTTTATTGAGTTGTCGTGAATGATAAGAAACGTTGTCAAGAACGATTTGGATTTTCAGTAATAATATAACAAGATAGTGAGAATAAATTGAAAATAATTTGACAGATTTTTTGAAAACTTGTTGCCAGGCAATAGTCACGAGAGCCCGCAGGGCTCGAGTGGCTAATTCCAAATGGCAACAAGTTTGAACAAAATCTGTCAAATTATTTTCTAATTTATGGAACTTGCGAGTTATATTTGACTAGATTATTTTCTGATTCACAAATTTTTACAATAAAAAAGATCAATAAATTGTCTCCATATAGACCATTGGTTCCCAACGAGGGCGATACCGCCCCCCTGTGGTCGCTGCAGCCTTTTAGGGGGCGGTGGCGGATTCAGAAGCAAATAATAAGCAGTCAAGAGGAATTGTGAAAAAAAATGATTTAATAAGGGTTAATAAGTAGTTTTAAATTAGCATTAATAATAATACTAATAATTATAATAATTTCTTTTAGTTCAGAATAGAAGTTGAAACAAAAACCTCTTACTCTCAGGGTAAAAATTATTTAAATAATTGAAAGTATTAAAAGAGAGTAGGTTCTTTCCAAACTGACAAAGAGATTGGAGATAACGGAGCCAGTTCTCAGGGCTCTGTTATCTGAAAGAAGTTTAATTAAAGAAAAAAAATGTGAAAAAGAAAGAGAAAGAGAGAGAGAGAAAAACTAAAAAAACAGTGAAGTTACATCAATAGTAAGGGCGCCACTAACTTTGTTCCTAAACAAAATTAGAAAAAATCAACCTCCTTAATCAGTCAACTCTTACCTGCCGTGCTCTGCTAGTTTTTTAACAATACTTATGAAAAATAATGTGCTGAAGGCTATTTCTCAGGTCTTCCTGTGTAATAAATAAAACAACAGACTACTAATATGTATGAATATAATGAATGAAAAAATATTTAAACGTGCTACATAGTTTGACAATAATAGGTTAGTAAAAGTGTGTATGTGTGAAGAAAAAGAAAGTATAAATTAAAACTAAAACGAGCTGTACAAATATGAATGGTGAAGCCATACAATATAATTTTACTTATCTTGAAGTAGAAAGTCGAAGTCAATTCTCCATAAAATCTTCTTAGGTTAAATAATTCTCAGTATAATACACAGTTGAGTATCTAGATCATGAATTGGCTCTTATGGAAACACCATTTCTTGTGAGTCAATACAAATTGCCGACAAATCTTCATCTAAGCTCTTCAGTCGGGTGATTTTAGTTAAATTTACCGATATAATTAAATTATTCCTGGCGGTATCGCTACAGAATTCTGACGATGATATTGATTTATCGAAACAATTGTCAATTTTTTAGAATTTTCAATAACTTGTATTATATTGTGGAATTAACTAGAGACCTTGAGTTTCATTTAAAAACACTAATATGAGCATATTCCACGAAGTAAGGGTCGAGACAGTCAATTTCATGAAACATATCTTGTACCACACTTCGTTACCACTGATGATGCAATTTCATCATGATATACAGGGTATTTCTTTGGGACATTGACTTACCTCCTCAAATCTCACAGTGTGGAAATATGGACTCTGACCAGCAAAACAAATCCAGGCTGCAGACAGCAACGTTGAACTCTTCCTGTCTACTATTCAATTTCTCAACATCGATGGTTCGGATAACATGTGATGAGAATGCCCGACCAAAGTTTTCATAAACTCACATATGAAACAAGATCTGATGAGGAATACACATAAACATATGGAAGCACAACCTCATGGAGGCACTGTGGCACTGAGTGAGAAGCGCCTTGTCTAATACGCTGAAAGAAATTTCGAGCTATCTGTCAATTCTTGCACTCACGCTAGAAAGGGGCCGGATAAAATGAAGTTTATCTAAAACTACCGAATAAACATCCTGTATCTTCTTCAAGCTATAAGTTCCATTCGACTTCCGTATACTTCAATTTTGTAACAACTTTTTACTGTGTAAATAACATCGCAAGCTTCAAAACTATGCAAACTAGAGGGCGCCACGTAACAATTAGTTTTTTGATTTTTATAAACTCAGAAATTAATAATTATAAAAATATATTCTGTAACCTCAAATGAAATTTTCTCATTAGTTGTTCTAGATACATGTTTTTTTTTACTTTAGACGCATCTAATTATCAATGCGAACACGTTTTGCGTGCCGAACACGATCTTATTGTAAATAAAACAAAACCACTTTTAGAATGATAATATTGAACTAAATAAAAAAACTAACACGCCAGACATTGAAAGAAATAGAAAATTGGAATACGAATTAAATTAAACTGAATCAACCAACAGTAAAAATATTTAATGTTTTCTTTTCTAATTTCCCATTATTTCAAATAAACTTTTCCTACAAATAATTTGAACAATAATAAAAATAGTTCAAAGATTCGCGGACATAGTAGAGGTGGGAACATTTGAACCATTAACAGGACTAAAAATAGACCAGTATTAGTTACATTATTAAAGGCGTGCATAAGAAAAGAAATAGAAACTGTTAGTACAAATCAATCTGGCAAGGATTCAGCAGGATTACGTTATAATAGATTAAATTTACTGTTTCGATTCTTACTGTGTCGAATTATAAAAGATTAATAATAAAACGGACTTGATTGAATGAATATTGAAAAATATTTGTTGACGCTCAAAAGGCACTATAATGACAACAAAATATATAAGAAACTATCATCATTGTTGAAGAAATTGCTGAAAAAACTATTTGAATACTTAAATGGACCAACAATAATTGATGAAATATTTCTTCCAATCCGTTTATCTTAAAATATCTCATTAAAGTAATTCCGAATTGGATTGGAGTCAAGTTTCATTGAAATGATTACCTGATTGCAAAAACTTAATTTTGTTATGAATTTAAATTGTATACAAAAATGGGCCGAGTACATTGATTACAATAATACCAATACACATCCATCTTTAAAGGTATCTGTCGTCCTGTATTTGGGTTTAGATTTTGGTAACTATTGTTAAATAAATAATGAACTGCTTCTTTATATCCTCTTTTTCGGTTACTGCAACTTCTCTTTATTAATATTGTAATTCTTTCCTGTTCCGTAAACAACACTACTTCCCTTATATACATAATATGAAGAAATAATGTCAAAGTTGCAAAGATTAGCAAATTCTTTAGATTTTGAGCAAATTGTAACTGTAAAAATCATTCTACATATACCTGCCAGAGGTCATATTGTTGTAACGCTTACGCTGGCTCCTGGTAGACATAGATATTCGATAGGTTGGTTGATAGTTTGTCTCGTGAAGAAGCCAACTATTAGTGTCGTGTTTCGAAAATGTGGTTTTTTTTTGTTTCTGATTGGTAGTTCATTCTTTGGGCCTTGAAGTCTGCGATATTTTTTTGGGGTGAAACTTTAGTTTTTTCCACCGAATCTGTGCTGTTCTAGTTTTTAGGAAATCGTGACATCGAGGGAATTCAGATACTAGTAACCACCATAAATATTTGAAAAAAATCATTTCCTGATTCTTCTGCAAAAATATACATATACCTGATTTTTTGATCTTTTTATTGAACTCTGGCCAAACCGTTTACCTTCATATACGATAAATTTAACTTTTTTTTCTTTGCTACTTAAAATAAATTCAAATTAACATATAATTCTTTTAATTTTTGTTGATAATTATACATATACAGTCTATGGATGGGGTATCCTATAGGTGAAAAAATGTTTAAATATTAGTTTTAGTGAAAAATATCATTCTTGATAAAAAGTTTTGCTTGTTCTGAAACCCCATAAAATGAAATAAAATTCAAGTTTTTCAAAACACGTCTCGTTTTATAGTCAGTTTTATGAAAACCGTATGAATTTTTGCACTAAGTTCGAAAATAATGTATTAATCTAGTGAGTGACGTTTACGATATACCAAGTAACTGTCAATTTTTATAAATAATTTTCAAATTGTCATTTTTTAAGAAATATTTCACAACAATGTTAACTATTCAAGAAATATTATCACTATCAAAAATAACAATACAAAATAATAATGTATGAAACACTAAGTAAACAAAAAACATCTATTCAATATATCCTCCCCCAGCTTCAAAACATCTCTCAATTCTTTTTCTAAACTCTGTAAGTAGCTCGTGTCAAGTCTTCAATATTATGGTTTAAATTATTTGCGTAAATTTTTGTTTTAAGTAGCCCCCTAAAAAAAATCTTTAAATTTCCCCTTTATTCTTTTTGAGAAAGCTACTGTGTCAGTGAAATGCGTTAACCAGTTTAAATTGAAATTACTCAAATTTTAACCCTGTATATTTTCTACAAATATGAAACGGAATAATTCTAATGTGGTCAGTAATTAAGATGCATCTTTCCTCTATCGATTGGCGTAAGAAAGGAATGGATATACGACATAGTTTCGGATTTATTTAATATTTTATAAAAGAGTGTTAAAAAAATTCAAATATTTTAAGGATCAAAAATTTTTTGGTGTATGGAAAAAATTATGCAGTACCGTGCATTTTAATACGAGGATCCCTTTTTTTTTGTTCAATTTTACGAAATTTTAGTTATTAAAGAAATTAAAAAATATTTTTTGAAATGTTTTCAAGTAAAGTAAAAAAAAACATAATTTTGTTTCCGCTTGGAATTATTCTTTTTCAAATTCTGGCAGTAAAAACTACATACAAAATGCATTATCAATATGTAATTTTATTTATTTATAAATAAAACTATATATAACTGCATAACAACTTATTTATATTCCGAAAAAAAAAACATATATTTCCTTATACGAATTCAGGTCAAGTCAGTGTACAAGAATAGATACAGCGGGTGTGGTGTATAAAAAGGACATGTATTAACATTTTACGTTTACACGAAGAAAAAAAATACGTTAATCCTTACCAAACTTTATTATTCTCGATATATTTCATACTTCACTGGGTTTTTCCAGACATACATTTATTCTATTGGTGTTTTATTCGTAATATATATATATATATATATATATATATATATATATTGAACTTATCGTAGTAAATATTAAAGGGAATGAGACACAAATATATGAAATTTGAACTTTGTCTGATGGTGAATAGAGATTAATTTCTTCAGACAGATAGAATTATCATTTATACGTATAATTATAAGTAAGAAATATATCTCATACCAAATCAAACACCTATGATATCAATTATCCTTTATAACTATATAAATACATCAATAATATTGAAAATCGTTACCTTAGATTTCAGTTGTAAACAATGAGTCATACATTTTAATCCATCCTTGGTAAATTATAAATTCATATTGTTTTTATTAGCAGCATAGTTGATCATCTGTATATTTTATCTAGAATATCAAAATGAATCTGAAAAAAAACATGAAATTATTATTATTCGATGATAATAAACAGGATATTTGATACTCATATACAGACAAGTTATCACATTTGTTGAATTGAAATCATTGAACTGTCACTACATACAACGTCACGTCATGTAGCATAGAACTAAAACATAGAAATATATTTAACCACAGAAGTAAGTTAGAATTTTGAAATATTGAATATTTGCAAAGCGGATGGAATGTTTAAAATATGTAATTGTATTAAATGATAGGACAAGGTCATCGGAGATAATTGGTAAATTATATATAAGAAATGAATTGAAAGGCATTATGAAAGATTTTAAGGACGTAATGATTGTAAATTCATTGATATTTCAAATTTAAAGTGGGATAGATACTATCATTGTAAATAAATATAAGATATATTTTGGAAATTGTTCACATGTAAATAGGTATAATGAATTATTTTGAAATTTTATACAAATAATTAATAACAATAGGAATAAGAAGAAGACAATTAAATTAACTATTAAACATTCAATAAAAAGACTATGAAATATCTAGCAACTCAGTAGTGTTTTGTTTCAAATAACAAGACTAGCAACAAAAGTTTGTTGATTTGAAAAACAAAGGAGTGTGTGGTGTGATGCTTAGGAAAATGGACATGTAAGAAAATCTTTCTAAAAATTTAACTAAAATAAGTGAAAATTGTTTGAAATTTAAGTAAAACCTGAATATAAATGATAAAGTATAACCTAAGAAACATTTAGAGCAGAAAATATTTCTAAATAACAATTATTTGTGGAAATTATCAACTATTGAATTTGAGAAGGGACGCTATGCGTAAATTTTAAGTAAATTCCTACATGATAATCTCATGTATTTGATTAAAAGCATTTAGGATCATAAAAAAAACATTTTAAGTCAAGTGAGAAGAACCATTTAATAAATTATATTGACTTACCTGCGATACAAACTAGCGAATTTATTTCCACGATTTGAAGAGAGTCCAGCTTCATTCCAGGAGGGGAGAACATGAATAGAGTGCACATAAAGAGACTTCCAAGTGTTATAAACAGGTCAGTGTATATATAATTTATATGGTACCATTTAAAACAATTCAGACATATATATAACTAATTTGGCCAAATTTCACGTATAACTATTTTCTAAGTCTAAGAATATTCAATTTGTATAGTAGTTTGTAATAATAATTTGTTTAACTGAAGTTTTTCCTTAATAGTGATAATGTTTTTCAATTTGATGATTCATAATTATATATACTAAATTTTGACTCTTCTGCATTTTATTTATGTCATATATTGATGATAGACAAATGTATGATATCATAGAGGTTGAATGGGTATGTTCCGCACTAACACTCACACTATTTTTGTAGGAAATAATGGTAAGGTAATATTTGGTAAATACAAATTACATATATTTTAATTATCTTGAACCCAACGAGAGTAAGTTTCACATGTTCTCCGTTAAATTAATAAATAAATAAAACAAATCATATTTAACCTGAGCTAGTCAATTCAACAATTCATAAACAGTATAAAACCATAGACAAATCATAGATAAAATTATCAAAGTAACATAATTTATATTATAATATATATATATATATATATATATATATATATATATATATATATGATGAATTTTAATTGTTTAATTTTAATGTAAACCTTCCTGTGAAGATAAATTTCAATTCACCTCACGTTATTGTATATTGTCGCAGCGACAGTTCTTGTACATGCAACTTAAAAATTTATGTAAGAAATTTCAACTTTGACAGTAGTTGTCAAAAAATATGCCCGGCTCTAATAAATATTAATTTAGTATTTCTAAAAATGAATTAATATGTATAATCGACCTATTACTCTTTTCTCAGGGTGGGATCAAACTGTTAAAAAAATTAATTATTAAAAATTTATTTAAATTTTTACGTATCTCCAAATTATCTATTTCACTATTGTTCAGAACCTATAGTAACTGTATGTTTAATATTATAAAAGGCACTTCAAATATCTGATGACGTTTCCAATATTTCTGTCACTGAAAATGATCAACTGTCACTGATTTGAACGACAGTTTTATTTCATAAAAAATGTTTAGTTCTCTGAAATTATGTTATATTGAGTAGGAATGCAAAATTCTATATTATACTACCAGATACAAATTAACCAATTAATATTCCCCAACATAATTACAAACGAAACAACAGTCGTAATTTCTACGAAACTTAAAATTACTACAACCTATTAATCTAATGAAAAACGATTAATAAAAGTTCCAATTGTTAATCTAAATCTTGATGTGTATAAATGTCAAAAACAAGCTTCACTCAAATTTTTCTTCTCTTATGTGAATTTCCTTATATGACTTATTAATTTTGCTTGCAAACAAAAATCTAATAGATGCAACTATGTCAAATTTTATTTAAAATTTAAATTTAAATTATTGTTAAAAAACTGGATCGGACTCACCAACTAATGACTGGACAACGCGTACTATTCTAAATGACCTTAGAATTCAGGATACCTTCTAAATTTTATTTAGAAATCTCGAACCACATTCACTACACACGATGCAATTCTTATACGAATTATGCACGCACTGGCTTTATAATGAAATGGCTTTTGAATCTGGTTGTATAGATATACAACTTGTACTATCTACCACAAAATTGAGACAATTCTAATTATGATGTTGCCTCTTCGGGGATTCAAACACAACTAACTAAACTTTTGCCAAAATAAATAATCTCCTTTCCGTTGGTTACCAAATTTTCTTGTTTTTTTAAAAAATTACTAATCTATGATTTTCAATAACCAAGTGAGATTTGAATTCTTTTATTACACTTATAATGTTGACAATATATATATATATATATATATATATATATATATATATATATATATATATATTGTCATGATATTATTTATTGTTATTTGCTATAAATGTACTTCTGAAATTGTTATACTTATTATTTTTAATTATCAAATGATTTCACGAAGTTATCTACAGAAACTTTCAAAACTTTCAATTCCCGTATAGTTTACAGTGAAATATAAGGTACCTCAAAGGTATGGCTTTGGTTATGAAGAAACCTAGCAGGGCAGGTAATTTGTTAGGTCGGAGTGTTGAAATGAACGAGTGTTTTTTCTCCTGTAAAATGTTTGTCAGTTCTCTGCCTTTTGCAGTAGTGATTCTTGAGTATGTTTTTGCGGTTAATAGTCACCTACTGCTATAAACGTAGCTCCTAATGTTTGGAAGAGACCTAAGAAGTCTATTTTTTTTTAGTTGTCTCGTGGAGGACAGTATACTATAGTAATTGATAGTTCGTATGGAAATGTCAATACTTTCACTGAGGTAGCTTGTATTTGGCGCGCTTCATACTTGGGCATTTCGTGGTGATTAATTGTCGATTTTATTAATATTGCTGTGCCGTATTGTCCTGATTGTTGGTGTAATACAGATTGTAGTTATGTATTTTGAAGAAAGATTTATCAGTGGAATGTGTTTCACTTATTAGTAAAATGTTTTATAAAGTTGTACTGGAGAAAAATATTTATGTTGTATAATTCCGTTGACATTTGACAATTCTAGTCTAATTAAGTTAGTCATTACTTAATTTTTGACATTACTTTTTTAAGCACAATCATGATCATAGAGTTTTATTGTAACTGTTGGTTAAATATGTTTTGAATTCGTATAAAAAGTTAGTGAATGCGTTGACAGTAAGGTCAACAACTATATTATATTCTGAAAATTTGTGTCAGCAATGTTTTAGTGTCTCCAAGAAAATCAAGATTGTTTTTTTATTTTACCAGATTTTGTATGAAATGTGAATTGAATTTTTTATTTATCAGTGGTAAATTATGCATCTCTTCGAAATCCATTAACAATTCAAATGGATCTTCTGCCAAGTTAATTAATAATAATATAATGTTTATTCACGAAAGAAGTAGTAAATACAATACATATTTTAACAAATTCAAATAAACATGGTAACTACACAGAAGCTGTCGTAAACAGCTTGTACGTGGTAGATATCGAAAATTAACAATCCAATATATATTATGATATAAGACATGAATACAAAAATATGAAATATAATGTATAAAATACAAAACATACAATATAAGACATAAAATATGAAATATAAAACCCAAAATATGAAACACAAAATATAATAATAAAAAAAAGAAAAGTACAGAATGCATTCAATAAAATCAACATAAAGCACAGTTAATAAATGAGAGTAATGGATCTGTTTCTTTCTAAACTTTGCGTTAATTAAAACAGTTAGGAAATTGAGTCGTCAAAGATACTTAAATCGAGGAAGAATGGATATTACATAATCAATTTAATGTTAATAATAAATAAATAAATAACAATATAAATAAAGAACAAAACGTCAATACAACAATATACTCTATTCTTCCAATAATGAATAAACACCTACTAAGGCATTGCCTGGGCGTGGGTGTTCATTGAATAAATAATGGGGTTAAAGGAACATAAAAGCAATATAAGTGATATGAACATGAACTCGCTTTCTCTATGTCAGTACAGTGAACAACTGAATAGTGTTATCTCAATTACGGTATCCGCCAAAATAAACAGTACCGAAACAGAGAGTGCTGTGGAGTTGTTTATGTAATATGGATTTGTCATATTTGACTTAATTGTCATTAGTTGATATATTAATAGTACGCTGCAGTTAAATTTGATTTAAAAATGGTTCTAACAACGGAAGAAAAAGTTTTTTTGGTAGAGCATTATTTTCGTTCATACGGAAAAGGTCGTAATGATGGTCCAAGCTTAGAACAGGTGTCAATAAAATATCAACAAAAATTTAATAAAGCAGCTCCTAGTAAAAGTGTGATGTTAGCTGTTGTTGAAAAATTTCGTCGCACTGGTAGTGTATTGTGTCAACGTAAAGGTTCTTCAGGTCGTCGAAAAACAGTATAGACTAACGAAAATGAAGGACGTGTTTTTAACCAAGTTGTGCAATCACCTCAAAGAAGTCTTGTAAGAACTGCATGTAAACTCAACATTAGTGAAACGTCTTTACGTCGCATGTTCAAATCAATTGGTGGTTATCCATACCGTATTCAAGTTGGACAACGACTAAATGCTGCGGACAAACGTGCAAGAGAAATTTACTGTGGTCGCATGTTGAGTTTAATTTACGAAGATACCGAATTTTTGAAAAACATATGGTTTTCAGACTAGAGTCACGTTCATCTTAGCGGCTATATTAATCGACAAACAACCAGATTCCTTGGATTTGAACGTCCTGATGTCATTGTAGAGAAACCACTCCACAGTCTTCGAGTTACCGTTTGGTGCGCGGTATCTGGTCATGGAATGATTGTTCCTTATTTCGTTGAAGATGATAATCAGAATCCACTTACTGTCAACCAAGAGCGTTATAGAGAGAAAATTATTATACCTTTTGTGAGAGATCTAAATCTACAGCTTCGCACACAATGGTTCCAACAAGATGGTGCAACGAACCATACAGCTGTGCGCACCTTAGACTTACTCCGTCAGCATTTCGATAATAGAGTAATTTCTCGGGGAACAGACTTCGAATATCCTTCTCATTCACCTGATCTGACGCCACCTGATGCATACATTTGGGGCATAATGAAGGACAAAATATTTCACTCGGAAAATCCGCCGGCGAATATTGCCGAACTACGGGAAAGATTACAAAATAATTTTCGGCAGTTACGTCAACCACTTTTTATAAATATGTTTATTGACTTACAAAATCGATATGAAGCTTGTTTGCGTCGAAATGGTGAACATTTTGAACACTTACATTACAGAAATTAAAAATTAATTTTTATTTTTATTTCCGGTACTGTTTATTTTGGCGGATACTGTACATAGTATGTTTCATGAGATCGAGGGGTCAATAAATCAATGTATAGAGACTCTATCTGTCTCTGAAATGAAACATTTGACATCTTTTTTGAATGAAAAAATTGTCGTTGCAAGTCTGATTTCCAGAGGTAAGCAATTGTAGAGCCGCTTTGCAAGATGATTATATGTTCTCTGAACGATTGTTTTGGTTGAGCATATTGTGCTCAATTGTGTATTGGCTTTAAGTCTTGTATTATGACTATGATTTAAATAGTTCAAATTCGTTCGGATTTTATGTTGTTCAACACCAGTTCTTAGGAAGTAAAGTTGCCTGAGGTCCAGCAATTTTGATTCTTTGAAAAGTGCTTCCGATGAGTATTGTGGTGGTTTTCCAAGGAGAATTTGTAGAAATTTTCTCTGTAATACGTCTAATTTTTTCAAATGCGATATTGCTACTCCACCCCAGCCAACTATTCCATATGCAAGACGAGACTCCACAATTGCACAATAGATTGTTTTCATTCGCGAGGTATCTAGTATATTTCGTAAATATCTGAATCTATAAAGAATGCTCCTTAATGTCCTAGTCACTTGGTCAACATGATAGTTTCATCTCAGGTGTCTATCTATACTCCTAAATACTTGATTTTTTCTACTGATCGTATTAATATATTGTTCCCGATACACAATATTGGGGTAGTGAGTTGGCATAGCAAGAGAATGGTAAAAAGAATGTTTTTTCGTAGTTTATTGATAGAATTTTATCTGCGAAACATTCAAAGTGTTTACCCATGTCTTCCTCTGCTTTAACTTTGAGGTCATTCCAGCTATCAGCACTGTACAATACTGCTGTATCGTCAGCGAAGCAAACAATGCTGCCACAAGTATCGTGACGCAATATATCATTGATATATATTGTAAAGAGAATTGGCCCCAAAACTGTTCCTTGCGGTACTCCACAATCCTTTTTTCACTAACGACGTTATCAATTTTCACGTATTGCTCTCTGTTTTTAAGGTAACTCTCCATGAGATTCAATGTTCTTCCCCTGAAACCCATATTTTACAAGCTCATCAACAGCTGTGAGTGGTTCACAGTGTCGAAGGCCTTAGCAAGATCCAAGAAAGCACACAGACTTGGTTTACTCTTTTCTAGATTTTCTGATATTTTGGAGGTGAGAAAAATAATAGCATTTTGAGTAGAAATCCCTTCTCTGAATCCATACTGATTATTTGAAATGAAATTATGCTTGTTAAGGTAAGAGACCATTCTTTTTTTGATTACTTTTTCTAATGTTTTAGCTATGAAATGAGCGTAATTGGTCTGTAGTTTAGAATTTCAAGTCTGTCTCCTTTTTTGAAAATTGGTTTAATAACCCCCGTTTTTAGTTCTTTGGGAAATTTTCCTGTTTCTATTATTCGATTAAAAATGTTGTTCAGTGGAGAAGCTATTTCTGTTTTTATCTCTTTCAAAGTTTCAGCTCTAATTTCATCGATACCGGGAGTTTTGTTCATTTTGAGAGATGATATTGTTTCAATTATCTCCCCCTCTGTTGTAGGTTCCAAAAATATAGAGTGCATAAAAGATGCTTTCCTCAGGGGAGAATTCACAGGTTTTTGAATTTATTTTGCAAGTTTTTGCCCAATAGAGAAATAGTGATTATTGAAACAATCTGCAATCTCCTTTTTATCATAGGTAAGACCACCTGTTTCATTTTTTATTGTTTGAATCCTGATAGTTTTATTTTTCCCAGAAATATCCTTCACCGTTTCCCATAGCGCCTTGATCTTAGTTTGTGATCTATCCAGACAACTCTTATAGAAATTGATTTTTGATTTCTTGATAAGACTATTCAATGTGTTTCGATAATTTCTGTATTGTGTTGTCAACATTAGGTTATTTGGCTCTTTTCGAACTTTTTTGAATAAGCTATCTCTGGTATTTATGGAGTTTACCAATCCTCGTGTTATCCATTGCTTCCGTTTGATGTTTATGTGTTTACATTTTGATGTTTTTGTGTGTTTTGCGATGAGATTCTTCAGCAATTCTAGGAAACGTGCAAAACTTTCGTCGATATTTAGTGAGATTACTTTCCAAAAATTTCAAAAGAATGCAAAAGTTCTTAATGAAGAAGTCCCTTTCTCACTTCTTAATTAGCCCTGATTGACTATGAAAAGTATTTCGCATAAATCAGAATACGTAAATTTTGCCAGATCCTAATTCTCAAACTGTTTTAATTAAATTTCTGATTTGGGACACCCTGTATAATTATCAAATACTTAACCGTGAAGAAAAAATGTGTTCTTTCAGATTTTCCAATAGAAATTTTGGGATACCTTTAAAGAAAATGGCGATGACGTCGTATTACCGACCCAAATCACCCTGTATATTTAAATTTTATTGAAAAAAGAGCGCGAAATAAGAATAAAATTTGACTTGTACGAGAGTTGTTTGCAAAAAGTATTTCGTTAGGATTTTATTGAATTTATCCATTACTTTATTAAATACGATCGGTTTAAAAGCTAGATCAGTTTCGGACAACCTGTATAACCAAAAATTATCCTATCGCACACTTATTCCAATGCACTGTATAAAATTTACGTTTATTCTTTTGCTGATAAAATATAAATACTCGACTCAATTTTTCAATAAATATGTTATTTCATTTCTGTTTTGTAAGAATCTGAATCATCTTTCAATATGATTATCTTTATACAAATCCCAGAAATGATAACATTGATATGATGTGTCGATGACACACACACACACACATCCAGATTTGAGAATACGAGTTGTTTTAATGATAGCCACTGAATCCATAAATAAAATTATGTTAGAAACTTCTTAAAGGCTATATATTCGTCTCAGAACCACTTCTTAACCCAGCTAATAATTAGACATTTACATACTAGGAAAATATTCTTTTGTATCTCCACTGTCTGGGATTTAGTCCAAATAGAAGTAATTTTCCAATGGAACACGTTCAATTGATTCGGGAGTTACATTTCAGAAAGATAATGATACCAAACACAAAACAAAATTTTGCATGAGTTTTTTAATTTTTTTGAATAAATGCTCTAAGCAGAATAGAAATGTTGAATATTGTATTATTTGTTGCAGTAAGCGCGAAACAAATACTCATCCACCATGGACGCAATCAAGAAGAAGATGCAAGCGATGAAGCTTGAAAAAGACAACGCGTTAGATCGTGCTGCCCACAACGAACAACTTGCCAAAGATGCTAACCTTCGCGCTGAAAAGGTAAATGTTGTTTTAAATCAGTTAAATCCACATCAAACCTCTAAAATATCTATAATTAATTAGTATTTACCCCCTTTGCACAAAATTCTAACCTAACCAATAAAAGATACCTCCTAATTTCTTATTTGTAGGTTGTTATGCCATTTCCCTGTATATTATTATTGTTTTTTATCTTATAATTTAGTTTTGATAGCGGAAATTATGTTTTGTAATTCTTCATTCATCAAAAATTGCTCAAAACATTTGGTCTAGTTAGTTTTTATTTTTATAGGCCGAAGAAGAAGCTCGTTCTCTTCAAAAGAAAATTCAAACTATTGAAAATGACCTTGACCAAACACAAGAGCAACTCACTCAAGTCAACGGAAAACTTGAAGAAAAAGAAAAGGCTCTCCAGAATGTAAGTGCATAAAATTTTAAATATCAATCAGTTATCTCAAAAAAGAATCATTAGGTACTAAATATCGATATAAAATATAAAAACTACAATCCTATAAACAGCTCAGAATCATCCAGATAAAAATGCTCTGACCAATGTCGTCTTTTAACAACAATATTCCTAACAGTCTATTTCTATATAAGATATTTATCTTCAATCTAAAAATTACAGCATTTTTTGGTCTCATTGTATAAAATAAATTTACTATTAAGCAAACCTCATTTAAATCATCGAAAAGTTAATTGAATATTACTGGTGAACCGGTAATACTTATCAGACTTTTTTTAGTTACCCTGTATTATTTAAATTACAAAAATTGTAACTTTTGCTTAGCCTCCCTGTATAAAAGTCACCTAGCAATCAAATTTAAATAATATGTATCAAAATCGACAAAAAAGAAACATAATGACATTTATTATAGTCTAAACTTTTCTGTTAATTAACTGATTAATATAATGAATTGTGATTTATTTTTATACACGCTTACAATGCGCATGGTGATTCCATCGAGTTAAAGTTATTTTTATCATTAAATGGCACAAAAACGGAACGTAAACCAAATAGTGTCATTAGATTGTAATAATTTAAACATAAATCTATATTTCGTGTTATTATAATCAACGTACAGTGTAATGTATCAAATAAGCGTTAAAGAAGGATGTTATGGTTTCTAAGTTTACTACTAAAATCAATTACGCGTGTTTTCTGGAAATCTATTAATATACCAAGAACTCGATCGCACTCCAAATATGGGTCGATGAATAATCCTATTTCTACTTGTCCTCTGACGTAATACACTCGTTATCAACATCTGGTACACTATAATATGAGTAAAACAAAAATTTATAGCAAACTTTCTTTTCGAAATGGATTTTATAATAATTATTTAAATCAAAAATTTACTTGTACGTATTGTGTATTGCCTATGTATTAGTGACGGTAATATCTGAAATTTTGCCAACCACGTAACACAGTTTCAAGGCGTGCCAGACAACAAACAATCTTGACGCAGTCCGTAAGTGTAGTTCGCGGCAATCATGACAACTAAATGACTTAAATGAGTTTTTTTAATGATTTGATTGTATATTGGATCAAATATGGCGGCCCTTGATGTACAGTGCTGCCACGCAGCGTGTAGTTCTATAGTGCGTCACGACATCAGCGCCAGTGAGTCCAATATGGTGGAAATGATTGGCACGCGTTAAGTGACGTCTGAGAAAAAATGTCAACAACTAGGGGGGCGGGCAGTGCTAGAAAAAGGGGACATCAACACCACCCTAGAAACGAAGGTTCAAGAAGAAGATTAGCCCTAGAAGTGTCGCCTAGTAAACCATTAAGTGAATACAGCATAGTTAACGCAGTGACAACGCAAAATTCGACAATAACAAATGAAAATGTGATAGATCATAGTGCCTTCCCCGAAAATAGTTCTAAAAATAATACTGTCAGTCCAATACAAAGTCAAAACAAGAATACTGCTAATAATTGTGATACAGAAGTGATAGATTTAACAAATTGTGATGATGATATTGATACTAAAGATAGTAAAGTATTACCAATACAAAGTACATCTACCGACAGCTTAGATAAATGCAGCAAAAATGTCAAAGAAGATCGAAACAGTAAAATTCGTAAGCAACGAAAATCCAAACAAATTAATAATGAAACCAAAAGTGAAATTGAAAAAACACAAGACATGTCTCTCGTTATCAGACCAGAAGCAGAAGGTTCAAGTCAAAGTGACATAGAAAGTGAACAGGGTACTGTAGACCCTGAATTAGAAGAATTATCGAAGCTCCGCTGTACGTCTGAAATGACTGAAGTGGTAGCTGAAAGAGAAAAACGTCGTAAGAGATGTGCTGATTATCCAGGACTTGCTTTTGCCAGTTCGATATTTAGTTCAGACACCTTAATGAAATTTTCCATTATTAGGAATGAACTGCATAATATTATGAATTTACAGCTAAAACGAGTAAGTAAAACTTGGATATCTCTTATTTGAATTATTCATTAAATTATAATTTAACCTAGCTATCAACTCATTCGATTCGAATTCATTTTTAACGAGGTCTGACGAACATGGTCAATTATGAAAATATTTTTTGTAATTTATAAGAGATAACAGAGGTAGATGATGTTTGTATTATTTGTCAACAGCACGTTTTAAATTTAAATACAAATATGGCGTTTTTGTAAACTTTCGTAAAAAAAATTATTCTATTTAATCTGACAAACTTTTGACAAGAAAGTAGATTCTATAGGTAACCGAAGGTATAGATGTAGTCTTTGTGTATTTAAAACCTCCCAACATAAAAAAAACACAAAAAATTAATATAAGTTGCTGAGCAAAAAGTTACAATAAGAAAAGTGAAAAAGTTAGGTTAGATTAGGTTTAAATCTAATTGAAAAACATATTTAATATCAACAGGAGCTGTGGTGATATTAATCAACATTTTAAACAGTTTCTAATCTGTATCTTGTGCTAACAGGCAATATGAGTGATTGTGTCAAGTTTAATGGCCAACCCCAAACATCTTTTACAAATAAGATATAGTAACATATTTATCTTATTGAATATATGTTCACTAAAATTCATCATTTTTATTAAATTTTACACTGTAAATAAATCTTGTTGTACATAGTGTGTCAAATAATTTCTGCGTTAATAAATTGGTGAAAAGAATACGTATCTAATTCATGTTTTTTTTGATCACCCGATATAAATAATGATGACGACCACGTTCGCTCTGACCTGACAAGTTTTTACATACGGTAATTATCGAGCGGAATAATTTAAACGTGTGCTGTAAAGAGAACATGACATATTCACACAACATAATGTGACATTGTCTCCTATTGTTACCATTTTACTACAAATTTTACAAACCGATTAAATGATTGAATGGCTGCCGCGCCTTCATTCGAATTCGGTACGGCGTTGCCAGCTTAAATTGTTTTATTTTCCCAAATTAAGTTTCTAAGTACATTATATAATATTATGGAGCGAAATTATGTACGTTTATCGTTGCTAGATACATATTTAGCTTTTGAAATAACTCGTTTTAAGGTAAACGATCCATAATTGCAATAAAATACGCACAGGTGTTGCGATTTTGATTAGACGTTTCTTTATGTGCTTAATATTTACTAAATATGGCATTGGTGCTTTTATGGTATATCTAGCAGGTGTCAGAGGCGCACGCGTGTCAGCCATTTTTCCCGGTGACTCGCCCAGTTGACTCAGGCGAACCGTACTAGAGTAGTTCGTATTCGGTTTTTTCGTGAAGTGCCTGACTTTTTTGATACAAAAAATGACTACCAATATCCAACAAGGTTCCCTTTTGGACGTGCTCAAGAAAAAAATGAGGCAAACGAAAGAGGAAATGGAGAGATACAAAGATGAATGTGAGGAATTTAACAAGAGACTCCAAGTTGAAATTATGAGAAGAGAAGAGGTAGGCTACATTTTGAAACGTGTTTTTCGACTAGTTTAACCATTATTTATTATAAAAAATGTACGGTCTTGCGTTCCTAAGTATTTTTTTATACAAAAAAAACAAGTAATCAGATGTATATCACATATGTAGGGGATGTAGTAGGTACATAGCCCTTATATCGATTTGAAGGTGACTTGAATCATCAATTTTATCTTTGAAGATAATTTCAGTTTTCTTATTTGCATCGATAACGTATTGACGGGAGATTTATTAGCAGTGTTTACCGTTATGGCAATGAAATATTTGTAATCTCGGCTCAGTAGCATCCAAAGAATTTGACATTAGTGACAGGGATATAAATTATTCATTCCAAATTGTTTACACACAGTTACGAAAAATATACATTGTTAGTACTAATAATATCAATTAGGTACATTGTTTTTTATTATACTTTGCTTCAAGTATTACTAGAAATTATAAACAAAAAATTTAAGATATTCGCAAATTGAAAGTTACAATCTGTTTTCTATTTAGAAAGTTATAAAAACACCGTCTGTCTTGTTTTCTACATAGTATTCGATTATTTTAGGCATGTGGAATGACAAATTAATAAATTGAGAACAAATTTGAATAAACGAAATGCTTTCATAATTATTTCTTAGTACTCTTTTACACATCATAAAAATGTAATTTGTATTTAATGGGAGCTTAACAAAACCCTAGATTTGTCACTGAAATCTCCCCATTATAGATTATTGCTTATTCAGGTGTTGAATATATTTTGTAATGCTTTCAATATTTATTTTTCGAGAATGGAAATGACGCATATTAGAAATGTTTATTTGTATATTGTTGTTTACATTGCTAAAATAAATAGCGATTTATTATGTACAGTGAATTGTTGAAACGATACAAAGTGGAACAATGAATTATCTCCAAGATTATACAAAATTTGTAATATCGCCATTCCTGTGGGATATAGACATAACTGCAAATCACTACTAAATCTTACTGGAGAAGCAAAAAGCGATGAGATGTTTTTAAAAGCATTTGTCCCAAAAGTCTTAATTTCTTTACAATTGTAATTATATCAATAATAGAGGATGTTGGGTGAACAAAATAAGATATTAGTGTTTTAAATGAAACTCACGGTTTCTAGTTAATTCCACAATATAATAAAAGTTATTGAAAATTCTAAAAAATTGACAATTGTTTCGATAAATCAATATCATCGTCAAAACGACAGAAGTTACATTTTATTTGATGCCTACCTGATGTTTAGTAGTTATTTTTGACTAGACCAAGAAGTGACCTAACTTGTGATTGACTTAATATATGTTTATAGAAAAAAGAAGATGTTATATTACAATTATTGAAGCTTAGATATTATTAGCCCTATGGTGATATCCTGGATATCATTTTTCCAATTAAGATCAGTATAACTGTGCAATGATATAGAAAACCAGGAAAACTATATCTGCTGATCTTTACAATTATCACTTAAGAACTCCCTAGATTTAACTGTTCGTTGACAACTTCATATTGTGGGTTTCTTAAATGTCTCCTAATTTCCAATTCTTCAAGGAAATCTAGTTCTTGTTTCTTTTCACAAATATGCAGCACTTCTAGTTTTGTGTTAGGTGTCAATGAATGATTGGTGTCAAGTAGATGTTTTGCATAGTGGGATTTATCTGGTTGTTTTAACCTGTATGCTCCTAAGTGTTCACTGTATCGGATTTCAAAATTCCTAAGTGTCTGACCCAAATAGACAGCATTACATTCTGGACATTTGAGATATATATATATATATATATATATATATATATATATATATATATATATATATATATATATGGCTTCTTTAATAGTGGTATTTTTGTTTTTACATTTAACAATTTTGTACTAAGGTTACTTTCTGTTTTAAAAGAAATTATTGTATTCGTTGCTGAAGATATTGTCTTTGAAATATTATTAGAAATATTTCCTGCATATGTGATGGTTTGATAAGTTTTTATTTCATCAGCTTGTTTAGGAAATATTAGTTGTAATGCCTCTTTTTTACTAATTAGCTTATTTATCATATCTAATGGATAACCGTTGGATGTGGCTATTTGTCTAATTGTATTAATCTCTCTATCAAAATTACATTTGTTCATAGGAACTGAAAAAGCTCTATGTATCATTGAATTATATGCCGCTAGTCTGTGTGACATAGGGTGATTGGAATTGAATGGAATTGTCACATCAGTCTGTGTTGGTTTTCGGTAAATTGAATAATCAAGTACATTATTAACTCCGAATTTTTAAATCAAGAAAATTGATTGAGCTTTTTTCTTCAATTTTTAATGTAAATTTAATTTTTGGGTGTAAATTATTGATGTGGTTGAAAATACATCTAATTGTCGTTCACTACCCATAAAACAAGCTAATATGTCATCTACATATCTATACCAAAATAAAATATTTTTTGAAATATTACTTTCAAAGATCCTTCTTTCTAAATTGTCCATAAAAATGTTTGCTAAAATAGGTGATATAGGGCTTCCCATTGGTGTGTGTGTGTGTGTCAAGTTAATGGCACTGGTTTTAGTAAACTAAAAGGCCAGTCTAATTTATTATTTGATTGTAAAATGTTGTGGAACATATATAAGCTTACATACACATATATTTTTATTACTATTATTATGTTTATGCATATATATTTTTTAATGCTTATGATTTTTTTTGTTTTGCCTATGCTTTTTTTATATGATTTTTTATGCTCATGTTTTTTTATTATGTTCAAGTATTTTTTTTATGCATTTTTTTGTGCTTATGCTTTTTTCTTCTTTTTTTTTAGTATTTTTTTAACTATCTTATTTGTATATTTTTTTTTCAGATTTTTCCTTTATTTTTTTTTCTCAAAAATTTGATTGTTTAGAAATTTTACAACATTTTACTTCATTTACAATTTTATGTTAGTTTCTTTTGTTAATTTATATAATAGTTTTCTCACCTCATTTTTTTCAGATGCTAGGTAATATGTTTGCAATCATTGTATAAAATTTTGATATAGCCGACTCGTGAATATTGCATTCTAGTAAGCAATGTTGTAATGTACCTGTTTCTCCACATTGACATCTTTCATTTTCAGAAATGCCCATTTTAAATTTATTCTCGGGTGTTTAACAATGTCCTGATCTGATTCTGGTAATAGTTCTTATGAAAGTCCGATTGCTGTCTTTATGAAACCAAGGTCTATGTTTTACTATTGGTTCAATCGCTTTGAACTTTTGACCTCCCCTATTTTCCTCGTAATGTTTTTGCCAAGCAGCTGTTGTTTAGTTTTTGCCAATTGTCGCATATCTGTTGTCGGGATTTTGAAATTATGAATTTTCATTCCCTCCTCTGTGGCCCTTTTCGCTAGTTCGTCTACTTTTTCATTTTGGGGTATGTCTGAGTGTCCTCTGATCCAAACTAACTGAATTTCTTTGTTTAAGCTTTGGATTTCATTACATATTCATGAGATGTCTACTATTATGTGATTTAGTTCAGAATTGGGTGTTATATTTTCCAATTTTTGTATTGCACTTCTGCTGTCTGAAAATATAACATATTTTGAGTTGGATTCATATATATGGCAGTATTCTAGTGCTTTTTTTATTGCCATTAGTTCGGCGGTATAGATAGAGGTATACTGGAGTAGCTGATATCTTTCTGAATATTTATCTTCTTCATGATAGAAGGCAAATCCTATTTTATTATTCCTTTTTGATCCATCTGTAAATATCTTCTCGAAGTTGTGCCATTTTTCATTTACTTGTCTTTGAAATTGAACCTTTGTTGTTACGTCTTCTTTGTCATACGATGTATAATACGTTGTTGGTGGTTTTAGTAATGTTTTGTAAGGCACAGAAAAACATGGTTGTACTTTGCTTTCATAAACAATATTTTTGTAATCGATAATCCAGTTATAACTCTCTATTATGACTGGTAATCTTTTCTTTTCCCAATATCTTGATTCTATGCATGCAATGAATAAATTATGTATGTTTTTTTGGCCCTCACCTTGTTTACTATTAATTTTTAAAATTAACCTGTCACTCAGCATTTGTCTTCTGAGTTGTAATGGTGGTTCTGCACACTCCACTTCCAAGACATTTATTGTCGAGCTTTGTAAACTTCCTATTGCTAATCTTAAACATCGATTTTCAATTTTTTCTCTTTTTTGTGTGACATTTAGCAGCGGTCCCATATAAAATGCTTCCATAATCAATGATTGATCGTATGAATGATTTATAGAAAATTAAACATATATTTGGATCTGCTCCCCATTTTTGGTGACTAAACACTTTGACGATATTGATAGCATTTTCACATTTTTGTCTAATATAACTCCTAAGTACGTAACAGCTGATTTGTACTGGATATTCATGTTGGCCATTCTGATTGTATTGGGATGCTGATATCCTCTCCTTGTAAATGTACAAACTGACGATTTTCTTTCATTTATAGCTGTTCCGTTGTCTTTAAACCACTTCTTAGCTGCAGTTGTTGCTTCATTGAGTTGTCTGTGACACATCTTTATATTTTTATATTGTGTTCTTATGGCGTAATCGTCTGCGAATTGGAATATCTTAACGTCATATTTTTGTAGGGCGATTTCAAAGTCGTATGAGTAGATAATATATAAAAGTGGACTTAAAGTACCTCCCTGTGGTAATCCGCTTCCCATTGGTAAACCTTCATTTTGAATATATATCTTATTGTCAAAAGTGAAATAATTCTGATTAATGCATACATCATATAAATTAAGTATATCTGATATTATTCCTGGATTAATATTTTTATCTTCTAGTAATTTTCTGACAAGTATTAGACATTCTTTAGGAGGAATTTTAGTGAACATATTAGTTACATCGAACGAAATGAGTTTATAGTTATCTTGCAAGTGGATTGCTTTCAACTTTTTGATTAGTTCTATTGAATTTCTAATTGAGTACTGAGATTCATATCCGTAACTATTGAGTATATTGTTGAGCCTCTTTGCCAATATTTTATTAGGAGCATTAACATAAGAAACTACAGGTCTAATTGGTTTCGTTATTTTATGTAATTTAACGGTTCCATATAATTGTGGACAATGAGGATTCTTATGTATGATAGACCTCTTTTCGTTTTTTGTTGGGTCTGCTTTAAGAACTTTTACATCGCTAGATTCTATAAACTTATATATTTTGGAATTGTAATTTTCAGTCGTCAAAATGACAGTTGTGTTCTGCTTATCAGATTTTGTAACTGTTAGGTTATTATCTTCTATCTTCTTTTTTATTGCATTTAAAACTGTAATGTCATTTTTTGTTTGACGTTTAACTTTTGAAGGTTCAATATTTTCGATAAAATTGGCAATTTTTAATTTCTCATAAAGAAAATTATTTGAATTAGATTTTAAAGCTATTTCTGACTCTGTAGCTATAATTTGTTTAATATTATTTGTAAATAAAATGTAACTTCTGTCATTCTGACGATGATATTGATTTATCGAAACAATTGTCAATTTTTTAGAATTTTCAATAACTTTTATTATATTGTGGCATTAACTAGAACCGTGAGTTTCAACTAAAACACTAATATGAACAGATTCCACGAAGTAAGGGTCGAGACAGTTAATTTCATTAAAATAAGATATGTTACATATAAACTTTCATAATAGTTTTTATAGGGGATCAACCAAAAAGATGTTTATAGTATGCCGTAAAGTGCAACTTTATTGTAAGCTTATGACAAAATTACTTTACCGGCTGCTAGTGACATTTCTCCAATGAAATGGTAGATAAATAACTATTATAAAATGTAGAAAAAAGATTATACTTAACCAAAATCTTATATTCGGCTAATTAAAATGGCTTATTGTAGATATTTTTGATGTTTAAAACTTTCTGCTCATTTTTTGATCTTTTTCTTTGTCTAAAATCCACTTGAAACCATTCTTTCTGTTAGTAATTCGTTTTGTATTGAAATTATTCATTTCCTTTTGTAAATCGAAACATTTTCTTTTATGTACTTCATTAATTGTAAAGTATTTCCAACAGTATTCTTATTTATGGTGAGAACCATGTCATCAGATAATGCCTTAAGGTCTAGGAACTTGTCAAAACCCATTTCTTTAACTTCTATTTTGATTCCTTTTTTCTTGTCTCCCCAGATAATAGAAACATACTGGTCGGGAATATAGATGGGCCAAGTAAAGTTTCTTTTCGATAATATTGTGTACTGTATCTGCTTCATTCTGGGTATGCCCACAAAAAAAAAAATTATGTGTGATAGAAGCAGTTTCAAAGTGTACTGCATACTGAGTCACTGCAATCAGAAATCTAAGAAAAAGCATTTATTAGGTTTATTTACATAGCGTTTTAAAGAATCCAACTGTTCTTTTGTTGGCTCATACAATTATCGATAAAAAAAACTATGTTTCGATAGTTTTTCCAGAGAAATCAAAATGCAGCTCCCTATTTCATCAGCACCCCGATTACCAAAAACTTCATGCCTAAAAATGCTTTTATTCAACTTTCTGTTATATCTGTTATCTAAAACGAACATGACTGTCCTACTAGAACAGGCAATACTACCTGTAAATCATAAATAGCCAACGAAATGCTTCCAGATTTTGCTTTTATTTTATCTTCCTTTTATGTACAACTTCAAATGTTCATTATACTTATTCTCAATCTTTCTTCTTATATTCCGAGATGCATTTTTAAAAGACTCACAATGATCTGCCTGATCTTTTTTCGGTACGCAAAAGATAAAATTGAATTTTGTGTTGAAGATTTAGTAATAATCGTATGACTAATGGTTGGTTAGAAACAGACCTTCTCTTGCAATAATCTCTGTGCATTTCTGCAATTGAGGTGTTGCTTACAAAAACAGCCGTAGTTCATATTTTATTCTTGTTAGGAAACCTAGTTTTTGGAATTTTATTTAAATTTCCTCTGCTACAAAGTTGTCGGGGTCTATTCACTGGGCAGTTTCTTTTTATTTCTCAGGTATATAGGGCTCTGTGTAAAAATGTAGTCAATATTGGCAGATATTTTAATGACTAACTTGTTTTATTTTCACTGTTGGCTTTGGATTTGGCAGAAATATGGCTTTGAGGTATTAAAAAAGTTTACTCGATTTTGACCTAATTAAAAGAAGAAAGCATTTCTCTAGCTGCCAATATTAAGCGCTCCCAGTCCAACTGAACTTCTGCCATATTTTTTCTCTTCTTAGTCTCAATCAAACTGAAGTCTTGATAGTTTAGTAATCCAGAATATCCTCGTATTGATGGTTTTAAAAAGCTTCAAAATGTGAATTAATGCATAAAGATTCCTAACCGTTAAGAAATTTTTCTGTAGTCTGGAAGGTCTTAAATACATAAAACAGAAGTCTGGCAATGCCTAATTGTCTCATTAAAAAATGTTTTAATACAAACTATTTTTAACTACATTAAAACGTAACAATTGAAAGATTGCAACATTTTTAACTCAATGGTTACTTTATTAAGTGTTCAAAATGTGCTCCATTTGTGAGGTTACAGTACCCTAATTGATGTCTAGAAATTAATCGAGATTCATTGATAATTCATTGCCTTAGATCTGCAAGACTTGCTGGTTTAGTTTTGTAAACTGAATTTTTCAAGTATTCTGAATAAAAATGATCTTTAGGATTGAAATCAGGTGAATGTGGAGGACATTCAATTCTACCTCTTCTACCTAGCCATCGTCCGGGAAATATCCCATATAAATTATGCCGGACATTTACACCAAAATGAGCTAGAGCTCCATCTTGCTGAAACCATATCTGATTAAAATTGGCTCTAAACAAGTTTCTCAGTGTAGGTACAATTTCTTTTCTAAGTAGTAGTTCATATTTATCTGACGTTAAATTTCCTTCGATAACATTTAATTTTTTTGGTCTTTGAGTATGGTTCTCACGCATCCAGTGTGGATTTACGTCACTCCAGTACCTTAAATTGTGTAGATTTACACTTCCCACAAAGTGTAAAGGTTGCTTCATCGGAACAACATATTCTGTTAAGAAAATTTTCATCATTTTCAATTTTATCCATCATTACCTCAGTAAACTCTAATCTACGATCGAAGTCATCTTCACTTAATTCTTGCAATAACTGAATTTTGTATGGTTTAAATTTAGTCTTATGTAATAGACTGAAGAACGACCTACATCATGTACTTGTGCAACCCTGCGTGAGGATGTATGTGGATCTTCAATAAAACTCTGCATTGTATCTAAAGTTTTGTTGTCATTCATAACTGTTAACTGTTCTCTGTCTACCTCATCGGTATCTATCTTTTACTCCTCCAGGTTCCTCAAATCGCTTTACAGTTTTTTGTACTGTCGCCTTATGAATATAGGAGAACGGTTTGGGAAAGTATCGTTGAACAAATTGGCTACTTCACAATAAGATCTTTTTCTGTCGCCGTACCCTCTCAACATTAGAATAGTAATTCGTTCTTTTTCGTTAAGAGCCATTTTAGAGAAGCAATTTACCTTGCAGAACTTTTCAAAACACAACAAATTACTGTCAGCTTTAGTTAATAATGTAAATGGTGAACAAATGTCAAAATCACATCATTCTACATTTAAATTATTTCAAATCTACATATTTTTTACTGTTTTATGTATTTAAGACCTTCCAGACTACATAAAATCATAAGTGTTACATATGGTTGAACTCGTATTGAATAGGAGATTCCAAAAATGGCTGAATATACAGAATGATGTTACAAAACAAGAAATTAATTTATAAAAGGTGTTCAAACAAATCGCCTCCTACTTCAATGCAAATATTTGCATGATTTATCATTGAATCACGAACCCTCTGTAGCATGTTTTCGTCTATAAATGTCACAGCAGCGTGAATACGAGCTACTACATCTTCCGCACTCTCAACAGGTTCAAAGTAAATTTTTTCTTTCAAGAATCCCCAGAAGAAAAATCTAATGGATATAGATCTGGAGATCTAGGAGGCCATAGTACGGGTCCACCTCTTCCAATCCAACAGTCGGGGAATGTTTGATTTAGTAATGTTCTCACTTGTCTACCATAATGTGCAGGAGCACCATCACGTTGGAACCAACAAATCAATCTAGTTGCTAATGGAACTTGATCGAGAAATGGCAGTGGTAAATTGTCGTTTAAAAAATGAAAATACGATGCTGAATTAAGTCGGTTAGGTAACATATTTGGGCCGATTACACTATTATTTAATAATCCAGCCCAAATGTTTACTGACCATCGTCTTTGGTGACATCTTTTACATATTAAATAAGGGTTTTCATCTCTCCACTCGTGCAAATTATGAGTATTTATAATCCCTGTCTGGGTAAATGTACACTCATCAGTAAGCATAATGTGGATCATTGTTTACGTTATCCAATAACCATCTACAAAAATTAATCCGAAGCTCCCTATCTCCTTCATGTAGAACTTGAACTTTTTGAGGCCTAAATGGATATAATCTATGAATGGTATCTTTTTGGAAATGCGTTTGTCTCGATGTAACTCGAAGACTTGTATTTGATTCCGCTTCAACAAAATCAAGAAATTGCTCTTCTTGGACGACGTTGAGCGTAGAATGGCGGCGTCGTCCCTTATTTAATCTGGGATTTAAATTACCTGTTTCCAGTAATCTTTGTTCAACCTGTCGTATAGTTTTTGCATCAGGGTGCCATCGATTTGGGAATTTTACGGTATATGCTCTATCTGCAGCACTGGCATTATCATTATGCACACCTAATACTTTTAACATATCAACATATTCTCGATTGCAATAATAACCTTCCATATACGCTATAAAAATGATACCAAAGTTGGCTTGAAAAAAAAACATTATCAATTTGAATATGTGGCAAAGGTAAATTTGGCATGTAATCAAAAGATATGCTGATTTAAGTTTGCGTTGTCTACCTCTTGTCTACCTCGTAAAATTTATCTGCCTTACATAGATGAATATTTCTTTCTGTTTCACTACTTTTATGTTCTTCTAAGTCAGTACTTGAATTTAGCTTTGGCAGTAATTGATCAAGTATCAGGATTTAGAATAAATGATATGATTTTAATTGTAATCACGTATGATATTTGGTTGTCAAGATGGTTGTCAAGACGATGTAAACATTTGAAGAAGATAATCTATTCATTTTGGATTAAGAAAGCGGGTTTTCAGTTTTGCAGTTTAATGAGGAGTAGTAAAAAAAGTAGATTGAAATCGAGAATTTAATACGAGTTTTGAAAAGATATATAAAAAGTTGGTTCAAATTGAGAATTGTAAATGAAATCAGAAGAAAAATATAAAAAATAGATAGTAGTCGAGAATTGAAAAGAAGTTTACTAAAGTAGATTGAAATCGAAAACTGAGAATAGTATAGATATATATATATATATATATATATATATATATATATATATATATATATATAAAAAATAATACCATATTAGAAATATCATTTGAAATTTCTATAAGTTCCCAACATGGATTGTAATAAAAATATATTTAGTCAAGATCATGAGCAAAATTTGTGTTGTAAAATTGATCTGGTTTATGAAGAAAATGTTTAAGAAGATAGAGGATAAATTTAGAGTGAAGATTGGTTTGTAGTAGTTAAATAGAAATTTTGAAAATTAAAGGTACTGTTTAGAACATTTTATTAGAAATCTCTAAATTCGATTTGACATATAACGTAGAAAATTTGATGTATGTCTAGTTAGCCCCCCCCCCACCAGCGAAATTTTGAAAAAAGACAGTACAAGAATTATGTGCTATTTATGGACTAATTAGTTGATCTAATTCTTAAAATGGGGTAGGGGGGGCTAGCTTGACGTCAAGCTAGCCCCCTTCATACGGATAGAGATCGCCAATAGAAAAAAAAACAAATACCCCTGAATTTTGGGCTCTCAGAATACGCAAAGAGATTTAAGAAAAAAGCAACCGTTTCGGATAAAATCGATTTTAAAGTTGTTGGACATCAAGTTAGCCCCCCCCCCCTCCCCACACACAGAACGAGTGCCGCAATTGAACAAACAGTAACTCCTGAATTTTGGGATATTTATGGGCTCTCAGAATATGTACAAACATTTTTAAACAAAATAAATATACAGGTTGTCAATAAATTATTTCCTAGACTATAAATAACACGTCGATTTTTAATATTAAATTCCCATTTTTTGTGTAATTGTCTAAAGACATTACGCAATCGGTCTTGCCATAGTGATGTAAATGAAAATGTGGTTGACTTGAAAGATGGGTCTCTTTATTTAGCAGGAATTAAATCTTAAAATTATGAGGGAGACTCCCTACAATAATTGAATTGGTGAAAGTAAAAAAAAATAAAGAAATTTCTGGCCTGCTCGTTCTTGTAAGTCCTACAACATTTTCCCATAGGCTCTCTTGGTCTCTAGCATATCCTCATTTGACGTAGCAACCAAATGGAGTTCCACTATGAAGGCATTTTTCTGTCGTTTTGGGCGTGGAGTGTATACTCAAAATCAAGCACACGTCTTACCAAACACAACGAGGAATAGACGTATTTTACCAACAAAAGATATTTTTAAACTACGTTAGAACCCTAAAAAGAAAACTCTTTTTAACAACCAAAAAAACATTCCTGATTTTGAGATGACAAAAAATGATGGATAAATCAAATTTGAATAGATAGGATCTTAAGTAGGCAGCTCACCTTATTAAAAGGGTTGTATCCCACACAAATCACTAATTTGGGAAAACCTGCCCCGTTTCTTGGTTTCTACCAAATGCCGATTCAAAAACTTTCCTATCCAATGAAATAAGATCATTTGTCTCTACCGCAACCTAACAAATACTCTATACTTGACAAGTTCACTTGGTGGCCTAACTAGTAGGTACCAATAAATCAAAAATACTGATTCTACCAAAAGCCAGTGGCGTATCCAAAAATCCACACGTTACAGGGGGGTTAACTTGACATACATGAAAATTTGTTAAGCGTATTTAAAAGACGGGTGTGAAAACAACCACAGTTTTTCCAGCCACGGTATCGGTGCCACAACATCGTGTACACGTACCTAGCATTCTATGAAAAAATGACAATGCGATGGCACGCATTCAGACTCGATGGATGATGTTATATTATTATTAAAAATATTCTTTATTCAATGTTTCAATCCCAATTACAATATTAAGAGAAAAACATGAGTGCCGATGTTCTGGCCATTTCTCCTCATAGTGTGTTCGTCTTGATAAGTTCATGGCTCCTTTTGCACTACGGCATAATCCATAATTTTTCACTGTTTACAACAACTCTGTCCCTCGAATGTTTCTGACTCCCAGAATATTTCGGCTAAGTTTTCCCTGAAAAGTAGCTAAAAAACAGGGTTTCAATGGATGATGTTCATAATCAATAGAATAATTATTGTGAACTGTCAAAAGTCATTGTCGGGCCGTAGGAGGGGGTACAGGTTGATTTAAATGGCTGATCTTGACCGAGTTCTTAGGAATAAATGCTGTAAATATGAATATATCGTCTTACAAATGCTGTGTAATGCCGATGTGCAAAAGTACGTCAATCAGAACACCACATAAACGTTCCAAAAAGTGTACAACACATTTTCTCGTCGTTCTCCACTGCACGAAAACTATGTTTCTAGCAAAGAAACTCGCACCATCATAGAATCAATATTCAGTAAGTTAAAACTGTTTCTTTTGATGGTTCCAGTATTATCGTTGTTCTAACAAATTATAAAGTCATTGCGCTATAATTCGTGTTCGCAGTCACCTGATAATGGGTTATAAATAAAGCAATTTAAAATAGTTTTATTGTATTTAAGACGAATAATTGGTTCTTGAATTGTTATTTTAGGTTTTGAATGTCTCTCTTTTAAGTGTAAAATATAGCTTCACATGAATTTGTAATAACTGTCAAAACATTCCTATTACTAGAATACGTATTTCAGTCTCCTCTCTCAAAAGAAAAACTAATACGTATTTAAAATTTCTGGAAGTCATTTTGAACGCGATTTATACACAATATACAGGACGGACTGATTCTGAAAGAAATTCAAATCTATCTACTATTAAACTATCAAGGTCCCAGTGTTGCCAAATAATAGAAAGCCACTCTGTGCTATAATGTCAATGCATTGGGGCTGCTCTCTTGAGAAAATAAAATAAATGAGAAAAGAATGTAAACAATACAAAAAGTCTATTTATTTTTAACTATTAACCATGTTAACCGATTACCAGGAATAAACTAAAACGAAAATTTATATAATACGCTCAGGAAATATACATATTGTGTATATCGGAGGATGCCACTTCAACCGCTATCGCGATAGTAACGAATTGGGGTAGTATTCAAAAGTTTACATTACTATTTTTTATAGTGTAAGACCTTTATGTGGGATTTTTAACGATTCTATCGTAATTGGCACTGCTAAAATTCGAAGAATGTTTTCTTCTTTGAATATTGTAGTCTCATTATAAACATTTCATTGTTTTTATTTACTTTTGCGTGATGTCCGCGTATAATCAGATTTTTATCTGAGTCAGCAGTTTAAGTTAAAAGCAAAAATTTGCCAATTTCTTGTTTTTTAGTTGTTACAGAACCATTAGTAGAAATATTTTTTTTGCAGGATCGCCTTGTTGTTGACTAATTTTTAAGCGCAACAAGTTATTTTACAAATATATAGGATCACAATGACAATATTATTATGTAACAATATGTTTTTTACTGTTCGTTAAGTACGGAAGGAAGTAAGGTTGATTACCCTCATTATAAAAACCGCTTCGCTCTAAATATTCCGATCAAATCGACCAAATTTATTGTTATATACACACTTATATTAGCTGTATTTTTATACATATTATAATGTCGTCCCTCGTTGGGAAATCTGTGCTCCATATATATATTTACTTAATGCCCAATTTTTTTTAATTGATTTGAGGTTTTTTCGTTGTTTCAGGCTGAATCTGAAGTAGCCGCACTCAATCGTCGTATTCAATTATTGGAAGAAGATTTAGAACGTTCCGAAGAACGTTTAGCCACAGCCACTGCCAAATTGGCGGAAGCCTCAGCAGCCGCCGATGAAAGCGAAAGGTTTGTTTACCCTGAAACCGTTTCCCTTCCTCTAAAACAAAAAATCCTTTCTAATAGAGTGGAGTTTGTGTTTTTAGCGCACTAACATTACTCTAAAAATTACACGATATGATGAAATCAAAAATAATCCGAGAGTGCCGAATAGGGTGGTTATTTCAAGGAAATTTGACTGTTTAATCTTGGGATCTCGATCGTTTTTATTCAAAATTATAAAAAATTAGACAACGAATTGAAACCCAGTATAATTGAAATTTAAATCGCTCTATTTTCAATATAGATGAGTAGAATAATATCGGGTCATATGTTTTATTTTCAAACCATTCAAATTTAGGCATAAATATCGAATTCAGGCATTAATAACAGATTTTTCAGTTGATTAGAAATTATGATGATAATAATTTTTATCATCATATCGTGTAAAAAAAGTTGAGGTTATGATAATTTTTTATCGATTCGAATTTTCACTTTGCTTCTAGCTGATTTAACTGGATTAAGTTTACATTTAATCGGATAAACATTAGTCCTGATGATTACAAAATGTTACGTAACGTTCATTGCCGGTTATAATTTTTATCTATTGCAGTACGGTCGTACTTCTGTTTCGTATTAAGTAAAACATTTAATGTTTGTTGATAAAATAATATTTGGTTAAAAACCTTGAAGTTATTCAACTTTTGGTTTAGGTACATGGAGATTTAAAGGTTGTAGTATAATTTGAGACAGTGCCTTTTTTTTCTTATTGTTTATTTTCATATATAAACGTTCCATTATTTCTTATTTTATACATTCGTATTAATTTTTTCTTAATTTTTCTCAATTTTCTTTTCTATTGATTTGTTCAATATTCCTTTATTTTCTTTTATCATACTCGTATACATTTTCTCTTCATTTTTGTCCAATTTTTTTTACGCTAATTCTGTACATTTTCTCTTGATTTGTGTTCAATTTTCTTTTATTATCCACTAGTATCAATCTTCCTTTAATTTATCCAATTTTCCTCAATTTTTTATACGCTAATTCTATGAATTTTCTCTTGATTTGTCTTAAATTTTTCTCAATTTTCTCCTATTATACACTCGTATCAATTTCCCGGTAATTTGTCCAATTTTTCTCAATTTTCTGTTTTTATACGCTATTTCTATAAATTTTCTCTTAAATTGTGTTCAATTTTCTATTTTTATACGCTATTTCTATAAATTTTCTCTTTAATTGTGTTCAATTTTCCTCAATTTTCTATTTTTATACCCTAATTCTATGCATTTTCTCTTAAATTGTGTCCAATTTTCCTGAGTTTTCTTTTATTACGCTGATTCTGCGCATTTTCTCTTGTTTTGTGTTCAATTTTCTTTTATTATACACTAGTATGAATCTTCCTTTAATTTATCCAATTTTCCTCAATTTTTTATACGCTAATTCTATGAATTTTTTCTTGATTTGTCTTCAATTTTTCTCAATTTTCTCCTATTATACACTCGTATCAATTTCCCTGTAATTTGTCCAATTTTCTAATTTTTTACGCCAATTCTATGAATTTTATCTTGAATTGTGTCCAATTTTCTATTTTTATACGCTAATTCTATGAATTTTCTCTTAAATCTTGTCCAATTTTCCTGAGTTCTTTTTTTACGCTAATTCTGTGCATTTTCTCTTGCTTTGTCTTCAATTTCTCTCATTTTTCTCCTATTATACACTCGTATCAATTTTCCTGTATTTTGTCTAGTTTTCCTCAATTTTCTTTTTTTATACGCTAATTCTACGAATTTTCTCTTAATTTGTGTCCAATTTTCTTTTTTTAGACATTCATTGCATTAATTTTGTCGTCACAAATTTCTTATCTTATTCACTCTTTATTTTGGCGGGAAATAAGTGGACTGTACTTGCTTTAATAATTAATTCAATGTATGTAATTTGATATGCCGGCAATGAAAATGGTGAGAAAAACAAATATAAAAAAGAGCAAGCAGATTAGAGCTTGATTGTGATAATAGGTCTTCTGGTCGTTACCGCTTACATCTATTGTCAACTACTTATTCCTACTTCTGCCAACACTATTAAAAATCTAGTCGACACGAGCCGAACTCTACGAGAAACTTGGGTTAAATGATAAATGCTGCCGACATTAAATTAAATAATTTCTGTGGGGATTGACTTTTTGCATCAAATTTCTCTTATTTTGTGGTTTTCTTTTTTTATACCATCATTTTATCAATTTTCTCGTAATTTTTGTCAAAATTTCCTTTTTTATACACCCATTGTATCAATTTTCATTCATATACACTTGTATTAATTTTCTCTTAGTTTGTGTCCAATTATCTTCAATCTTTTCTTATACATTGTATCAATTTGATATTAATTTGTTCACAATTTCTTTATATATACACTCATTGAATCAATTTTCTCCTAATTTCTGTCCAATTACTCAAATTTTTTTCTGATATACTGATTTTTTCAATTCTCTTTTAATGCCTGTTCAATTTTGCTCAATTTCCTTTTCTTGTACATTCATCGCACCAATTTGCTATTAATTCGTCCATTTTCCCCAGTTTTATTTTATTTTTTTCTATTTTTACTACATTTTCGTACCGTTTTGTCCAGTTTTTCAAAATATTCCTTTCTCGCATAATCGCTAATTTTTTCTCGAACCACTGACTAATTTATTTATCAAAAAACTCCCCTATGCAAAATTTCATCGCAATCGAAATTACTTTTTTTATATTTTTTTTCAATCTGTAGGAATAGGAATTTGAAAAAAAGTTCAACTTTGATGTTATATAACTCGGTTTCTATTATCGATGGAAGGTTGCTATATTCTTTTTATAATAGCATAAACATTCCTCTTTCGATTTTCACCAATTTCAGTCTTTCCATAGCATAGACGTAGTTAATACAAATTTTTTAAGGTAATTTTAAAAAAATGTATTAACCCTGTAACCCTGTATATTTTTTACAAAAATAAAATCGAAGAAACTAAATATGGTCAGTAATTAAAATGCATATTCTCTATCGAATGATATCGGAAAGGAATCGATATTTAATATAGTTTTTAAATTATAAAAAAAATTTATGGGAGCATGTTGAAGAAAATTCAAAAATTTTGCGGTTCCCACCAAAAAAATGGAAATTTTGGTTTGCAGTGAATGTATGTAAAATATTATTTTTTAATACCAACAATCCTTTTTTTGTTCAATTTTACAAAATTTTCGTTTTAAAAGATATTAAAAAATATTTTCTGAAATTTTTCCAAGTTTTAGATAAAAAAATGTTGGTGAAATAGAAACTGGTTTATAATAGAAATATATTTTTGCTTAAATTTGGCCTAAACATTAAACAATATTTTTATTAAAAAAAACACTTTATTCATTGAAATAGACCAAAAGTCTAGAAATTTTTTATATATTCCCCATTATTTTTTTCTATTTAAATTTCTTATAAAATCTTTGTATATAATTTCTCTTGTATAGTACAATTTTTCCGTTTTTCACTTTTCTACTATATTTGCATTAATTTTCTCTCAATTGTCCAAAATTTTCATTTATTTATTTTCTTATCCAACCATTGTATATAATTTCCCTCGTATCATCAAATTTTTCTGCTTTTCCACTTTAAATCTCATTATCAATTTTTGCCATTTTTACTTTTTCTACATTCCAGCTTTCAATTAAAAAACTAATGATTATGCTACCTTAGCACGGTCAAAATACCGCGGCCATTCAAATTAATCAAAGGACAGACCAGACTTTAAATTTAAAATAAAAAGACATGTTTTTAATAAACAGGTGAAAAATAATTTGCCGAATTCCTTTATTTAACCTATAAAAAATTATATTAATATAATTATATATATATACTAATTTTATCATTATTTCTAAATTTTTAATATTTAAATTTATATTTTAATAAAAAATTTATAGAAAATAAAAATTATAATTTTAAATATAAATTTACTTTTAAATATGAAAATTATTAATCCTAATTTTATAATCTAATAAAAATTTATTTTTAAGCCCATCCCTAAAAATATTTCCTATTAATAATATAAAAATATTTAAATATAATCATATTAATTTATAAATAAATTGAATTTTTTTCTATAAAAACTAGATATATTTAAAAACGAATAACATTTCATTACAAAAAAATTATTTCAGATTATTTATATTACAATAAAAAATTTAATTTTTTAGCTTTTTTAAATTCGAGATAATTAAATTAATAATTATTTTTAATAAACCCTGATACACAAGGTACAAAAAATAAATTTTTCTTTTTTCAATTACAAATTTTCTTTCACAATACTTATTATCTATCATAAAGTAAACTTTTTCATTTGATTTAATAAAACTTATTTTATTTAAATTAATATTTATAAAATTAAAAAATTAGTTTTTGTATTTTTTACCCTCTCACGTGTATTTTCAACTTTTGATTCGAACTTTCAAAATTTTCTTTACTTACATTTACAATTTATTATATTTCCTTTCAACTTTTTAACTGCTAATAAATAAAAGTGGTCTAAAATTGTTCGAAACAGTCCATAAGAGTCAGCCAATAAAATCCTCGACCACCTTTACCAGTGTAATCCTACTCAAAGGACATTAATAGTAGATATTTTTTTGAAAAACTACTTGGCTTATTTTCAAAAACTTGATAAACATATATTGTCTGTTTTATTTTTGACGTATCATTTAGTAGATGCTAATAAGAATTACAGTAACCTATGGACCCACGACGGAAAAAAAACTATCTCACAGTTTATAATTATATGATGAAATAAAACAATTTACTTTGTTTTAAAATCCATTATATTTGAACTAATGTTCAATTTAAACTAGTTGACGCGTTTCCGTAACACAGTAGCTTTCTCGAAACGAATATAATGAAAAAATGTTTTAATATATACAGTGCATAAATACAGAATTCTGTTATACTAATATTAACAAAGGCATTGAAAAAACTTACCTGCAAATTCATTCACTACAAATATTCCAGAGCTATCTTCTAGGTAAAAAGGTTTAATAAAGCAGAGTGATTGATATATATTTGGTCGTTAAGAAGATTACCTGAATATTTGTTTTTGTTTATCTCGAGAGCTTTTAAAATATTTAAACTAAAGAATTTACCTTCTATATGTAAAATTTCAAAATTTGGGTCGAAAATGTGTTGGTTTTCTAATAAATGATTTGAATAGTTAGAATCTAATTTTTTGTTGTCAAAGCTACGTCTGTGTTCCGAAATTCTAGTTTTAAAATTTCTAAAAGTTCTACCGATATAAATTTTATCACATCTTTCATTACCAAATTTTAATTTAAACTGCTGGTAATAACAACTGTGATAAAATTTATATCGGTAGCACTATTAGAAATTTTAAAACTAGAATTTCGGAACACAAAAAAAATTAGATTCTAACTATTCAAATTTCACTTTGATTTAAATGTTTTAGAAGCTCTTGACATAAACAAAAATAGATATTCAGGTAACCTTCTTAACGACCAAATATATATAAATCACTCTCCTTTATTAAACCTTTTTGTAGTGAATGAATTTTCAAGTAATTTTTTTGAATACCTTCGTTAATATTAGTATAATGTAATTCTGTATTTATGCTCTGTAAATATTAAAACATTTTTTCATTATACCTTTTTTCGTTTTGAGAAAGTTACTGTGTTAGCAAAACGCGCCAACTAGTTTAAATTGAACATTTGTTCAAATATAATGAAGTTGTAAACAAATAAAATGGTTTTATTTCATCGTTCTGTATGGATCTTCATCGAGTAAAAGCTGCCTCTATTCAATTTTTATACTAATATATTTGTTGTTTTTGCTAAAACAATTTTATTAGAACTATATGCATAAATTGCGAATTTGAATACATCGAATACATAAAAAGATTAAAATCGTTTAATATTTTATATAAAAAAATTGTGATAAATCGCTAACATAACCTCGACTTTCTCCATTGGACGATATTTTTTTAATGTGTGTTGTCACCTTTCCCAATAAAACGAAACTAATCTCTCCGCATATAGGATACTGAAAGCATTAGAAAACAAAACAAATATGGAAGACGACAGGGTGTCACATTTGGAACAACAGCTGACACAAGCCAAACTAATAGCGGAGGAAGCCGATAAAAAATACGAAGAGGTATATCTACTCCTCCAAGCTTTATTAATTGAAACGAAAACGAAAAGACATTATTTCAATTCAATTTCAGCTATTTAAAACAATTTTTCTATTATATCTTGAAGATAATGCTCACATTCTCGTGAGAGAAGTACTTTTCCCCATGTCTTGCACAATATACTTTTTATACAAATGCACACATTTAAATATAAGTAAATAGTTATGTATAAGTCTAAACATCAAGAACTGCACGTTAATATTTTCCAATATTTCAGCCATTTTATGCCCCTGTTTCTTTGTTAATTGATTTTCCATATTACTTTGTCTAGTACCATCAGGAATAGAACAGAATATAGCAACCAATCTTATTTAACAACAGTTTTGACAGGAAAAAGATCAGTTAGCTTGTTTTTGGGAATAACTTGGCACTTGTATTCATCATAGAACTTTCCAATTTACATTTCTTTCAATAATGTCGAACGCCTTCTCGAAAACAATAAAAATCAGGAAGAACGGCGTCTGGTATTTCATGCTGAGCTCGAGTATGATCCGTAAGGTCACATTACTGGCATCTTAGTTTCCCTACTTCCGATACTTGGACCCTCAAAAAAAGGGGAGAGGGAGGTGCCCCCATATATTATCGAAAAGTGTTTGACATGTCAACTTACGCTGGCAAAAATAAAAAAAATTGAAACATTTACTTTTCGATTAATCCCTGTATATTTTTCCCCAGAGAACCCCCATTTCTATTAACTCTATGCACCGGTCGTAATTTTCTTTTTCAGACGCAATTTTTATTTTTCGACTAGCTCAAATGATAAAAAAGTGGATTTCAGTTGTCGAGAATCAGTTAAATTGGGGGGGGGGGGTAAGGGGTACGTAATTTTTTTATGACGACGTTTACTCGAATAGAGGCATAGGCGGAGTTTAATTTTTCCCTCAATAATTTTCCACTCAAAATATTATTTATTGATAAAATAATATTTGTTGAATAATTGAATTATTCCACTTTTGGTTTATATACATGGAGATTTAAAGGTTGTAGTATAATTTGAGTCAGTGTCATTTTTTTTATTGTTTTTGTTTTCTTTCATATACAAATGTTGCATCATTTCTTTTTTTATACATTCGTATCAATTTTTTCTTAATTTTTCCAATTTTCTTTTCTTATACGCTCATTTTCTCTTAATTTGTGTCAAATTTTTCTCAATTTTCTTATTTTTTGCGCTAATTCTATGCCTTCTCTTTTGATTTGTGTTCAATTTTTCACGATTTTGTTTGATTATAAACTAGTATCAGTTTTCCTTTAATTTGTCCTAATTTTCTTTTTTATACGCTAAGTCTAAGAATTTTCTCTTAATTGTTTCCAATTTTTCTCAGTTTTCTTTAAATATACACTAGTATCAATTTTCCTTTAATTTGTTCAATTTTCCTAAATTTTTTCAAACGTTGCATCATTTCTTTTTTTATACATTCGTATCAATTTTTTCTTCATTTTTCTCAATTTTCTTTTCTTATATATATATTTTCTATTGATTTGTTCAATATTCCTCAATTTTTTTATACGCGAATTCTTTGAATTTTCACTTGATTTGTTCAATTTTCTTTTAATGCCTGTTCAATTTTGCTCAACTTCCTTTTCTTAAAACACTCATTGCACCAATTTGCTCTTGATTTGTCCATTTTCCCCAATTTTATTTTTTTCAATTTTTACTACATTTTCCTACTGTTTTGTCCAGTTTTTCAAAATTTTCCTTCTTACATAATCGTTGATTATTTTTTCGAACAACTAACAAATTTTTGCATTCCCCCCTATGCAAAATTTCATGAGAATCAGAAACCTTTTTTTTTCGATTTTAAATCCACGGGGGGGCTTGAGGATAGATATTTTTGATAGAAAAATTGCAACTTTGTGTTTAATAACTCTGTTTGCAATACCGGTGGAAAATTGCTGTATTAATTTTTATTAATTTATCGATTTTTACCATTTTCAGTCTTTCCAATTCATAAACGTAGCCGCTACGATTTTTTTAGGGTAAATTTAAATAAAAATTTTTAGCTCAACTTTAACCCTATATAATTCCGAGAAATATTAAATGGAAGAAACGATAATTGCCAGTAATTAAGATTCTTCTGTCCTCTATCAAGTAGTGTAGGAACAAAATCGACATCTTCTGTAGTTTCGGAATAATAGAATTTTATATGGAGGCATGTCAAAAATTTCGAGGTCTTGGATAAAAATTTGAAAATTTTGATATATAGTAAAGTTTGAGAAAAATGATGAAATGCCCATGTATTTTGACCCGGGGATCCCATTTTTGCTACCCGTTTTATGAAATTCTCATTATTGAAGAAATAAAAAAATATTTTCCGATTTTTTTTCAAATAGGGTATTTGAAAAAAATTATGGTTGAAAACTTATAATCTCATTCGATTCGTCATGATCGAAAACCTCTAATTACAAATTCTTATGAAAATTGTATCAAACTATTATTTTTAAAACTCGTAAATATTAGGATTTTTGACGTTTTTATTTTTTAAACCTGTCAAATAGGTCTTACAAAGAAACTGATTTTCTCATTGTATTTCTGGTCCCCTAAAACCCCTTCCCCTGAATTTTTATCCAAATCGTAGCATAAAAGTTACCAACCAACCCCCCCTCCCTCCACCTAATGGATCCAAATTTCAAGTTACGTTTTGAAAGCTAAAAATTTTCAATGTCGGGACCGTTTTCCTGGGCTAATTTTACACCCCCGTATCAATCGGAGCATTTTGAAAATTTGCCCTTTAAAGCCGTTTTTGACACCTTGTTAAACGGCAATATGAACTGGGTTTTTGAAGGGGAAGAAAAAATCGTAGAAATAAAATAAAAAACTGTTGTGTAGAGAATAAATAATGATGAAAATTGCGTAGACATTGAGCCCCCCAAAGAATCTCTGAGTGTCGGGGGGGTCTAATATTAATAAAAAAATTTGGCTTTGTACCTGATAGTGGGGTATGATAGGTACCTCTCAAGAAAAATATGCCCCCCATGAACAAAGCTTTCTCCCCTAACTACATTGAAATTATTGGACAAATAAATTTTTTTGCGAAAAAAATACAAGAGACTAAAAATGGAGAGGGCGCTTAAATACGTACATAGAATTTTTTTAGCTCCCATAAAAGAAGTATAATTTGCCTAAAAATTTCGAAGAATCGATATTCAAAAATTTCGAAATAATTTTTTCACAATCTTGTATATACTCAGGAAAATTCTAATTTTTTTCTCTATCGATTGGTACATATAAGTTAATCATTGTATCGAATAGGCATATGCCTAAAAACATCATCTCAAACTTCCACGTTCAATTCCACTGCCCTAAAAAGGTTTCAAACCCATGGCGCCTATAGGCACTTAAAATCCGGAAGATCTCCCGAAAATCACCATTCCATCATCAATATTTTGCGAATGCTGAACCTCCAAAAAAAGGGGGGGAAGGGGGGCCCCTATATATCATTGTTAAGGGTGTGACCTGACAACATACTTATAACCCGAAATTCCAAAAAAAAATTAAATTTACTTGTCAATTTTTTCCTATACATTTCCCCCCATTAAACCCTCTTTTTTATGTATCCTATATACGTGTCGAGATATTCTCTTTAAAACGTATTTGGTAGTTTTCCGCTGCCGTTTATAGTAAAAAAAGTCTGTTTTTTTACCATCTCTGAGCGCCCCGAAAAGGGGGACCGGAGATTTTTATTATATGTTTTGGTTTGGTGTGATCTCTTACGCTGGCATATTCGTTTCTGAAAACTCGAAAGAAAAAAAGTTGCAAAAATACTTTTTAATTTTTTCCTGTATAAGAGCGGTTTATTGGCCGTATACACCAGTCGGAATTTTCTCTTTCAGATGCAGTTTTTATTTTTACGCTCGTTCGAATAATAAAATGGATTTCAGTTGCGCTCTCTATTGTTCGAGGGGGGGGGAGGGGGTCATATTTTTTGTGACGCCATTTACTCGAATATAAATATATTTGATATGAGAATTCGATATCTCAAACTGTGTCCGAGATAACTATAGTCAAGGGTAAGATTCGTTTATTTGAATTTTTTCTTCAAATTAAATTCTTTACAAATTTCAGAATTGCTGTTTCTATGGTTACCCTGTATTCAATCAAAATAATTGTTTTTCAGACTTCTAAACACGAGGCATTCAATTATTGTGGACAGTGGCTACAATACTCAAGAATACAATAAAAATCCCCAACATCTGCATTGTTATTTCTATAAACTTAATAAATCTAACTACAACTTAATCTGTATTCTCTTTGCTCAGCGAAATTCTAATCTCAACTGTATCAGTTTTCATCAAATTTAATTTTTTAAACGTTTAGTTTTTACTTTTTTAAATTTTTTATATCCTTACGAAACTTCTTAAAATGTACGTCAGGATTAATTTTCTTCAACATATGTTTATGTCTTTTCGTTTTCAAATCGATATTTTTTACATTTTCCTAAAACTTTCTCTCGTTTTTAAAGTTTTAGTAAGTTGTATAAAGAAAATTATGTGCATGATTTGTCTTCCTCCTACAGCAAATACTTTTTCGAGAAGGACCGGAGTTTGCAGAATTAGTTACTAAAAAAATGTTTATTTCCAGGTGTTCATATTTTTAAATAAATAAAGATGAAAGCGGTACGTGTTGCACTACGCATAAATTTAATCTGTCGTTTTCACCTTGTACTTAATAGTTACTGGTCTTTTCCAAATTCGGAAGTATTAAACAACCATCAGCACGTTTATGAAGATAAAGTGAAAAACTTGGAGTAGAATACTAAGTAGTATAGTTGAGGTATAATTCACGTAAGATATATAGTGCGAACTTAGCTTATCCTTTGATTTGAATACTGTCATAATCCAGTCAATATTAATATTTAAAATGCTTATTAGACGATATATCCATTTAATACTATAACTTCAACTAACAAACGTTAAAATGTATTTAATAATTTTATAATTATTAAATACATCTTAAACATAACACCAGACAATTAATACTACCTTATATCTAGTTTTATTAACAAGAATTAGTAATATAATTTTCAAATAACTTATTATTTTTCCCATATTTTCCTGTACTATAAGTATATTTTTTCGAACACAGCAGGTGCCCACCAGCGATAAGCAACGCTCACTATTTAATTGGTAGGCTAGCATCAAGATAGAGTGTAGTGTGTAAGTGGTATTGGTAAAAGTAAACAACATAACTTGAAGGGGATATACGATGACATTTCTGCACTAAATGTTTTGCGCGTACTATACCAAATATAGTGTAGCAATCTAATCGTATATTCCCTTTAAGTTATGTTGTGGAGCTAAACTCTGAAACGTATTAATATTTTGTTTACTTACCAATTTGTTACGTAATTATTGAAAGAGCGTTCGGTTTAAACGGGATACCAAACGTAAACTGAACCCTTTTTGTATCCCATTCGATTTTTTTCTGGAGAACGAAATTTCGAAGAAAAAGCCATAAACAAAATTAAATTATATGAAAAAAAAAAAAGAAATTTTATGTTCAACTCCTGTTTGTCACCGCTATATAATTAACATGAAAAATATATTAAACTTAATTAATTTTCTTCTTCGAAAAATTGACTGTTAAATCAGAGACGCCTTAATCCCGTTTCTTCATCGAAACCAAACTTTTCCCGTAGATTTTTATACACATCGCTTCCAAATTTAAATGTCGTTGAATCCTGTTTTCACTTTGATCACAATTATTTAAATTTTCGTCGTTGTTACACACGATATTTTCCAAGGACGCCACATTGTAAATATTTTATTTTTAACTAAAAATATCGTTGCTATATAATAAATATGTATACTTACCCAAATTCCGCAGGAAAACACTACACTCTTTCTTGATGTCAGCCTACCAACTAAAAACTAAAAATCTGTGCTCGTATAATCGCCCTTTCAAAAAGATAGTTATAAATCAGTCAAGGATGTGAAAAAGTTATTTGAAATTTATACGTCTAATTCTTCTTAATAAAACGAGATATAAGGTAGTGTTAATTGTCTGGTGTTATGTTTAAGATGTTTTTAAATATAGTTTAATATTGTTTAAGCAATGTATGTTGTTCTATTCATTACGCTAAGTAGGATGGCGCTCCATAATTGCGGGTTAAAAATAATGTAATTATAATATTATTGAATACATTTTAACGATTATCAGTTGAAATTATAATATGAAATGAATTTATCGTCAACTGAGCATTTTAAATTACAATATTGACTGGACTATGACGGTATCCTCGTATTCGAGTCAAACGAAAAGCCGACCCTATATTTGTTACGTCAACTATACTATACCTTAGTAGTTACACAATTACATTCTGTTATTGTTAATAAACTTTGTTCGAAATTATGCCTACATTTATTGAATTTAGCATTTTTTTTTGTTGATTTATACGGGAATACTCAAAAACTTCATCAAAATTAAATGATATGAGGAGTCTTTATTAAGTAACACAACTAGCATTACAGGCGCTAAATCCAAGCAACGATAGAGTTTGATTTTATTTATTAGGCCTATATGCCAGCTTGGCTCACGTCTAAGAAGGCTGCAGAGCAGTATTTTTTTTCTTCTATACTTGTATGAATAGCACGTACCACTCGATGACACTGTACAGTGTTTGTGGAGGATTTGGTGATCTGGGATCACATTTGGGATAGGGTCTATAGGCTGTAATACCAACTTTCTAAAACATTGGATAAGGTTGGTAGCATGCGATAATGAGAACGCTTGCGTGTGCGCCATATAACCTCAAAAAGTAGTTTCTAACGTTAGTTTTTTCTTGTTTCTTATGCTTCTGACATTAATGAAATTATTGAAAAAATGGTCAATACTACAATAATAACACAAAGCACAAACGAAGTATAACCTCTATGTGCATGGAACGAGAATAAAATTATGGAGTTCGAGGGGAAAGAGAGAAAAAAAGTGTTTGACTGTGGGCTTCAAGCAAAAGGCAAAAAGAACATGAGCGTTACACTCGAGTTTGCTCGAACGAGCAAATCGAACACCACTAATATATAAATAAACTGATAAGCTAACCTCAAAAATAACTTTTGACGGAAGTTTTAAAATGGCTTTTGTGTTGATTAAATTTTACGTCAGGCGAGCAAAAGTGTTTATTTGATGCAAGAAACTCCCAACATCTAAAAATCAATTCTGGGCAAATTAGAGTTATTTGCTTTAGTAAAAACCGCGTTCCTTATGATTCTTAGATTTTTATTTTGACCACAAAATACGTATAAAGAACAAATTTATGAAATGATGTAAAAATCGATCGAAATGCGTAATCACAACAAAAGTTCAAGCAACACTCACGGAGGTGATTGGTTTTTACTTAGGCGTGACCTCATGCTCTGTTTCGGTTAACATGGCTGATTGCAGTATTTTTTATTTTCCCGAAAATCTTATTAATCTAAATGTTTATATTTTCAGAATCCTATCTCTAAAACCATTTAATTTTTGATTCTTCATGCCTCACCCAAATCTTAAATATCAATATTCATTTTATATAATTCATCCCTCCTGCAAGCACTCATGATAAGGGCAACATGTGGTTAAAGAATATAATTATTTCCATTAATTAGCAGCTTTCCCAAATTTCAATTAAGGCTTAAAACTTTTAAAATATGCCCCTTATCTAATAGTCTAATCAACAAGTTCAAAAACGTGTTAAATAGAAATAAAGCTCCTAAAAATATGTGCCATAGTTCATTCGATTCGGAATGACGTCTAGAAAAATGTTTTTTAAGGGTATATTAGCACATAAAAAATTGCAATTGTTATTAACAAAATAAGATAAAAAAAAGGTATTTAGTTTTTCGTTAATAACTTTTAAAATAATGATATTTAAGGAATTTTGAAAAAAGTCCTAACTCCCGGAACTCTAGCTATATTATTTATAATTTTTTTTAACGCTGAAAATAGGGCTCTGCGAGGACGTTACGGTATAGGCGCGCCGCCTAAAAAGCCGGTATATCACTTGAAATAATTTTTTTTAATATTAAATAACAATTTAAAAATTTGTATAAATTATAGTGTAATCTAGACACTTGAACGAAAAAAACCTCTGTGAAAAATTTTTTTTTTCGATTTTTCAAAAAGTTACACCATTGTTAATTAACTAATTTTTTTCCAATCTCTGTTTTTATAAATTACGGTATAAAAGTTTAAATAATTGGTCTATAAATTTTTCGCTTCGTGGAGCTCTTTTTGTTTAGGTACTTAATAAAGTTATGCAAAAAAAATTATTAAAGTTAATTATTTTGTTAATTACAATTTTTTTAAATCAACTAAAAATGAAATTTCCAAAAAATGTTATCAAAAAAATGTTTTTGTAATATATTATTATTGCTGTTTTCGCATCTGATATAGGTATTAATTAACATTAACATTTTTACGTCATTTGTTAAGAAATTGTTTATAAACGAATAGACTATTTTGGGATTTAAAAAAAAATATTTTTTACTATCTTATAGCATAGGTGAAATGATGATTTTTAAAAAAAAAATTTTCTTAAATAAATTTTTTTATTGCTTATAATCGTTTTTTTTATATTTCAATTGTTTAAATAATTAGTTAAGAAATTATTTTATTCTTACAAACCATCATTGACCCTTTTCAATGGAATAACAGAGAAAAAATTTTTTTTATAAATTATTTAATTGTTTATTAACTTAACAATTTGTTATAAACAAATAATATTAACCGTTATATTTTTTTCGAAAACTTCAAAAAATTACAAAAACAATCATATATAACAAAGTTAAGAAAAAAATTTTTACACTTTTAAATATTATACAATAATGAAATTACAGCCGTTACATAATTTGTCAAGTTAAAAATTGTTATAACTTTTAAACTATTAGAGATAGGGTAAAGAACATTTAAGTCATTTTTGTAAAGGATTTATTTATCTGTAAAATGAATTCAAAATCGATTCTGTAACTATTATTTATCACTTGTTATAAGCATTTGTTTATAAAAATTTTAGATTTTTTTTACATCTTTTGAAATTCCATAGCTTATAAATTGTTAAATAATATAGATACAGTTACGGACCCAAGAACTTTTTTATTCTATGATAAAATATCTTTCTAATTACGCATAAATTATAGCAATATCAATTTTTGTTTAAATAATATATTAATTCAAATTTATACTTACCTAATTATAATATAAATTATTTATTTACAAAAAAATGACATCTTTTATTTAATAAATGAATTTATTTTCTAATTTTTTTTTCAGGTATATTTTCTAAAATATTTAATTTTTATTGTTATAAGCTATAGAATTTCAAAAGATGTAAAAAAAATCTAAAATTTTTATAAACAAATGCTTATAACAAGTGATAAATAATAGTTACAGAATCGATTTTGAATTCATTTTACAGATAAATAAATCCTTTACAAAAATGACTTAAATGTTCTTTACCCTATCTCTAATAGTTTAAAAGTTATAACAATTTTTAACTTGACAAATTATGTAACGGCTGTAATTTCATTATTGTATAATATTTAAAAGTGTTGTAAAAAATACAAAAAAAATTTTTCTTATTTTTGTTATATATGATTGTTTTTGTAATATTTTGAAGTTGTCGAAAAAAAATATAACGGTTAATATTATTTGTTTATAACAAATTGTTAAGTTAATAAACAATTAAATTATTTATAAAAAAAATTTTTTCTTTTATTCCATTGAAAAGGGTCAATGATGATTTTTAAGAATAAAATAATTTCTTAACTAATTATTTAAACAATTGAAATATAAAAAAACTATTAGAAACAATAAAAAAATTTATTTAAGAAAATTTTTTTTAAAAAAAATCATCATTTCACCTATGCTATAAGATAGTAAAAATTTTTTTTTTAAATCCCAAAATAGTCTATTTGTTTATAAACAATTTCTTAACAAATGACGTAAAATTTTTTTTCCAATGTTAATTAATACCTATATCAGATGCGAAAACAGCAATAATAATATATTACCAAAAAAATTTTTTTTGATAACATTTTTTAGAAATTTCATTTTTAGTTGATTTAAAAAATTATAATTAACAAAATAATTAACTTTAATATTTTTTTTGCATAACTTTATTAAGTACCTAAACAAAAAGAGCTCCACGAAGCGAAAAATTTATAGACCAATTATTTAAACTTTTATACCGTAATTTATAAAAACAGAGATTGGAAAAAAATTAGTTAATTAACAATGGTGTAACTTTTTGAAAAATCGACAAAAAAATTTTTTTTCACCAAGGTTTTTTTCGTTCAAGTGTCTAGATCACACTATAATTTATTCAAATTTTTAAATTGTTATTTAATATTAAAAAAAATTATTTTAGGTGATATACCGGCTTTTTAGGCGGCGCGCCTATGCCGTAACGTCCTCGCGGAGCCCTATTTTCAGCGTTAAAAAAATTATAAATAATATAGATAGAGTTCCGGGAGTTAGGACTTTTTCATTGGAAATTTTCTCCTCTTTCAGGATCTTTTTTCAAAATTCCTTAAATATCATTATTTTAAAAGTTATTAACGAAAAACTAAATACCTTTTTTTATCTTATTTTGTTAATAACAATTGCAATTTTTTATGTGCTAATATACCCTTAAAAACATCTTTCTAGACGTCATTCCGAATCGAATGAGCTATGGCACATATTTTTAGGAGCTTTATTTCTATTTAACACGTTTTTGAACTTGTTGATTAGACTAAACAAACATTTCGACCAATTCTACTTACATTATACATTTTGAGAAGGAATTGTCAAAAAAATTAATGAATATTGATATATGACGCTAGAATTCTCTCGAATACTAAGACCGGTACTATTTTTTGCATAATAGAAAGTTCGACACTTTATTTATCGAAAAAATATATTTAATAATTTTTTATAAATGAAACGTACCATTTTCATCATTTATTTCAGGTTGCATGGTTTTATATATTCTCAGTTTATTATAAGTTTTTATTATTATTATTTCTAAAAATATACAATTGAATTTAGGCAGCGCAAAGTACTAGAGAATCGTTCACTGGCCGATGAAGAACGTATGGACGCCCTCGAAAACCAACTGAAAGAGGCCCGTTTCTTAGCTGAAGAAGCCGACAAAAAATACGATGAGGTTCTTAAATTTCTAGCAGTGTGATACCCCATACTAATGTTTTCTTTATATATGCATAAAAAATACAGGGAATATTTTTCTGACTAATATATCTTATGTGCTACACTAATTTAGTGCATCGCCGTGGTTTTGTTCTAATGTTTTTGTTACTTGATGTGTCGTGGAACGTAATCATCATTTTGGGGATTTTTAAATTTTTTTTATAATAAATTTTTGTGGGAGGGTTGGAAGTGTTTAAAAGTGCAGTGATAGTGGGGTGGGATTGAATCCGTTAGAAGTGCAGCTGTTTACCAAGTGTTTCCGTCCGTAAAAAATTATAAGTGAATTTAGAATTTGATAAACAAAATATTCATCAATCATTTATGAAGTGCTGGGAATAATAAGTTGTTTAAAAATCAATGTCCTTGTTGTTCTCTGTAATTTTTTTAGGAAATCAATCGAATCTGCGCTGCAGATAAAATCGTTTAATAAAATTTTGTATGTTAATTTTATAACCGTACATACACGTTTAGGTTAAGGTAAGTCGTAAAGTTTTCCCGAAGTTGCCAAACTTACAGTTTCACCCTCTACTTTGTGTCATTGGAGTCTCCATTTTAATACGAATTTAAAGGTAAATATCAGTGTTAAATAGTCAGTAAAAACACAGCTGACCGGTAGTCAGTTCACAGTCCTCAATAATCTACATTTTATACTGTTTTCTTAAATTTTTGCCGAAAATATTTTCCAAAATTAAAAAAATTACGTCACACGAATTTTCCGACTTTTTTACTCTGTCCCCCCGTACTTATCACAGCTGGTCACATTTGTGATCCCCCCTTTCCTAGTGTGACGTCACGTATTTTACGAATTCACACCTAGAAATTATTAAATTAATATTTTATTAGTTTTATTTCCATCTAAATGATTTTTTAATAAAATAAATATCAAATCAAATATTTGAAAACAAAATAAAAAACGATTAATTTTAATAAAGAATGCCAACAAAACAATTTCAACCTTATGTTTCTACAGATCATTTCAAGCTTTCTGTTAATAGTTCAGTTACTTTTGATTTTTAAATGTGACGTCACAATTTCACACTTTGTTAGTGCTCTCCCTTCTTTAACATGTGACGTAATTTATTGATTGGACCTTAATTTTTATATCTGCTACTTTGTTAGTAGACAGATATATTTTTGACAACGCGCGATCCTATTGACTGCGACAATTAGAATAATCAAAAATTGTCGGAACTCGATGTGCATAACAAAATATAATTCTATCATCTTTCAACTGGTTATTATAGTTTTCTAAACTGAGTCATTGTGATTTTCTATCCAATTTTTGTTGTTTTGGTAATATTCTGGGTATATATCTTACCACGTAATAAATTTATTAAAAAACAATATTTTACAATCACATTTTGTCGATACTTTTCCACCTTAACGTGCGACGTAATTTATGGATGGACCCCCAAAATCTATATGTGCTGCTCAGTTATATTTTGACACCATGTGATTCTATTGTCTGCCCCAATTAGGTTCAAAAATTTGCCGGAACTCTATACGCATAACAAATATAATGTTTCTATTCCAATTAGTTATGTTACAAATCTGTTGATGTTGTTTTGATAACATTTTGGTTACACGCCCTACCACGTACTACATTGTCAATGATTCTTTATTTTACGTCCTAAGAATTGAAAATCACAATAAGAAAACTATACCATTGATGTCTTGTCCTACAATTTGCACAGATTTGAATAAAAATCGATTCTAAAATTTAAAATCAAGACAAAATTAGTTTATGTATAGCAGCAACTGTGACTGAATAAATTGATGAAATTGATTGAGAAATTGACCTCTGGGGGCCTCAATCTATACCCAAGTTTTCGTCTTCGGAAATTCAAGGTAAACTGATCATAAGAATTACAGACTGTATGGTTTGTTGGTGATTAAAAGTAACATTTACAAAATTTTGTTGAATGATTCTCAAATAGATTGCATAAAAAATATAGAAATAGATACGTCAAGAGATATTTTTATAAATAAAAAATGTTTATTTTGATAGAGGACGTATGTTTTATTTTATCATTATCTTCAAGATGTTTTGTTAATTCAGTTTTTAAAGATATTTCGTTATTAATTTGAACATCGTCATACTCATATTTAAATTATTATTATTTTATTGTTATTTAAAATTAAAAAAAAACACGATTATGATAAATAATCTCTTATATAAGGCAACTATGCAAGTTTTGTCGATCCTATTGTCTGCGCCAATTAGAATAATTCAAAATATTACTGCTGTTTCTATCATAATCGTGTGATGATGGAACAAATTGTTAACCGACGATATTCTGTTTGATAATTAGTTAGTATTAATTTTATTTATTTATTAATTCTGTATATAATGATATAGTGTAGATAAAAATGTTGTTTATATTCTAATGAACTTCGCGATCGGGAGTGTTTATATTTATCTAACTGAATTCGATTATAACGAACGTAATTAATTTAAAAACCGTTGTCTGTCCAAAGACTGCCGAACCATTAGTTTCATATTTATATTTCACGGACTCGTTTGTGGCTGCAAATATGATGAGTATGTTCCATGATTTTTTTATTTTACATTAAATAATTTTAAGGGTTGATTCGGTACAATTAGGGTTATTCGAAAATTCAACACCGTCAATAGTTTAACCCGTCAATAGTTTAACTGTTTTTGTAAAATGAAATTATCATAAAATTGAGTGGTTTTCTAAATTTTTGGTTCAATAAAAATGGTTTGAAATTTGGTATTTTAGATTTGTTAATTATTATTTTTCTAAAAAAAACATTATTAATTTGTGACATCTTCATTTTCGCTTGACATTAAATTTCCTGTTTCTATTATTCAAAATTTAACAGTTTTTTTCTACATTTCCTTGAATTTTTAAGAAGAAGCATTCGATGATCTTGATATTTCTCGAATATATCTGACGCGAAGCGATCTTAATGGAATTCTTCTTTATCGGTTCGGTGATATTTTTTACTAACCTTAATTATGGTATATTTTGTAACTGATCGCGCCATCTAGCGAAATATATTTGTTATAAAGCTATTTTTACCTTTAGTCTGTTGGAACTGAAAATAGTTTGTAACATTCCTTTATGTCATTAATAAATTGGAGCATATCCAGATATTTTTTTAATGAGAATCGGATATGGAAATTTTACAAAAATATATTTTGGTAACTTCCAAATTGATTTTTTTTGGTACGTAATTAAAAAGTTTATCGTAAATCAACCCTTAATTTTTTTTTCAAAAATACTATATAAAATTTTGAATTTCCGCAAGAAATATCGCAGCATACATTTTTTTAAATAACAATTTTACGAGAAAACAATTTTTGTTCGAGAATATTAATTATTGACAGATCGGTTTCAAATTTTGACAAACCTACGAAAGTTTCGCTTTATATCGATTGCTTTTTTTTCAATAAATACATTTTTTTGGAAAATAGATAAAACGATTAAACACTATTCTCAAAATTAAAGGCCAGCATTTAAATTGTAGGGCTATAAAGTGAGAAACTCTGCCATTATCATTAAGCATCAGTATATAAATCACATATCAAAAAAAAGAGAAACTAATCGATACTATAAAAATTTATTTCCTATTTCTTCTTTCTCTCATTTCTATTACTTCTCTCTTTTTCCTTCTTTCTATTACTTCTCTCTTTTTTCTTCTCTACTTCATTTTCATTCTTCACTACTCCCTTTCTTCTCCCCTTAGCTTTCTTCTATCCTTCGTTAACTCTTTCTTCTCCTTCCTTCCCCTCCCCTCTTTCTTCTCTACTTATTTTTCTCTATCCTCTATTATATTCTTCTGTGATCTGTGTTCTTCCCCTTTCCCCTCATCTCTCTTTCCCCTCCTCTCCCTTCCCCCTCCTCTCCCTTCCCAATGTTCTCTTTTTCCCCTCCTTTCTCTTCCCAATAGTCTGTCTCTTTTCCTCCTTCTACCCCTCCTCCTCCTCCCTTTTTACTATTTTTTCTCCTCTCCTGTCTCTATCTCTTTTCTCTCTCACTCACTACCTTCTTTCCCCGTTTCTTCCTCCCTCTCTCTTCATGGTTTCTCTCTCTCACTCACTACCTTCTTTCCCGTTTCTTCCTTCCTCTCTCTTCATGGTTTCTCT